>OV884003.1:14351352-14896352 GCA_930367185.1 Myathropa florea | reverse complement strand
AGGTCAAGCACATTTAGGCGGCTGGCGAAGGTGTTGTGGTCCATTAGTACACTGGTAAGTCGTTTGCAGTATTTTCTGTCAAGTGAATCAAAAATGCGGCGGAGACGTTAAGGAGCATGCACTCGGTCTGTATACTTCCCGGAGAGTCATGCTACCTCCGGTTGTGTTCTCGGGAGGTTCAACCATCGATGGATACTTTAGCCAAGGACGCAGGCAGTCCCAGGGCAGATTCAGGTCCTGAGAGTACCTCCTCTGCCTAGCAAGTTGATCGGCGATCAAATTTCTACAGACACAAATACTTCTCCCATTCCACATGTTCTTCACAATGTAGTTCGTGGCCATTAGGATCGCATAGCTTTCCGCTTGGAAAACCGACGCAAGTTTATCTAACGAGGTGTGCAGTCTACCGTTGTGCGCCAACGCCTGCGAAGGCGCCAGCGCCAGATCCTTTATTGGTCTTGGATCTCTCCGTAAAGATTCGACTTCAGTCCTTTCCTAGCTCAGATTCTGGCCAGAGTCCTGAGTGCAGAGAAAATCGAGTTTGCATGTTCGTCGCAGCTGGAGTACTGATGTCCATGCGTCAGACAGCACATCCATAAGACTGGGGCCAAAGGAAATGCGATGCGCAAGGTTGTCGAAGCTTCAGTGCGATTTGTACCAAGGACCACTTCTTTTTAAGCGGAAGATGGCCTTGACAGTGCACCCCATGATGTGGATATCAAGGGAGTAGATTCAGCAGCGCATCAAGAACAGAGTCGTCAATCGCGTCTAGAGCGGCCTTCGCTTTTGAACACACAGCCGCAAGGCACGTTCCGACAGCTACATCATCCGCATCATCTCTGGAATACCCGAACACCTGATTTGAGGTTGACTCTTTATGGTTGACAGAAACTTCAACGGACAACTGAATCATCGAGGGATGAGGAGAGGTTTTTGCAACATGAAATCTCATCGTACCCACAAATGAGGTGACCCCAAAAGACGAACAACTAAACAGCTGCGGGCAATCCAACCAACAACCAACAGCCAACAACAACTTTCCAAAAATAGAACGACCGGTCTGTGAGGAGTAGTCTGATATCCTTAAGCCAGCGTCAAAGTTTTGGCAAACACCAAAGCAAACATGCAAATATGTACACTTCACGGAAGGTTAAGCTCACGCCCGAAGACGCCGCATGAGTCCACACACGGGCGCCACAAGGTCTCCCCGACCGAGCATTCATCTGTCTCCGGGGCAAATCGATACCTGTCAGAGTGTGTCGTTATTGTGTTCCGCACAATACCTTCGCCCACACCACGCGTCTATCCCCGATTATCCTTTTCGTGTCAATATGCCTTTAAAATTCAGCACGACGACGAGCCACCTCAAGGACAGCCACCTCTCGGATTCCGAAAAGTTGCCAAAACATTGACTCACGTTGCCGCCAGCAGCTGTCTCTTCTCACAGATGAGTGCAGGGTGTTCCCCGAACCCCCGACCATTAATAACGCTTTCCAACTGCCATCAGAGGCGTTATTTAAATAATTCGTTTTTAACGAAAAAATTAATACCTCGTGTCCGGGACGGGCTTAAACACACACACACACACACGGGCGCACGGGGAAAGAGGAAAAGAAAAACACGGCTTACTCGGATGATTGCAGCTTTATGCCCGTGGCCGGCTGACCGAACGCCTACGTAGCCGGGTGCGATGATCAGGACGCACCGGCATCCGAGCAAAGGTGTGCGCCCCACAGTCTCTCGCTAAAAATAACACAACATTGACCGTTTGCCCGTGCAGCAGCGCCCCCATCACCTCCACCACCGTCATCAGCGCGGCCCGCGTCCTTTCGGTAATTACTGATTAAAACGTTGGCGGATTTAAGTGCATGCAGGGGGCATACAGGTGTTGCCATAACACACATACCAGAGTGGCTTTAATTAGGCGTGTCTCTTTGTGCCGGCCATGGGCGTCCTTTATCGAACATCTGTCAAAGGATATGCCGTGCCAGGTTATGAATAATATTTTCCACTCAAAATGAATGCACGCAGGAAGCTGAGTGGTGAGTGGATGCAGGTGGTGTGTACCCTATAAAGTTTGAGGTTATGCTGCGGGCTTGCGGATGTGTTCAGAGAGAACTTTCTTAGTTTGTTGCTTTTGACAGACTCAGTAGAGGACAGTGCTGCTGTAAACGAGGTGAGCAAGGGGATGCGTTCAAAGAGTTTCCTCTTAACATGCGTTTTTGACAGTCGCACTAGACGTCAAGGCTGCTCGTGGTTCTCTAAGCGAGGCGTTTTGGAAATTGCTGGAGGGCCACTTGGTTGAAGCCCAAGTCCGAGCTGTATTCCCGCCTTAAGAAAGAAGAAGAAGCCTTTTTTAAACCTCTTTTACGAGTCCGAGAGATAACGCGGTAAAGGAAGACCACGCCTCTGCTGGCGTACACAGCTGAAGAGGGACCTTAGTCAGGTGGAGAGGCATGACGACTGAGGCCCGGGTCCATCTTGGACTGTAGCCTCAGCGGATAAGAAAGTGGATTACGAGACTTCGTGAAGAACAATAGACACTCCTCGTCGCAAGGGAGTGCTAGGATTCAAGCGCTTTAAGGGCGAATGATAGGGTGTTAAGAGAGGGCATGGGCCTTTGCATCCAGTGTAAAGCTCTTGATTGCTCTCAAATTGGCGAGATGCCAGTGAGAGATCCCTGTAAATGTACGGTTTGTGGCGCCCTCTGGATGGCCTTTAAAGCAACCGTTTAGAGGTGAACCTATGCATACAGCGGCCCCTCTGTCCAGGGGTTTAAATTTGGAGCCAGTACGTCAGATTGTGGGGTTGTACGAGTTCAGAGCCACGGATTTGGACGGATCAGCTGTGAGGGACCCCAGCAAAAGAAAAAGAACAACAATTTTTGGTTCTGCTCGTGGGTCCCTTCAAAGACCACTTGCAGCCGATGAACATACGGAGGCCTACAGACATCACCGCAATCTAGGAGGTGCGGTGGGATGGGCTGGACAAAAAGAGAATGAAACATTGCGGCATATCCTACGGAGGTTGCGAAGGCAGCCCTTGTTTGGATGCGGGTTTGTTGTTCGACGCAGACTTAGGCAAGAAGTCTTGAGATTTAAGAATGTAAGCGAGCTTCTCATAACGATCCGCATCAAAGGAAAATTCGAGAACATCAGCCTTCTTCTTCTTCTTCTTCTTGGGGCGCTATAGTCCGAGGAGGACCTGAGCCTCGCTCATGTCGCTGTACAGCCCATACAGTTCTTGGTTGAACCTTCTCCTCCAAATGCTATCAACGCAAAACGGTTGGCAAGAGTTACAACATCAGCCTAATATGCGCCAAAGTCTCAGCCGGGAAAAAAGATGACAATGGCAATGAAGACTTCTATGACCTAGAAAGAACGCCCCGTCAATGCCCGCTATCATTCCAGGAGATTTCAACGCCAATCAGTGCCGTGGAAGAACGTCGTGCAGGAATTCTGAAATTCAGCGTGATTACGCTTTCAAATTGAAAAATTATGCCGAATTCTGAAATTCGGCGTTATTGAGCACGGCTCCACTCCAAGCTAGGTCCTTACCCAAACATCGGAAAACACAGCCCGCACGAAAACACGTCCGGAAACGGGTTAAGGCTGTTGTTGGTCAGTGTACGGTTCGCTCACATTCACTTGGTGGTCCCTTTGTTTGCGATCGATGTCGGAAACTCCTCCAGTTTCAGACCATTTCCCTGTTGTACCCAAGGACACCAAAATCGATGGGACAACGGAGTCGAGAAAGAACACATTGTCGGAAAGCTACAATCGCAACAGACTGCCAGGATCTTTGCCGATCAAGTCTTCCTGAAGCTCCCAAAGAGTCCAGACTTGTCCGGAATAACAGTGAAAACGTTCTCAAAATGTCATCAAAGAAGCCACTACGAGGTCTACGAAATGTGCGAGAGTGCATAGAGAACTTAGCTCCGCCCCGAAGTATTTACTCACTCTGAAACAGTCGGACAACGCAACAGAGGACGTCCACGATTAAAGTTGCGCATCCAAGTGGAGAGGGACTTGGCGTGCGCAATTCGCGACAGCTAACAAAAGATTATGCTAGCTGGAGAGGTTATATGGTTGATTCCCAGATCCAGCCCGAACTGCAGCACCACAAGAAGAATGTTTCTAAATCTTTGGAAAGGCTTGCATGAAGCCCAGGTCTGTTGGACTGTTTTGAAGATCAAAGAAAAGAAAGGAACCGTTTTTGAAATCTCTGTTACGAGTCGGACAACGCGCAAGAGAAGATCACGCATCCGGTGGCGTACTCAGCTGAAAAGGAACTTTAGTCAGCTGATATTCGTATTCGAGTATTTCACGGCACCCACCACGCCAAGCTGGTTGGTTAGAGTTATCGAAAAACACAGACTACTCCGAAAACGGACTCAGGCTGTTGGATTTTGTGACGAAGCGAAACCTCTCAGTAGCCAACACGAAGTTCCTTTACCTCAAAATTCACAGAGGGACTGGACTAAAGGTCCCCTGATCAATCAACCGTCAACAAGATCAAGATCACATTGCGATCGATGTCAGACACTCCTCCAGTATTCTTGATATCCGAATCTTCCGAGGAGCTAACATTGACTCGGGTTATTCCCTTGTTATACCCAAAACCCAAGGACGCGGATGCCGAGTGAACAACGAAGTCGAGAAAGAACACTGCGGTTTGGTGTCGGAAAACTCCAATCGCAACAGATCGCTAGGAACTTTGGCGGTCGAGTCTCCCTGAAATTCTTCGAAAGTTTGACGTCGCCTGCACAAACAGTAGAAAAAAATAGAAACGTTGTCAACAAACGCCATCAGAGAAGCTGCCTCTGTGCTGGGTTTTAAAACGCCAACCAAGAAAAATCCATGGTTTGACGACGAATGGGGGATAGAACGAGAACGGTTCGAGAACTCTGCGAACAGAAAGGAAGGGAAGCGACCCGATTTCTCAGGGAGGAGTGGAGAGGTGCTATGGCAGGAATGATTTCCGAAAGTTTTACTAAAGGGTAACGATATAAAGTTCTGACAGAAGCCTGCCGGAACGAGAATGGGCAAATTGCAGTAGAATCGCAGTCGATACTGAGAATCATTTCTGCAGACTGTTAAACGCGCGGCGATGAATATGAATGAATGTTTTACTTAACACAACGGCGATGATAGAACGTCCATTTGTCTAGCCCCGGAACAAAGCGGCCCGGAAGGATCCGGTGTCGGTAGCCTCTTGCAGGTTGTAAGCGTCGCCGACTGGATGGCGCAGTTGGTTAAGTGCCTGCCCCCAGTTCGAGGGGTCCCAGGTTCGAATCCCACTGAAATCGAATCTGGTTCAGTCACCATTTGCCGTTGGGATCAAATTCACGGCACTGGAGTAGGTTGCTACCTGGCAGTACAACAGACCAGTCGTCAACTCGCATTAATAAATGTGTGACTCGGATCAATTCGGCTCGGACGTAACTCGGTTTGACACGGTTTTTGAACTCGAGTTGGCACATCACTATTCAAGAAATCACACGACAGCGCATCGCCTTGCCGAAATCCGGTACAGGTTTTGAAACAGTTCGGATGTTCTAGAACCGAACTGGACGGTGCGATGCGTATTTTTTTAAGTATGGTGCGACATAACCTAATCAAATTTCCCGAGATCCCAAATTCGACCATCGCATAGAATAGTTCCTTGCCATGAATGCTGTCGTATGCGGCGTTAAAATCGATGAATATGTGGTGCCTATTGATTTGAAACTCGTAAAAATTTAGTCTATAGTCGGTTTGCTGGCCTAGAAGCCACAGTGGTACGTACGCTGGATAGGATCTTGTAGACGACATTGAGCAAGGATACACCTAGGATCTCCCTTTTTGTGGACAAGGTATATAGAGCGGGTATTCCAGTCGTCGGGGATACTGTAGTCTTCCCAAATTACTGGAGCACTAGTAAAGTTTCAAAAATCCTCCGAAAAAAACGTCGCCGTTGTACTCATCCTCATCCTCATCCGCCACCATATCTATTCCGTTGATCAGTTTTTTTCCCGCCATCCTAAAAAGAGCGATGAGCTCGCACTACTCCGTCTCTCGTTTGCAGCCGCTTAGACGTCCCACGTGGGTTGGGTATCCCATCTTCCGTCGAGGGTTCTCGGCTCCCGGATTTCACCACATGAGTCTAGCCAGGCGCCCACAGATTCCACGCCTAAGATGGTTAGGCCACGTAGCGCCTGGATTACTTGGCTCCGGCTCGGAGAATCTTCGACTCTAAGCCAGCAACAAAGAACTTCCATGTCTAAGCCCGCGCACCCAAGTGAAAAGGGACCTCAACCTACTTGGCATGCGCAATCAGAGCCAGTTAGCAAAAGATCGTGTTATCAGGAGCGGCTTGTAGGTTGAAGCCCAGGTCTCTCGTGCCGCCTAAAGAAAGAAGAAGCGTCTTTCAAATATCTACTACGAGACCGAAGGGCAACGCCGTATAGGAAGTCCACGGAATCCGGTGACGTACTCAGCTGAGGAAGGACCTTAAACAGCTGAACGTGCGTAATTCGAAGTACTTATCACAAGACATGTTGATGTAGGCCAAGGTTTACCCCTGACAGTAGTGCTAGCCGAAGAAGGAGAAGATTACGAGATCTTGTAGTCCGGGAGTGCTAGGATTCAAGGTCTTAAGGCAAATGATTGGAAACTAAGGCAAAAGGGGTTGATTCATGCCTTGGCAGTTGGAGAAGAAACTATCAGGCTTTTTTAATTGGTAGCCAATTTGTGCCGGAAATCTGGAAAAATCATGCCGGATTAACAAAAATGACTCTTTCACCGGAACGAGAGAAGCTTTCATTGAGCTAACGTCGAATCCTTCTTAGCTCAGTTTCAGGATGCGTATCGTGACCAAAGAGCGATGTCTTCAGAAGGCTAGAATCTTGGACATGTAGACGAAGCAGTAGTCCGGATAAGGAGTTGAATTCTAAAACAAAAATTGGCCTATCCTTCGTTGTTCAATAAGGACCGCAAATGCGTCGATCCATTCAGTTGCCAGTTACTAAATGAAACCGTTTAAGCCACTTTAATAAAATTCATTCAGTCCCGCCAAAGAAGGCCCGGAGTCTTATGCGATGAACGCATGTGCCCCAACCAGCCACTTAACCACCAAATCACCTCTTACCCTACACTCATCCAAAGAGAGCTCTCGAACGAATTGCAGAAATCCACGGCACTGCACGGCGGCAGCGGTGGCGTGGGGATGTGTGTAGTGTTAATTCCAAGCCAAACAAGGGAAAGGGGATAGTCTGCTTATAGCTTCATTCGCTACGCCACCAGCACGTGCAGTAATGTAGTTAATTTTTGTGGAAAGGACGAGAGAGACAAAAAAAATTGTATGTAAATTGATAATATTCGTAAAATGTAAATTTTTGTATCTCGTGTTCTCTGGTATTATCGGAGAGCCAGAGCATTTCATTATTTTCCTTTTTTTGTGTCGGGATACTCCCCACGGAAGGCATTAAAAATGCGCGACATTTAGTGAAGTAACTCGATCTCATTACGTTGCGTAGTAAATCATATTTATCCGATGGATGTTTGTATCTCCTATGGAAATGTCAATTTGGTGCATGTATTTATGATTTGAAGGGGGATCCGGCAGGGACGGGCGAATGCGCGTGGGTTGAAATTGAATTGTTTAACCTTTGGAGGAATTATTTTGAGTCCTCAATTGGATTCCAAGAATTTACAAGTAGCCAAGTGATGGCACGCGGGAAAGTGGCTGTCAGTTAGGACTTTGAAGGGGTAGGCAAGCTATGAGTGATGCGTTGGGTTGGGTATCCTTAACGCGAACATCTTGACCAAGCCCCTTTCTTGAACCTTCGACTTAATGCAATTTTTTGATTGGAAGTGGGGAGAAATTTATTCAACTTCATTCAAGCATCCAAAGTGGCATTAGTCTTTAACGATTTGAAGAAGTTCGGTTTAGATACTCTAGCTTCATTCAAAATGAGAGAATCGATGAGAGTTGTGTTCGTTTCTTTTCGCTCGCCCTTGAGGGCCGCTGTGGTTTGTGACTTATTCGTATCGATATGCAACTTCGTCGTGGGCGTCGTGGCCGTGTGGGTTCGTGCGTCGACCCATGCGCATTAGACTTTCACAGTCTAGGTTCGAATCCAAGCCCAGACAAACAATTTTTCAAAAAAAAAAATTGTTCACGGCTCCACCTCTTTCGAGTCACTGACAATGCTCAAAGAGTATAACTGTCTAGAAAAAGCTTCTCAATCTCACCGTTCGGAGTCGGCATTAAACTGTTGGTCCACTCCACTCGTGAGAGAACAATAGCACGCACAACACGAGTGGTTGCTGAGAAGCTAGGCCCAGGTCCACCTCGGACTGTAGCGCCGCCATTATTATTATTATTATGCAACTTCAGAAAACCCGACACGAAACAAGTCAAACGGGGTCAAATCCTACGGTCTGGGTGGCCAGTTTAGATCACCCCCACGTGAGATGACCTCGCCCTCAAATCGTTCGTGCAGAATATTCAATCTGGCATGAGCTTTGTGGCACCCAGCATCGCGCCGCCCTGTTGAAACCACATGTCGTTTGTGTTCATATAAGCCAATTCAGGCCAAAAGAAGAATTCAGAAGACCTATAGCGCTCACCTATGATGGTGATAGTCTGCCCAACGTCGTTCTCAAAGAAATATGGATCAATGATGCTGAGCCACCACCTCAAAATCCACACCAAACAGTGATTTTTTCGGGATGCATTGGACGCTCTTGAATCTCAGGTGGATTGGTGTCGTCCCAAGTTCGAAAATTCGAACTTTCGGAGAGTTTCAGGGAGACTCGATCGGCAAAGTTCCTGGCAGACTGTTGCGTCAAACCGTGGTTGTCTTCCTCGACTCCGTTGTTCTCTCGACATCCGTGTCCTTACCTTGGCTACAACAAGGAAATGGTCCAAGTCGATGTTGGCGCCTCGGAACGTTCGGACATCAAGAATACTGGACGAGTGTCTGACGTCGATCGCAACGTGATCAATCTGGTTGACGGTTGAATGATCAGGGGACCGCTGGGTCCCTTTATGGATGTTGAGGTGTGGAAACCACGTGATAGCTACTGAGAGGTTTCACCCCGTAACAAAGTCCACCAGCCTGAGTGCGTTTTCGGACGTGGTGTCACGCAGGCTGTGTTTACCGATGACTCTAGCAAAGATGTCCTCTTTACCCAGCTTAGCGTTGAAATCTCCTAGAACGATCTTGGTGTCGTAGCTGGGGCATTGATCGTACGTTCTTTCTAGGAGATCATAGAAGTCATCCTTGCTATCGTCATCTTTGTCCTCCGTTGGGGCGTGGGCGCAGATTAGGCTGATGTTGCCCAATTGCCCTGATGCGGATTGTTATGAGGCGCTCGCTTATGTACTTAAAGCTTAAGACTTTTTGCCTAAGTCTGCCTCGAACAACAAATCCACATCCAAATAATCGCTGCCTTCGCTCTCTGTAACAGTCGCCGTAGTAGATATCGCAGTTTTTCATCCTCTTTTTGCCCGGCCCATCCCATCGCACTTCCTGGATTGCGGTAACGTCTGCTTTATAGCAGTCTAGGGCCTCCGCGAGTTCATCGGCTGCACGTGGTCTGTTCAGGGACCTCACATTCCACGTGCAGAACCGAAAGTCATTGTCCTTATTCCGTTTGCTGGGGTCGTCAACAGTAAATCCGTTCGTATCCGAGGCATATTGTTGCTTCTCAACTCGTATATTTTTTTACGTGGTGAGGAAGTTAACCCCACGCACAACCTCCAACTGGGAGGACAGGTCCATTTGTTTAGCCCCCGGACAAAGGGGTCCGGAGGGATCCGGTGTCGGTAGCCTCTTGCAGGCTGTGAGCGCCGCCGTTGGCCCTAAAAGGGCTCATCCGCCGCCATCTCTATTCCAAGGTCCCGACCTTACCATGGAAACCAGGTAGCTCCTGCTGACTGGAGTTGTGGATGCCGCCGTTGGCCAATCAGTTGACCAGCTCCTCCGCTGCCATCCTAAAAAGAGTGATGAGCCCTGGTAGATTCACACTCCCCCCTCTCTCGTTTGCAGCCGCCCAGACGTCCCACGAGGGTTGGTTACCCTATCTTCTGTCGAGGGTACTCGGCTACGGGTGTTGAAACAGTGGACTTAAATTTGTCCACCAGACTGCGAATCGTCCTCTCGGTCGGACGATTATTGTGACCGTAAAGTGGGGGCCGTGGCGTAGTGGGTAGGTGCGTCGTCTCCTACGCTCGATGTTGTCGGTTCGATTCCCAAAAAAACAGCAAAAATTTTTTTTTTCACGGCTCCACCTTTTTCTATTCACTGACAATGCTCAAAGAGTATAACTGTCTAGAAAAAGCTTCCCAATCTCCCCGTTCGGAGTCGGCATTAAACTGTAGGTCCCCTCCACTCGTGAGAGAACAATAGCACGAACAACACGAGTGGTTGCTGAGAAGCTAGGCCCAGGTCCACCTCGGACTGTAGCGCCGCCATTATTATTAAAGTGGGCGAAACGTTGCACGAACCGGACACTCATTTTGATAAAAAAAATTTGTCATTTGCACGTTTTGTTGAACGCCATGATGAACGCCATGATGATTTGGCAAACCGGACTGAATAATTGACAGCCAATTTGACAGAAGTAGCTTCAACAATGTGGCCGCTGTCAACTGTCAAAGTCTTTCCTACCGGAAGACCCTTTCCTTCTCCCCCTTTGATCAAGTAGACAACGCCGTTTAGGACCTTCCTTGATCTTTGGCTCGTCTGAGGGTTTTTAACGTATACAGTTTTTCAACTAAATTATAACAGGGTAAAGGTAGTCTAGCTTATCATTTCGGATCACCACATCATATATCAAAGACCTGCAGTGTCTGCCTGTCCAATCAACCCTCTGGACATTCGCTGGAGACACTAAATTTTAAATTTCACAACACAAACCCATTCCCTACCCAAAACCATCCGCATTCTTCCCAGACTCGCACAATTTAAATCCCACATGGACGAATCCACATTTCGTCGCAAAGTTTTGCATCGTTTCACCTGAACTGCGACGCTCGCAGCGCATGAATCCAAAGTCTCGTTGCAGTACCATTCGCTGCTGCAACATAAATAACCGGGGTCGCAGACGAGCCGGCCCGGAACGGGCCTACACAAATTCATAACCTTTGGTAATTAATGCATTCCTGCGGAACTTGAAATTGAAATTATAATCTGCATTCATACCGCAGAATGATGCCCACCTGAGCCGGACGCACAGGGTGCATACCGCTGGACTCGGAATTGTTGGATTGAGACCGCTCCTCTTGGCAGCACATCTCGCATTCATGTCGCCCATGCATTATTGATAAACAAATGTGTCTCGGGACTAATTGCCCGGGCACCCTTGTGCCGGCATGGAAGCGCAAATTGCAAGGAACTGCCGGCCGTTGCTGCTGCTATCTTGTATCCTGGATCGGTGCTGCATCTCATAATGCGGTCGATGTTGTGTGTACACTTGCGTGCGTGGCTAGGAAGTGACCGTTGGACACGAGTGAATGCACCGATGATTCCGCATGGACCCTCGAAGGGAGGGCAGGAACATGTTTGATGCCTTGTGCAATGCCCTTACCCTGGCCAAATGGATAATGTTGAAAAATGCAAATATAACGAGAGCTAAAGATGTTTGCTTTAGGGTGGAAGATGTCGAGCAGAGCCTAGAAGGGGGCAATTGATTGCGTTTGAGAAACAGGGCAGGGGATATGAGAAGCGGATGTAAGGGTGGAGTGGGTTCAAAGACCTGGAAGTCTTTGTTGCCGATGGAAAATATTCTCCGCAAGCAACAGTTTCAACAGCCATTCATGGAAATCGATAGAAGGTTAACCAGAATAGGCTGTAGGAGGGATATCATTGCATCTTCAGAAAATTGAATACAAAACTGATGATAGGGTGATTCCAATGGGATTCTCCTAATAAGCCTTCCTCGCTTGACTCGGTGACCTAAATTTAGTCAACTGATAGATAAATAGAAACATGGACGGTATGATAATCACACGAAGAAGCTGGTAGTCTTTTCGGGGAAGGGTCCAGCGTGCATTGTTCGTTCAAACGGAAACTGTATAGCATGTTAGAGCGGCTAAGGCGGCGAGATCATGTAGGCCTAAGGGACAACACAGATCGGAACCATCGACTCAGAGTTTGTGAAACAACGGCAAAGATAACACAGAAGATTTGAAGCGGGCCTCAACCATCTTGGCGTACGACAGTGACAGTCCTTGACATAAGCGTCTGATAAAACGTCTTCTTCAAATAATGGGCAAAATTTAGGTTCTCTCTTCTTCTTTGTGGGACACTTTTGCCAGCGGTCGATTTAATCGGCAAATAACAAGATCCTCCAGCAAGATGCTATTTTGCAAGGTGTCCCCAATTTAACACACCAAGCGTGTTGAAGTCTTTCTCGATTTGTGTGTGGGACACATTTAATGCAGTCAACAACTGTTGGGTTGTCTATAGGCTAAAGGCCCAAGATTTATGATAATCACGTTTATTAATTGATCACTTTTCACAAATAAATAAAATGTTGTATACACAAGTGACTTTCAATTTTTGACAGTCAATATTTTTGTTCAAAGTGGACTAAGATTTGTAAAATTCGTTTCTCTTGAAATAATGCACTTGTTTTTTTTTTACAAAACTTACTTTATTTTTTAAAGTAGTCTTTTTTCAGTGCGATAAAGTCAACGATATTCCAACTTTTTAGACCCTTCCATAAAAATATAACTCCTCAAATTATGCAGGAGTCCACTGTTTTCATTGCTCCTTAATTTCCGGTGTGTAGTGTATCCAGGATTCATCAACTGTTACGGAACGTCTTAAAATTTTAGCTTTGAAATCTTCGCCCGAAACCGTTTTTGGTCCACTGTCGGAAAACGCGGCACCAAAATGTTCATGCGGAATTCGAACGGTGGTGTCAATTGAAATTGCTTTATTCGAGGGAGGTCATGTACAGGTCTATTAAATCTCCTTTTCGATATAACGCGATTTAAAAAAAACAACGCGACTTGTATAACGCAATTGCAAAATCACTGGGAGAACGTCCAACAATTTGTTTCTTATCAAATGACGAAAACTTTGCCGAGGAAATTTCTTCTGATGAAGTCATACACCCAAAGCGCTCACTATTTCGAAGAAATATGATGTTTGAAGACAGTGACACAGACTAGCGAAAGCACAAAAATGAAGTTTGTTAATGAATAATATTTATGTTTTCCGATTGTTTTTTTTTTTCATTATGTTTTTTAATTTTTTAAATAGAATATGAATTTTGATTTTGAGTTGTAAACGTACATACATCTTTAATTTAGTACCAATTTTACTTTGGAAAAAGCTTATTGGTGCATAACCCCCAAATTTATATGAAAGCTAAGTCTTCTGGGCGCCATAGCGTAGTGGGTAGGTGATTCGACTCCTACGCTCGAGGTCTAAGGTTCGAATCTCGAAAAAACACCAAACATTTTTTCACGGCTCCACCTCTTTCGAGTCACTGACGAGAGTACAACTGTCTAGAAATAGCTTCTGAATCTCGCCGTTCGGAGGCGAGAGCATTTTATAACGTTCTCAACGTCATTAATTGACATGATAAAAATCAGCGGACCAAGATGGCTACCCTGGGGGACCCCAGATAAAAGCAACTCTAAGGATTCTTGAAAATGTTATCGGCTTCATACTCGCATGACGCTCCAGAAGTTAACTGAAACCCGTGTCTGAAACACAATAATGCGTTGGTGCTATCGTTTTTGCGTTACGTAGGCAGTCCTTCAGGCATACTTCGAAATGATTATCCACATTTATCAGCTGAAACACAAAAAACACTAAATTTGTATGGAAAGTGTCAAAATGGGCGGTGCCATTGTATTGCTTACTTTGGAAGGTAAATGTCACTCGACGATAGCCCCAACGCAATATTGTGTTTCACGCATCAATCGCTAAACGAATTCACCAAATTTTGCAGCTACAGAGTTTGGAAGTCGACATTTTCTAAGTCAACGTCGCGTGTCGCAAATACTCCCCAAGCACGCTTTGACTGGACCAGATCTTATTCTTCATTTTCTTTTTTTTAGTCCGCTAGAGTCCGGGATGGACCTGGGCTTCAACCAACAAGTCTCTCCTGTCGGCACGATCTTAAGTTGCCTCCACTTACGCACGCCAAGTTGGCTGAGTTCCTTCCCCTTTTGTGTGCGCTATCGGTTTCGTGGGTGTCCTCTATTGCGTCTCATTGCTATCACTTATATACAAATGAAAGATTTCTAGCAAACGACACTGCACTCAGACTCAAACACTGGTTCATTGTAGTAGCAGGCAGCAACATACTTTTGCAGGAATTTCTTGGTCATCCGGAGGAAGATCAGCAGCCGCTTTTGTGATGAGAAGCCTACGCCATCAGCTCTTACCTCATCAGCACCGAATAACTGCCACTTGAACCGAGCAAAGACGAGACTGTAGCAGAGGAAGTGCTCTGCAGTGTCGTCGTCTTCTCCACAGGCATCACAGAGGATTTCATCGCTTAGGTCAAGCACATTTAGGTGGTTGGCGAAGGTGTAGTGACCCGTTAATATGCCGGTAAGTCGTCTGCAGTGGGCGCCGGGGCGTAGTAACATTTTTTTCACGGCTCCATCTCTTTCGAGTCACTGACGATGCTCAAAGAGTATAACTGTCTAGAAAAAGCTTCCCAATCACGCCGTTCGGAGTCGGCATTAAACTGTAGGTCCCCTCCACACGTGATACAACAATAGCACGCACAACACGAGTGGTTGGCTGGGAAGCTAGACCCAGGTCCACCTCGGACTTTAGCGCCCTCCGAAAAAAACAAAAAAAAAATATACTGTAGGTCCCCTCCACTCGTGAGTGAAATATAGCACCGCGGAACACGATTGGTTGCTGAGAAGATAGGCGCAGGTCCCCCTCGGCTTGTAGCGCCGCCATTATTATTATTATTATTTCCTTTCTATATCTCAGTGGTGTTAAGCTTTCAAGTTACACCTCAGGGAATTGATGACAATGTTCGGTGTTTCTCTGTTTAGAGTAACAATGTTGTGACATCAATTTAAGTTTTTGGAAAAATATGTTCGTTGCAACTTTTGTGATAGAAAAAAAACACAAAAAACAAACCAATTTGTGCAACGTGTCGGTACATGTAGGCTGTGCGAAGAGCATCGCTCGCTGAGCTGTATCGAATGCAGTAAATACAAATTATTATACTGCCTGCATTGCATTTATTCAAATACTCCGCTAACGATAGTCTGAAAAATTACGCCAAAATTAATGTTAAAAATGTTAGTGTCATTTCGAGAAGGATATGTGATATTTTTAATTTATTTTATAACTTTTTAAAAATTATAATTTAATTTTACACGCATTTTTTATGTTTTTTTTATTTATTTAATTTTTAAATAAGTTTTTAATTTTTTTTCATGTTAATAAACTATTTTACACTATTTTATTAAAATTAATTATTAATAAAAATGTTAAATCAATAAAAACTTATTTTTATTTATTTATGATTGGGTATGTCTAGAGGAGTATAAGTGTAAGGGCAGAAGGTTAAGTTACGCACGTTTTTCCCCCAAAAATTGTCCCCACAGCCATTCTGCTGAATGGGAGAAACAAAAAAATGTCTTGACAAAAATTCAAAAACCGAAAAGAAGGCTCTACGTGGTGCCCTAAATTTTCCAAATCTTCCCCAAAAATACTCTGGCATCCAGTACTGCAGAATGTCTTTCATAAATTCTCAGGAAAATCCAAATTCCATTTTACTGAGCTGCAAACGACCTTTAAGGCGCATCCTCATTCCCTGCAAGCCTCCCCCGCAGTGAAAAACCACTCTGCGATTCTTCAGCATTCGCAGGCGTCCATCACCCGAGCAATTAACTCCTTCCACCACCACCACCGACTGCTGCCTGCGTAGGCCCGTGGTATGGTTAAATCCAAACAGATCTTAAGCTATTTTTATGATAAAAGCCTCCGAGTGATGACACTTGAAAATCCCACCAAAAACAGAATGACTTTACAAACTCAACCAAAGTCGACTTTGCGAAACGAAATCTCGCCCGAAAATACTCGAGCAGAGAGGAGGATGCGATCCAGCAGACACAGCTCCTCGGGGCACACGCACGCACGCAGAGACGACGAATGCCATCGCACCCATGCTCGCGCGCGAAGGAGTCGGACTCGCCGGAAAGGTCGAACGTAAACAAAATGAAAACCTAGGTGTCACCGGAAGTCTAAACCTAATAATGGACTCCCAGGCACCCACCGTCAAAGGTACCCAATGGAGTCCAAGACCATTAAATTCATATTAACTGCCCTCAGTCCGGATTGCCGTGTCCTTTGGTGTTTGTGCCTGCGCGTGGATTATTCCACTCCGTCTGTCTTCGTGTACACCTGGGATAACGCTCATCCGCCCGCTGCATCCTGGCAACAAAGTACAATCCCCCATTAATTCGCCAAAGGATGTCCGACTGTGGAAGAAGTTAATTAAAACATTTTCCTCGATTTTATTTGTTCTCCTCGGGTTCTTGTTTTTCTCTGCGTGTGTGCGCCTGGGTGTGGGATGGTCGTTGTCAGCAACAAAGTGTGTATGGATAGTTGTTGAAAATAACGACGACAACACGGCGGCATAAAATGAAAGAAAGAAGAAAGGAAAACACTGGACGTTGACGACACTGTGTGTGGCCCAGGGTGACATTGTTCCTCGCCCTCGCGTTTATGTGTCAACAGATTCAACAGTCCCAACTAGCGCAAGGAGAAACTTCTCCCAAACGAGAGAGAGAGAGAGAGGGAGAGGGTGCAGCACGATGTGGTGAAGAGGTGCACACACGCACCCCCTGTCATAAAGGTGGCAACTTAGCAACTTTGTGTACCCATCAAACAGGTGAGAAACGCAAAAAGGGACGACATGTAAACGCTGAAGCCGAAGCAGGAGGGGAGGTGGCAGAGGGAGAGGCAGAGGACGAGGCACAAGCAAAGGAAGAGGCAGCAGAATAAATAAAAAACAGGCCAAAGGATAATGACCATTCAGAGCTTTATTTTGTAATACTTTTTATGAGTTTCTTATTGTTGGCCATTAATCAGGAGTATACCCTTGGAGCAGGCAAATAAACAAGTCATCGCACACACACACACACAGACAGCCAAACGTGTCCTCCGGTTGTGTTTGCCTTCGCAGGAGAGCGCAGCTGAGGCAGGCATTTAAGTCCAACTGCTGCTACCACGGATGGGACGACCACCGCGCTTCGTAGAGATGTTCCAACACACCTTGTCAAGCGGTCGGTGGAGGGGGAGGGGGAGGGAGAGGATCATGTCAAATGCCCGCTGTTCCCCCACCGGCATCGCAGCTCGTTGGTGGCTGTTTCGCTTCGTGTCACAAGTATTTAGAAGTGAAATAAATTTTTATCCCCGAAATTGGTAACATAAACTTTTGCCATAAAAAACACGCAGGGAATAACAAATGAAGTTGCCCACTGTCGCGGCGCGTCTCGTGCCGTGCCGATCTGCTGTGCGGCGCGTCGCAGGAAGGAAGGATACGTCTTATTTCTTATGATTGTGTGCTCGCTCGCTGAGGAATGAGCTGAGGACGGTGTCGGTCGGTCGGTTGTTGTGCGGTGTGGGGTGTGCTTGAAGTTTCTCCTAGTCATTGTTGCTTCCATTCGCCTGGCCCGGGCGTGGTATCCTCGCTTCCACCGCTTAGAGCGAGAAATGAACACTCAATTTGATTATTGTCGTGAATGTTTGTTCCGCTTTGGCTTATCTGGTGACGTTGTTTTTTCTTTTCCTCCTGCTTCCCCTCCCTCTTCCTGTCATTGTTTGAAAAGACCGAGGAGAGCGAAAAAAAGAAAACTCAACCATCGGAGTAGCGTGGAAAGTAATCTGGGATTTTGAAAATATTTTCACTAGAAACCACTAGAATGGGAATCTGCCACCACTCGGTGGGGGTGCGTGAATTTCCTAGAAGGCGTTCGGGAGATTTATGATCACGAGCATTTTTTTTCAAGAACAACTAATCTCTGAATGGAGGGGGTGGCGGGGCGCACTTGGTTATGGGCAACTTAATTGGAATTCAGTTGGCAATGAATTGTTGCTCCTCGCTTTGGATGGAGTTTTGTGAAAGGAGCGGAAAAAAACTCGATGCATACTAGATTCGCGGGATGAGGTGGCTGCGGCTTTCGTTGGATTGTGAAATCTGTAAAAATGTACAGAGATTTGTCTCGGATTTGTTAGATTTGGGAAGAGTATAATATTAGCATGATTTGCTGCGAGTGAAACCATTGGCAGCAAGCTCAGAAGTTCGAGCTGGAGGTAGTGAGGAGCGATGAGGAGTAGTGAAACAATGATCAACCACAAGCCCTTTGTCTTCAATTCCAGCAGCAGTAAGGAAGGAAATCTATACCTGCAATGAGAGTTGGGCAACGAACTTGGCATTAGAACAAAACTTGGCATGAGAAGAAAAAAACTGATTTCAACTGACACGAAACAGAGAAATGTGTTCAGTTCCTGTTCCCTGGTTCATTTTGAATCCATTATTGAATAAATATTGCTCGTAGTCAAACACAATGAATCCATTGCCGTACCTGCTTTGAAATTTCGACACTGAACTTGGCATTAGAGCAAAATTTGGCATGAGAGCAAAAGACTGAGGGACGACTGCAGGGAAAAATATTGTGAATAGTATGTCTCCGGGTGCTCTTAGTCAAACACAATGCAGCAATTGTCATACCTGTTGTGAAATTTCGACACTGAACTTGGCATTAGAACGAAACTTGGCATGAAAACAAAAGACCGAAGGAAGGCTGTAGGGAAAATATTCAGTTCTTGTTAATAACATGTCTCCGGGTGCTATTAGTCAAACACAACGCAACCATTGTCATACCTGCTGTGAAATTTCAAGACTAAACTTGGCATTAGAACGAAACTTGGCATGAGAAGAAAAAAACTGACCTCAGCTGACACGAAGCAGAGAAATGTGTTCTGTTCCTGTTCCCTGGTTCAATTTAAATCTATTATTGAATGCCATACCTGCTGTCAAATTTCGACACTGAACTTGGCATTAGAACGAAACTTGGTATGAGAACAAAAGACTAAGAGACAACTGCAAGGAAAAATATTGGGAAAAGTATGTCTTCAGGTGCTCTTAGTCAAATACTATGCAACCATTGTCATACCTGATGTGAAATTTCGACACAAAGCTTGGCATTAGAACGAAACTTGGCATGGGAACAAAAAACTGAGGGAAGACTCCAAGGAAAAATATTGTGAATAGTATGTCTCCGGGTACTCAAACTCATCTAGTCAAACTGAACGCAACCATTGTCATTCCTGTTGTGAAATTTCGACACTGAACTTGGCATTAGAACGAAACTTGGCATGAGAAAAGAAGTCAGAAAGTTGTAGTGATATTTCTCTGTGATATGTTCAGGTCTTGCGGATGACATGTTTCTCGATTCATGATGATTCCAGGATTGAATAAAAATTGCCTTTAGTCAAACGCAACGCAACCCTTTCCGCACAGACTATGTGCATACTTCAAAACTCAACAGCAGGAAGATGTGGTGAACAGCTTTAAGGGCCAACTATAACAGGCGTACGGAAACTTAAGAGAACCGAAGTTACTAAGTGAATGAACAAAAAATGATACACTGCGACTATAGCAACCAGTTGGCTTAGTTTCGTTAAGTTCGTCAAGTTCGTTAAATTCTGCCTACTTACTACTACTACTTTGGGATCAAATTAACTGCTACCTGGCAGTACAATGGACCAGTTTTAAGTCTGAGTGCTCCAGTGTAGTGTTCCAAAACCTCCAGGAAAAATATCCAAAATCAACGAAACTGAAAAACATCGTGAGCATGTAGATGTTAAAGTCTACACAAACTCCAGTAAGAGTAGTTGATAAACATTTCTGTAGACGGTTCCCTCAGATTTCTTTGTAACTCCTTGGAATTTTGATTCACTTAAGGAAAAGGCTCATTAAGTTGATCGTGATGCACGGCAGCAATCAACTAAAAAACCCCTGCAGTTGGTCTCCTCCCCTAAAACAACGAAGATTGAATTCAGATCAGTGACACTTGATTCATGATCCCAACAAATTCTGTCTCTTCCACCAACCCGCCTTGGCTCTGTCTCGCCTTCACATCCAAACACCCACCTCTCAACTGCATCCTTCGCCCCAAATTCAATTTCGCAAATTCACCTCCACCCCAAAAGTTTGCCAAAAGTCGAAAGGTTAACAATTCAGTCGATCAATCCGCCATACAAACTTGACACCAACCGATAGTCCTCCTCAAGGCGTCACTCTTTTCCACGAGAAGCTCGTTGTGTTCGCACCGTTTCGTGTCATCAATCGCGATAGTCTCGTGCTGTAGTCTCAAATTAACTGTAAAACAATAATTCATGCACGAACACAAATTCGCAGATGTTCGCATTCACTTTTCGTTGAATTTTAACTTAACCCCAATCGAAGTGAACAACCCCCAGCATGCCCGCTCCATCCCCGCGAAACAATAAATTGAATTCACCCCCATGCAGAGTACGCCCGATTGGGTACGCCACCCGCGGCCACCCCCGCCAAGGGACGCCTGTGCACATCCAGTGAAAACATAAATAAATAGCACAATGAATTGATTGATACACAGGAGCAACACTCCTGCACAAAGCAATTCCACTCGCAGTCCTCCTCCGAGTCGCGGCGCTCCTTCGGTGACTGTGCTCGGGAGCACCTTTTTCATGCTTTGACGTTCCTGTTAGTCTTGCTTTGCTCCGTCGCCAGTCGTCGTCGTCCTTGTTTTCATTTTATCCCTTTCTGCTTTGGGTTTTTGTTGCGGGATCCTCCTCCCCTGGCTCCGGAGAGATTTCCAGTGACATGGGTATAACACGTCGAAGAAAAATTACAATCGAACGGCAAGGAGCTGGTGGCCACAGAGCTGGCACTGGCAAGGATCGGGGGTGAGTCATCTCGGCAAAAAGAAATCAGGAATGAAGGATAAGGATAACAACAACAACGACTCCAGTCGAAAGGCAACCAAATTCGAAGCGCCACGACACAGGGCATCGACAGTGAAGTCGTTCACTGTGAGAGTGGGTGCAGGCGGAGGGCCACGAGGAGGAGCTGAAACTGTGGCGGAACGAACGAGAAAATGCCAAAAAATTGTGCGCCTCGGGGGAGAAACTCCTTGTGCCAGTGCACACATCCACCAGCCGAGCGAGAGATGAATTGGTCCTTTTTTTCACCGAGAAACAAAGTGGTCCTTGTAAACAAGGATCCTGGCGAGGGAGCACTGGCTGGGAGTCCTTGGCGCAATCAATTATCGAGGGGGAAGTCGCACGACATGAATGGGGACCAGGCAGCGCGGTGCGTGTGAAATTTTGAGTTTCCCCTGAGTTCGAAGTGGCCCACTCGGCTGGCGCCGTCCTGTCACCCCCTTATGGCTTCATCATCGGGGTGGTCGGCTACAGCCGTGTGTGAATGGACTGCCGTCGTGTGATTCATGCATTCGATTGAGTCTGCAGATTGACAGACGTTCGTGTGATTTGCGGTGGCGGACACAGAGGCCGTAAAACCGTTGACGTGGAATTTGTGACTCGCCGCTGAGGGCGGTCTACTGGCGCGTGAACGTGTCGGTGAGGGGAGCGCGCTTCAGTATTGAGTGAATTATTTCCGCTGTCTCCAGCTCATAAACTGCGGCGGCAATAATTTACAACATGCCAGCCACGGGACTGTGATTATGAGGCTCACCTGAGAGTGCAGTCGCCGGGGGTGAGGCGGAAGTTTCAAAGTTACTGTCACCTTAAGTGCTTTTGTCGAAAACTTGACTTTCAAATATTTTCATTGAAATTATGAGAGAAAGTCTCTCCAGACTCTTGGCCAAGGTCCAGCATTTACATCTCCCTCTTTGGGATGTGGGACCCACGAAAAGGAATTCACTTCAAGACAACCTTAGAACATGACAGAGTTGAGGAGTTGACAAAGTTTCAGCAGAAGTTTGAGTGAATTCTTATATTTTCAGAAAACAACATGAGAGAAGTGGTTACGGTAGAGCGTCGATGAAAGTGCATCGGTTGCCGTTTGAGACGCCTTGGGTTCAACTTATGGGAGAAAGTGGCACACAATGAAAGGGGAATTACCTTCGATCCATTCAAAACATTCACCGGTTTTTGGGAATGAGGTGCACTGTGGGAAGACTTCTTCTATCTGGAACTCAAGCAGATAGTGGGGCAGCCAGGTGATAACAGGCTGGGCCTGTCTTTCGGAAGTCGGTTGGTTGGGTTGAAACGAACTGAACATAAACTAAAAAAGGTTTATACTAAGTACATGCTGCACAAGAGTCAGCACAAGGTTAGGTTAGGTTAGGTGGTGCTTTTTTTCAGGATTTTTGGAACACTATTGGAGCACTCAGACTCAAAACTGGTCCAATGTACTGCCAGGTAGCAAGCTACTCCAGTGCAGTTAATTTGATCGATTCAATCTACCGATCAAATTCAGAGAAGACTTGCATTCCTGAACTATTCTGGAAGTGGTTAAAGGGTTGAGCAAGGCCTTAAGCACAGCTTGGCTGTCGCTGCAGACACAAATACTTCGCCCCTTCCACCTATTCTTCACAATATAGCTCGTAGCCATTAGGATCGCATAGGTTTCCGCTTGGAAAACCGACGCAAATTTGCCTAACGAGGTGTGCAGTCTAAAGTTGTCGCTCTCCACGAAGGCACCAGCACCAGATCCTTCACTGGTCTTGGAGCCGTCCGTGAAAATTCGACTACATTCCTTTCCTGGCTCAGATTCTGGCCAGAGCCAGTCCTGAGTACACGGAAAGTCAACTTTGTATGTTCGTCGCAGCTGGAGTACTGGTGTCCGTGCGTCAGACGGCATATCCATAAGACTGGGGTCAAAGGAGATGCGGTGCGCAAGGTCATCGAAACTTCAGTGCGAGTTGTACCAATAACCACTTCTTTTTAAACGGAAGATGGCCTTGAGAGTGCACCCCATGATATGGACATCTAGGGGGGGGAGATTCAGCAGGGCATCAAGAGCAGAGCCAGGCGTGCTAGGGAAGGCCCCCATGCAGCCGAGACAGACCGTTCTTTGAAGCTTGGTGAGAGCAGCAGTTACGTATTTACGCGAAAGCTTATTCCACCAAACGACCGATGCATAGGAGAGAAGGGGTCTAATCATAGCCGTGTAGATCCAAACGGATCTTTTTGGTGATAGACCCCAGGTTTTGCCGAAAATTCCTTTACACTGCCAGAAAACTGACAGTGCCTTCGCAATTTTCGTTTCAATGTGTTTTTTCCACAGAAGCTTCCTATCTAGAATGACACCCAGATACTTAGCTTCATCGGAAAAGCGGATAGTGACACCTTTTAGTACCAGTTGAGTCAAACCAGTCAATTTTCGTAAAGAGGACAACCTCGGTTTTAAGAGGGTTGACTGAAAGCCCATTTCTGGTACACCAATCGTCGATCACGTCTAGAGCTGCCTGCGCTTTTGAACACACATCCGCTAGGCATGATCCGACAGACAGAACAGCTACATCATCCGCATAGGCCTGGGCGTAGTTGTTGGAACTATTAAGAGCATCGAGCAGAGAGTCAACCAGCATGCACCATAGCAGAGGAGACAAGACACCACCCTGCGGGCAGCCCCTATTTACCCCCGCCATAACATACTGGCCACAGTCCGCGTCCGCAATAATAGTTCTGTTCATCAGCATTGCTTTAATCCAAAGCACTAATGATTCATCTACACCGTGTTCTCTGGCCGAGTTCCACATGCCATCAAAAGTCGCATTGTCAAAGGCACCCTCTATATCAATGAAAATGCCCAGCGCGTACTCTTTCCTGTCGAGTGCACATTCAATTCTGCCAACGAGATTTTGAAGCGCAGTCTCGCAAGATTTTCCGCGCTGATAGGCATGTTGCATCTGAGACAGAGGATGAAATCGCAACGCGGTTTTGCGCACATGAAGCTCAACCAGCCTTTCCATGCTTTTCAGCAGGAAAGAGGTTAGACTGATAGGTCTAAAGTTCTTGGCGAGTGAGTAGTCCCCCTTACCGATCTTTGCTATGAAGGCTACCCTAACTGTACGCCAAGGGGTCGGGATATAGGCGAGTGCCAGGCTGGCTGTGAAGATTCTTTTCAGAACCGGCAGCAACTTGTCTATACCCTTTTGCAACAAGGCTGGATATATGCCATCGGTACCAGGCGACTTGAAACCATCGAAGGACGCGACTGCGTATTTGATAGCTTCATCTGTCACCACGAGCGATGAAACAAACCAGCATCGTCGTGTTACATTTATCAGCTCATCCTCAGTTCCAGGGATAGGAACTGGTTTTGAGCCGATTGTAATCCGGTTACCTGGAAAATGAGTCTCTAGCATGAGACTAAGCGTTTCAGCTTTTGACTCAGTGTAGGTACCGTCTGGTCTTCTGAGTGTTTCCAGCTTGGTTGGTTTGTCCCTTTTAAGAACTTTAACCAGTCTGCTGGTTTCACCGAGTGTTTCGATCTTTCCACAAAAATCCCTATAGGAGGCACTTTTCGATATCCGAATTAACCTCTTATATTCTTTTTGTTTTGATCGGTACATTACAAACATTACAAATCTAGCATTACAATGGTTTCAAAGACAGTCCTAGTTGTTTGCCTCATCGGAATGTTGGTAATTTGCCAGGAGGCTGAAGGGCAATCCTCCCGAAGGCGATATAATCGTCGTCAAGCAAGTTTGTGTGCACGTGGTTCTCCCTTGTGTACATTATCAGCAACAACATCTTTTCCACGATCAGAACCAATAGCGGCTACAACAACAACAACAACAACAGGACCGCTAGGAACATTGACACCACCGTGAACAACAGCTGGACCGTAGTAGTTTTTTTAATAGCATTTTTTCAAACGAACTCGTATTTTCTTCGGAATGCAACAATAAAATAAGTACATGCACTTTCTATTTGATCGCAATTCATACTTTTGTGGGCAACAGTTTCGAAGGATCGTCCAGAGCTTTAAGGTGCATCAGTGAATTTTTGAATTTCTCACCATAAAATTACTCAAATGTTTTCTTATCAACTCGCTGGACAACTTGTGCGACAGCGAGTGGTGCCAAGTCGCATGATCGCGGCGGAAAATTGATGAACGCTGGCCGTGAGATGATCTAGTCGCCAAATTTCAGCTTCATAATGGCTGAAACACAATAGTGTGTTGCGACTTCGCTTCGACTTCATGTTATGGAGGGCGTGCGTTGACGCACTGCGTTAATCAGCTGTTCCCAATCTCTGAGCCTGATGAATCGCTGCCTTCCATCGTTGACGGTCCTGGGCACGCTGCTTCCAGTCATCTCATCAAGATCAAGCTGTCTTACGTCCGCGATGATTTGGTCTTTGTACCGGAGGTTCGATCTTCCTCTCCTTCTCGAACCAGGAGGTTTGGATTCGAAGACCCTCTTAGCTGGAGCGTTGTTGTCCATACGCTCGATGTGGCCAAGCCAGGGCAGTCGACTGATTTTTGCCTTCCAGACTACATCCACATCCTGGTACAGCTCATAGAGTTCGCGGTTGTTTGCTTCTCCTCCATTCGCCTTCCTCGCAGACGAGACCATATATCCGACGTAGAATTTTTCTTTCGAAGGCACCAAGAATCAGCTCCGCAGTTCTGCTTAGTGTCCAGCTTTCGTCTCCATATAGCAGTACTGGCAGAATAAGAGTTTTGTAGAGCATGATTTTGGTCCTTCGAGTCAGGAGTTTTAAGCCCAGTTGTTTTGACAAACCGAAGTAGCATTGGTTGTCAAGGGCGATTCTACGTCGGATCTCCACTGTCATGTCGTTCGTGGAGTTCACGTTTGCCCCGAGGTAGACAAACTCCTTCACTACCTCAAAATTGTGGCTGTCGATAGCAATGCCCTAGGTGCAGGCCCGCTCCTAGCTAGACAAGCGCCCTGTGCAAGCCCTGTGTTTAGCGCCCCCACTCAAATGAATCCATAGGAACTGAGGATTGAGGGCACTTGACGCGCTGTGCATTTGCACATCCTGTACATATGGTAGGACCGGCCCTGCCTAGGTGGTGTGCGGCGGATCGTTTCTTGCTCGACAGCGTATATTTTGTCTTATCCTCATTGACCTTAAGACCAGCTGGTTTTGCTTGTTCTTCAATCGCCGTGAAAGCTTCTACTAAGGCGCGTTGGGAACGCGCAACGATGTCGATGTCATCTGCGTATCCCAACAGTTGGACTGACTTGTAGAAGATAGTGCCTTCCGTGTTTACAGCAGCCCGCCGCACTATCTTCTCCAGTACCAAATTGAAGAAATCACACGACAGCGCATCTCCTTGCCGAAATCCGGTGCAGGTTTCAAACGGCACGGAGGTCCTCGAGCCGAACTGCACGGTGCATCGCGTATGTGTCAGTTCCATCAGTTTTCCCGGGATCCCGAATTCGGCCACCGCTTCAAATAGTTCCTTGCGATGAATGCTGTCGTATGCGGCTTTAAAATCGATAAAAAGATGGTGCGTGTCGATTTGAAACTCGCTGGTCTTCTCCAGGATTCGCTTTAGTGTGAAGATCTGGTCTATAGTCGATTTGCCGGGCCGAAAGCCGCACTGGTACGTGCCGATTAGTGCGGTGCAAAACGGGTTTTAGACGTTCACACAGTACGCTGGACAGGATCTTGTAGGCGACGTTGAGCAGCGGTATATCTCTGTAGTTGGTGCAAGAGGTAGGACCGCCTTTTTTGTGGATGGGGCAGCTCCATATGAGCTGATATTCCAGTCGTCGGGCATGCTTTCGTCTCCCCAAATTCAACAAATGATCTGGTGCATGCTCCCTACCAGAACATTGGCATCGGCCTTGAAGAGCTCTGAAGGTAAGCCATCTGAGCCTGCGGCTTTGTTATTCTTCAGCTTTTTTATGGCTGTGGCGACTTCTTCGAAGCTCGGTAGGATGACTACTTCATCGACTGGAGTTGGGATTTCTTCATTCCCTATCACTCTCTCCTGCAGCTGTTGGAAGCGCTGCTTAAACACATCCACTATTCCCTGCGGGTCAGTAACTAGATTACCCTCACAATTTCGAAGAGCCTGGGTGCCTTTCCTAAAGCCTTCGGCCAGGCTTTTAGCTTTTTTTTATAAAAGGCCCGTATTTTTTGTTTGTCCCTAGACTCCTCAATATCCTTGAGCTGGGAGGTTGCGAGAGACCTTTTCTTCAGGCGTAGACGTTTTTTCTCCTCCCCTCTTCTAGCCCGATACTCCTCATGCGCTGCTCTAGTTTTTCGCTGCAGCGTCTTTTGGTATGCCTCGTCGGTTGCACGTTTCTTTTGCTCACACTCGGCATCATACCACGGGTTTCTTGTGAGGGGTGGTAGGCAGCCCAAAGTGGTTTCAGCCACCTCTTTGATGGCCGAGCGGCAGTGCAACCACATATCGTTGGCGTTTATGTTCGACTTAGGCATACTGGAGAGTCTCTCACTTAATTGCTCTTCGTAGGCTCTGGCAAGCTCCGGTGTGCTCAGGCGTCCAATGTTAAAATTCCTCTTTGTTGGCTGGTGCAGCTTTCTGACATTGGACAGTCGAGCTTTGAATCTTGCTGCTACGAGGAAATGGCCAGAGTCGACGTTTGCCCCCCCGAATGTTTGCACATCCAGGATATTTGACGCATGCCTTGCGTCAATGAGCACATGGTCGATTTGGTTGGCGGTTCGGCCGTCCGGAGATCGCCAGGTTGCGGTGTGGATTCTCGTGCTACTTATGGCTATATTACGTACTGTCGCAAAGTCAGTGAGTCGGAAGCCGTTATCTGTTGTCGTGTCGTGGAGGCTGTGCTTTCCGATCACTCCGCCAAAGATGTTTTCCTTACCGATTTTGGCATTGAAGTCTCCGAGCACGATTTTGACATCGTACTCCGGACAGGCTCCGTAGGCACCGTCCAAGAGGTCGTAATAGTCCGAGTCTTCAGCCTCGTCGGTAGGGGCGTGTGCATATATCAGGCTGATGTTATAGAATCTGCCTTGGATACGGATCACAGCCAGGCGATCACTTATCGGTTTAAAGTCGATGACCTTCGACGGGGCGCCGCTTGGAGGCTGTATGTCAACTTGACCTGCGCAATAACAGGGATCATTGCTGGCATCCCGCCAAGTTAGGTGCGCTCTATAACTTTGCCCTGTATGTGCAGGCCCTGCCCCCCGTCGGGAATGCTTTCGTCTTCTCAAATTTTGCAGATGATCTTGTGGTTGATTTTTTGTTTTGTTTTTCATGTATTTTTATTGTTTAAAAATACTTAAATCTAGCTTAACTATCTTAACTTTTGTTCTTAAATCTAACTTACTGACCCAACACGAGTACTCTAAGCTAATCTAAGATAAATGAATTTGCCTTTCGGCCTACGCTATAATTATTTTATAATAATGCAATATTTTTCTTTTCTTGTCCAAGAAAATTTTAAGAACTTGGACTTTTTGTTTTTGTTTTATTCTTACCCTAACTAAACCTAAACTTAACTTAGCTTAACTAAAACTTACATCTACTTAATCTACTTAAAACAACTTAAACTATGTCCGTAACAAAATACGGACGCGTGCACCAGGGAGCATATGGTATTTATATGCTTAACATATATATTTTAAGCGCCGTGATGCACTTTTTTTTTTTTATATTCCTTATGCTACCTAAAACTAACTTAATCTATGCAAGTTGGCCACATGAGGTCAACTAACTTCTTCTTCTTCTTCTTAGGGCGCTACAGTCCGAGGTGGACCTGGGCCTCACTCAACATGCCTCTCCAGCCAGCACGATCTTTCGCCAGCTGTCTCCAGTTTCGCACACCAAGCCGGCCGAGGTCCCCCTCGACTTGTGTGCCCCACCTTGTACGTGGACGTCCTCTGTTGCGTTGTCCCACAGGCTCAGAGTCGAAGACTCTTCGGGCCGGAGCTAACTTGTCCATACGCTCTACATGGCCTAGCCATCTTAGGCGTTGGATCCGTAGACGCCTGGCTAGACTCATGTCGCTGTACAGCCCATACAGTTCGTGGTTGAATCTTCTCCTCCAAATGCCATCAACGCCAACAGGTCCAAAGATCGCGCGCAGAACTTTTCTCTCGAAAAGACCAAGAGACTGTTCATCCGCTTGGGATATTGTCCATGCCTCTGCGCCGTAAAGCAGGACTGGGATGATCAAGGTCAACTTGGTCTTCCGAGAGAGGGCTCTACTACTCAATTGCCTTTTGAGCCCATAAAAACAGCGGTTGGCAAGAGTTATTCTGCGTTTGATCTCGGTACTGATGTTGTTTGTACTGTTCACCGCGGAGCCAAGGTAGACGAAGTCCTTAACTACCTCAAAGTTATAGCTGCCTATGGTGACGTTCTGGCCAAGTCGTCGATGTTGTGCGTCCTTTCTCGATGACAGCATATACTTGGTTTTGCCCTCGTTTACCGCCAGACCCATTTTAGCCGCTTCTGTTTAAATGCCAGCAAACGCATCATTGACGGCTCGCTGTGTTCGCCCAATCACGTCAATGTCATCCGCGTAAGCTAGCAGTTGAACGGACTTTTGGAAGATCGTGCCTCTTGTGTTGGCCAGTGAGTTTTGCACGATCTTCTCAAGAACGATGTTAAAGAAATCACATGACAGCGCTTCGCCTTGTCTAAAACCTTTTTTGACATTGAAGGTCTCGGTGAGTTCGTTACCGACCTTGATGGAGCAGCGAGAGTTCTCCACCGCCATTCTGATCAGTCACACGAGTTTGGCAGGATTGTCAAAACTAGACACGGCGCTGTTTAGCTCTCTCTATGTACGCTGTCATATGCGGCCTTGAAATCGACAAATAGATGGTGTGTGTCGATCTGCATTTCCTGGGTCTTCTCCAGGATCTGCCGCAGTGTGAAAATTTGATCGATGGTGGACTTCCCGGGCCTGAAACCACACTGGTAAGGACCTATCAGGTCAACTAACTAGTCAATGTCATTTAAAGTTAATGGCGGCGAAGGCTGATTGTGGTGTAACCACCAATAAAAATGTCGTTCTTTTGCAGACTCTGTTCTGTCTCGGGCAGAGATGGCCACACTGAACCGAAGAAGATCTTCGTGGCTGCGAGCGACGTCCGGCTCGTATCGGAGTCGCCTATCTACTGTTCGGCGTGCGACATGGAAGATGATAGGACATCCTTCCGTATCCTGTATCAGGCCTTTCGTATCCAAATAAAGGAAAGCTTCGGGCGGAATAAAGCCGTTAAGGCGCACCTTCTCATGGTACATTATGTTTGGGTAGTAAGCCCCAAAGATCAGACTGTTAGTGGAAGTCATAGCTCGTGCAATGTGATCCCGAATCAACTTAATAATAAAATTATCTATCCTGATCAGGTTTGCCTCGTTGTACAAGACCTCGTTGGGATAGAATTTCTTGTACTCGGATTCGGGTGTGCGATACAAACGGAGGCAGGCCCGAAGACACTGCCTCTCGAACACCCTCATCTTTTCCATCTGGGAAGGACTCACGTTGAACCACACTGGACAACCATACACCATGATTGGCCGGATAAGGGCCATGTAGCAGATCACCTTCACTCTGGTGTCAAGTTGGCTGCTGTAAAACAACCTACTTGCCGCAGCAAAGGCTTTCTTAGCTTTCGTCAAAGCAGTAGCTGCGTGCTTATCACAATACAGATACTGATCCAACCAAATGCCAAGATATCGCACTACATTTTTCACAGCTAACAGCTGTCCCTGCGGGTCAACTATGCCGAACTTGCGCCAGTTTTTTTTTCGTGTCCCTTGAGGCCTTGGACAGCGGGGTTCTGAAGAGGATAGTTTCACACTTCTGGTAGTTGATTTTCAACTTCCAGTCGTCGCAAAATCGCTGAATTTTGTCGAAGTCATGCTGCAACAAGATATTAATCACTTTCACCTTCGGACCTGATCTGTACGCTATGATATCATCGGCATACGCTATTAAGTTTGGCATTGAACCTATAAGATCGCTAGTGAATATCGCGAACAGGATCGGCGAGCCAACTGCCCCCTGTTGCAACCCGTTTTTTATGTGAAAGGTCGTGGTAGAAGTTATGTTGCCATTTCTCACAACGAACATCCTACCTGTGATCATATCATGGATCATGTATAGCAATGGTTTACATATGCCGAGCCTGGCCAACTTGAGGAAAAGGCCTTCTAACCATACGGTGTCGAACGCCTTTTCCATGTCTATCAGGCAAGCACCAGTGCATTGGGTCTTATTCTTATTCCACTGGATGTCGGAGACCAATTTGGACGCGGCATGTATGGTATCATGCCCCGCCCTGAAGCCGAATTGTTTGTCCGGAATAATTTCTTTTTAATCAACCCACTGTTTCAGAGCTCTAATGACTATCTTCTCAAAAACTTTGCTTATGCACGGAAGAAGACTTATCGACCGGAGATTTATCGGGATGGAAGTATCTTTGTCCCGTTTAGGGATGGGTTGTACCACAGCTGTCTTCCAATGGGCCGGGTAATATGCATTACTCAGCTTGTGGTTGATCTCTAGCAGAACATTACCGCCAGTCTTGAAAAGCTCTGATAGATTCATTAGACAGGTTGTGACATTTGATTACTTTTAATTCGAGCAACACAAGAGACGGCGTCCACGATTATGTAGTCCTTACAGCCTCGCCCAACTTAATGTGCGCAACTGGAGACAACTAGGAAGAGATTTGCTTTGGACCCTCATGTCAAAATCTACAACAACCTGCAGTCGTCCAAAGAGAATTTTGGACCAAAGACGTAAGCCAGGGAACAGAAAAACTTAAGTAATACTACAATAGTTCAAAAAGCCAAGGGAACTGGGGAATCTTGACTTCGATGACAGCTGTTAGCTCGCTCACCTCAATCAAAAGAGAACAAAAGTCAGAAACAGAAATAACAACTCCGCTAGATCCCTGAATCATCCGCAACTGCAACAAAGTTCCCCACCTATTCCCATTTCCAAGAGATAATTACTTTGTTGCAGGTCACCTTCCTGAAGTTGCCCCCAAGAACACCATCTTCAAATGAATTAATCAAGATCTTCCACTTCAATGGAATCATCCTTCGCTCCACCAGCATGAACCTCCTTCGAAGACAGTGTCACATGTGGACTTGAGGACTGTGCCAGTCCTTGTGTTCGTGTCACAAGTGATATGCTATCCAAACACTCGTCTGGTGATTACCAATCAATTATCTCCGCAACAGCAGCCACCGGAGAATGCACACAATCTCCGCACACACGGCACGCTGTGAACTCCATAAATCCTCGACAGCATTCCACTCCTCCACCTGCCGGCAAACTGCACCGACACAATGGCAGAGTTCTCCGTTAACAAAGCAACGCTGCACCAGAATGGAATATCCTTCTTCCATCGAAATGGCTCTCGCACAATGCCAGCATCATACCGAATCCGATTGCATCACTCGTATTATCAGCTGGCTTCCATGGGTCTCCGACTACCTGCCTGCTTACGGTGATGAAAGGAACGTGTAAAATCCCTTAAAGGACACAAAGACATCGAATACATTCTTTCTCCTAACTAAAGGAATTTATCGTGGAACAGCAGGATGGCAGTGCACACACACGCCCGCCTAATGAATCCCAATCCGAGATCAAAGCCCAGCCATTCAGGTTTGTGTTACGCTCCCTCGCATCTGTCGCAGGTGCATTAAGGATCTCCTGCTCGAATAGAAAATATATGTTTCAATATTCAGACAGGATTCCTTTTATCACGCTCTGGCGGGGAGCGTCTCCTCGCAGGGGCAGGAAACGACGGCAAGCTGCTGCAGCAATCGACGTGAATGGATAATTTCTTCAGGAATTCAGATGCGAGCCATTAAGATGCACAGCCACGGCGCTGCTGTGCGGAAATGTAGGTGTCAGTAACTGTTGGTTTAGTGGTTAGTGCTTGTCGACCGGCGAGAGCGGGAGGGACGCGGGACGACGGTGACGATGATGGCAATGGTGGCGATGATGACGATGCAAAGCACCCACAGGCCAATGAATCGTCATCGTCCTGAGATGTCAGCGAGCGTATGCCAGCCAGTTCCGTGCACTTTTTTGTTGCTCTCGTGCTGCATCTGGCTCTGTGTATGTGTGTGTGTGTGCCCGGCACAAAGGGGAATCGCATCCATCTGGCGGATGCACAGAGGCAGGATATAAATTCTACTACAAAGAGTCCTTGATTTATTGTGCAGCAGAGTCCTTTTCACAGTAACGACTGCGAACAGTGAGTGCAATCACATTCCTCGCTGGCAGGAAATGCCCCTCCATACTGGGGGTTATTATCACTGCAACAGCTTAGGGGCGCTGGACGAGCTGCCAGGGGGTGGCACATAAAGAAGTGAAGATATTCCGTTGCGTTGCTCCTCTGATGAGTCCCTGTCCTGTGTCCTTTTGCGAGTGCTGCAGCAGTGCGGAATTGCCCAGAGGGGGTGCGAGATGCTTTCGACAAGGGTTGCAGCTCGGCGATGAATCGCTTTTTGTGGGTGTTGGCTGGATGCTACACAGAGTATGACATCAAACTGATACGCGGCCATCTGTTGGGGTTTTCGAATTATGAGCTCGAATATTGTCCTCTTCGAAATTGATGATCCCTTTGACTGATTGAAGGGATGTCTGCCGTTGAATGAAAGCTAAGCAGTGTTCATTTATTGCCAGTTTTGAAGTTGTTTTAGTTTTGGTTCGTCGAGTCTTTGAAAATCCTCTTTGAATCGAAAAAGAGTCAGTGGTGCTCAATGTTGGACCAGTCGCTGAATGAGGCAGGAAGTTCCACTTAAAGGCATGAACATTATTAAAATTGTACCTTGGAGTCTTAGTTTTTGAAGGGATGACACAAAAACGAAGGTGTTTCGTTGGGAATATAAGAAAATCCAGTCGATTTCGAACGAATCGTTGCCGACTGTCAAACAACAAGGAAGACCTAAACTTCATCACCATCATCATCATTTTCAGTGACACGCATGTTCCACTAAAGGGGTCCGGGGGCAATGCATGCGCGAGAGATCTCCAGGCCACTCGATCCTCCGCCATCGACTCTAACTCACCAGGAGCTATGCCCAAGCGCAATCGAGTTTTTGGACTTGGTCCAACCATCTCGTCCTGGCAGACAAGCGATCGCCGACATGAATACGGAAGCAGGGATATTCTGGCAACTGTCTAATCGCACGGTTTTTGGACCCTAGAGTAGGTACTTTGAGGGCATAACAAGGCTAAGTAAAGGATTCGTAAACGTGTTGTACTATGTGGTCGCAAATAGACCTACGTGGTGGAAGTGGTAGCCTACCTGAAAAAATGGCATACAAGGCACGCCTCGGAAGTCGTGATGACGGGGACATTTGTGCCTCGTGAGCAAACCATCGAAGTACAGCCCTTTCCGTACGGAGAAGCAGCTGCCCAACGTCGAGTTCCTCGCGCAGTGCCGTGTTTCTCACTCTATCTCGGCGACCTAGACCTAAACTTCTCTGTGGTAAAGAATGTTGCACATAGTTCAGCCGACAAGGGACGAACATCGTTTCAGAAGACTTTGGTGAGGACAAAAAAGGCGCGGGACTGAATGCTGACACATACGGACTTCGTCGTCTCATACGACGCATTCTTTCACCCTAATTTTCCAAGACCTTGATGGTTTCGGGCTGTAGCTCACGGATTGCTTGGATGATATTGGCCTTAAGTGCTTGAATCGCCTCCAGATTGTTGGCATAACATTGGTCCTTCACGGTTCTCCACAAAAAAGGGGCTCCAAAGGGGTCAAATCGCAGTTCCGAGGCGGCCAATTGACATCGCCAAGACGGCTGATAACACGATTTGGGAACTTGGTGCGCAAAGGATCGATTGTGGCATGGGCTGCGTGGCATGACGCGCCATCCTGCACGAACCAGAGGTCGTCGAAATCCATGTCTTCAATTTCAGTTAAAAAAAAAGTCGGTTAACATTTCTCTGTAACGAACACCGATAACCAAAACGTTTGTTCCCAGGCTCATTTTCGAAGAACAACCCACAATCCGCACCAAACTGTCACTCTCTGATCACGCATTGGCTTCTCAAGAATAACATGCGGGTTTTCCGAGCTCCAGATGAGACCATTTTGTTTGTTAACGTAGCCGCCGAGATGAAAATGTGCCTCGTCAGACAAGATGATTTTTCGCCTAAAATCGTTGTCCAATTCAAGCTGCTCTAAGGCCGAAACTTGACGACTGGATGGCGCAGTTGGTTTAGTGCCCGCTCTAAGTTAGCGAAGTTCCAGGTTCGAATCCCGGTGAAAGTAAAGTAAATACGCTTTTATCCGGTTTTTCAAATCTGGTCCAAATCTTTGCCGTTGGATCAACATGGTCTAAGTGTGCTTGTGAATTCACTAGCACCCAACTAACCTAACCTAAGGCCCAAACTGCGAAGCGATAACGAAGCGGATGGTCGCGCGCCGTCAATTGCTGAGTCCATTCGACCTTGTAAGCGAATAATCCGAAATCTTTGAGCAGAGTTCTCTCAGGCTAGTGCGTGCTGCCTGTTGAGCTGTTGAGATCGATGGCGAGTTGCTGTTAGTGAATTGAGTCTCACACTCTCGACCACAGCAGCACCATTCTCATCTGTGCGCCCCATACGACGGTGGGGACCATGAGTGTTTTCCACTAGCATACCAGTCTCACCAACTTGCGTACAGCAGTCGCGGTGGGTACTTCATTTCGGGCAAAACTTATTTTCAAAAAACGCACTGTTTTTGGCAGGGCTACACAGCACTCACTTTGAAAATAAGTTTTCAATATTTCCCAACGTTTTTCAAGCGTAAAGCGACTCATTCTGTTCCACGGAGGTACGGTCCTGTCGAGCGGGAAACAGCTGTCAGTGTCGAAATAACCTATCATTTAAAACAGAACCACTAGATGGCCCACCCTGTATGCAGTCACTCCTTTAATGAACCCTTGACCGGATTGCGCCATCAGCTTAAAATTCACAACAAGCTGTAATTTAAGGTGGATGAAGAGGTTGTTCCAAAATTTGTCTTGAATATTCGAAGTCAGACGAATGAAAATTAGGCTGTCAACAAAATCATGGTCCCGTTCATTCATTTCCAACACTCAACAAAATCATGGTCCCGTTCATTCATTTCCAACACTCGGACGGTGATATGTGCGTAGTGTGCTGGCTTCAATGCTTGTCTCAACTACACCATATAAACACGCAGATTAAGATCTTTGTGAAAAATGAGGCGAAAAGGAGTTGAGGATGGACGCAAATTCTGCGATCTTCTCTAGGTTTTCAGTCACTCTCTCGGATTTTTCTTCTCCTCGAGCTATAGTCCAGGGTAGGCTCTTCATCACAGAAGCGCCTGCTGGTCTTCCTTCGGAAGACCATGAAATTTCAGCAAAAGTAGGTTGCTGTCTGGTAGTACAATGGACCAGTTTTTGAGTCTGAGTGCTCCAGTGCAGTGTTACAAAAACCTACGACAAACAAAAAAATAGTTCAGGGTAAACCTGGGACTCAACCAAAGCGCCTCTGCAGGTAGCCCCATTTTTTGGTCGCTGTCCAATACTGTTCATACCAAATTGGTTAAAGTCCCATCTCACCTCAAACGCGGACGTCCCTTGTTGCGTTGTCCCACAGCCTCAGAGTCGAATATTCTCCGGAGAGAAGTTAATCTGAAGTTAATCATCTGTCTAGTTTCATATCGCTATAAAGTGATGGTTGGATCTTGTGGAAGCCGCGGCGTAGTGGGTAGGTGCTTCGACTCCTACGCTCAAGGTCTAAGGTTCGAATCTCGAAAAAACACCAACCATTTTTTCACTGCTGCACCTCTTTCGAGTCACTCACAATGCTTAAGGAGTACAACGGTCCAGGAATAGCTTCTCAATCTCGCCGTTCGGAGACGAGAGCATTTTATAATGTTCTCAACGTCATTAAATGACATGATAAAAATCAGCGGACCAAGATGGCTACCCTGGGGGACCCCAGACAATAGCAACTCTAAGGATTTTTGAAAATGTTATCGGCTTCATACTCGCATGATGCTCCAGAAGTTAACTGAAACGCGTGTCTGAAACACAATACTGCGTTGGTGCTATCGTTTTTGCGTTACGTAGGCAGTCCTTCAGGCATACTTCAAAATGATTATCCACATTTATCAGCTGAAACACAAAAAAACCCTACATTTGTATGGTAGGTGTCAGGTGCGGACTCTTAGGGTAAAGTCTATGGACGATCCTTATTGAGAAACCGTTTCAAGAAGACATACTGCCTCCACGGGGCGGCCACCGGGCAACGAATGCTGCAGCGAGACTATAGGTCTGGTATCTCAGGCTCGCACAATGAACAAATGGTTCTTGGCGCCAACCTGCGATGCACGACCTTAATTTCTCAACTGTATACATCCGGCCAAAGTATGCGACGGGAGGAGTAAACCTCCTAAAATAATCTCTAATCCAATGGTGGAACAGCATACGCCGAGGGATGCGTGGCTAAGAGAGAGCTTAGTCTCTAGTATGCGAACTCCGAATACCTGGCGACCTTCGGTTTTAATCTAGCCTTCCCTAGGCATATCGGGCGCTACCTAGGGTGACATATATTTCCCGAATACTCGTGGGATCATAATTTCCAAACCAATTTCAAAAAAAGATGAGTATGGTGAAGCTCCAAATTCACCAGCGTCTGTTCATGCTGTGGAGCATGCAGACGGCAATTTTCGGGACGCTATTGAGCCTCCGACGGCCGCTCCACCTTCGGCCATAGTCAACCAGCTCGAAAGCGAGCCAGCTACAGTCCTAGCTGACAAGGAGATTGGGGCCAAATGGGCACAATCCTTGACAGCTACCAGCGCTAGTGTCAGTTCAGAGGAGTCTGACGCATCCAATAGCTCTCGAAGCTATTATCGGGCTGACACCTTTACCCATCTTCGTTAGGAAGATAGCTGCCACTTATGCCATTAAACTGCAGCTAGAATATCAATTCAAACCAGGTGACCTAGTGGGTCACCTTAGGATACTCAACTCAATCCCTAATAGAGACATGTTTTGTACAATGCCGGACACTATGGTCAGGCAGAACTGTTTCGGCAGGTTATTTGAAGTTGAAATATTGGACCGGGTAGACTGGTCCAATGGTGCCCCAACACTAGACCCCAGAAGTCTAGTTTGGTACACAGATGGATCGAAAATGGATTCTGGAGTCGGAGCTGGTGTCTGTGGACCCAACACTGGGATCTCTGTACCGATGGGGTCTAGTCCCACTGTGTTCCAAGCCGAAATCCATGCCATTGAGATCTGCGCGAGACATAATCTTGGTAAAGGTATCAAGGGCGCAATTATACAAATCTTTTCTGATAGCCAGGCAGCACTTAAGGCCTTATCGTCCAGTCAAATAGACTCTAAAGCCGTCAAATGTTGCCACGATGCTCTGCAATCCCTAGCCAAACACAACAAAGTGAAACTTGGTTGGGTCCCTGGGCACAAAGGGATTGCAGGTAACGAATCAGCAGATGAACTCGCTAGAGCGGGTTCAAGTACTGCGTTCATAGGCCCTGAACCATACTGCAGTGTCAATTGGTCGACGGCTGCAGCGCTGATTAATGAATGGGAAAACAAACTTCGCCTAGATCATTGGACCAATGGGTCAGGTCTCAGGCAATCCAAAAGATTAATCAGACCCTATTCCTACAAGGAAATCCTTAGCTTAGATAAGGAGAGCATAAGAAAGCTAACGGGCTTTCTTACTGGCCACTGCGGCTTGTATTACCACCTTAACAAAATGAACTTGTGTCAAAACACGGAATGTAGGTTCTGTCTTGAGGAAGACGAAACATCCCAGCACATTTTATGTGAATGTCCGGCACTACATTGGTTAAGGAAACGTATTCTCCACAGGGAAATACTGACTTCAGTGGAATTGAAAAACTCCACTACAAAAGATATACTATCTTTCATAAGGAAAGTGGTAAATCTTTTGGATTAACTCCAGCCCGTCGATACAATAGATCTTTTTAGGTCGCAGTGTCGTTGCCTCCACTTACGCACGCCAAGTTGGCTGAGTTCCTTCCCCTTTTGTGTGCGCTATCGGTTTCGTGGGTGTCCTCTATTGCGTCTCATTGCTATCACTTATATACAAATGAAAGATTTCTAGCAAACGACACTGCACTCAGACTCAAACACTGGTTCATTGTAGTAGCAGGCAGCAACATACTTTTGCTGGAATTTCTTTGTCATCCGGAGGAAGATCAGCAGCCGCTTTTGTGATGAGAAGCCTACGCCATCAGCTCTTACCTCATCAGCACCGAATAACTGCCACTTGAACCGAGCAAAGACGAGACTGTAGCAGAGGAAGTGCTCTGCAGTGTCGTCGTCTTCTCCACAGGCATCACAGAGGATTTCATCGCTTAGGTCAAGCACATTTAGGTGGTTGGCGAAGGTGTAGTGACCCGTTAATATGCCGGTAAGTCGTCTGCAGTGGGCGCCGTGGCGTATTGGGTAGGTGCGTCGACTTTTTCGTTCGATTCTCAAAAAGAAACACCTAACATTTTTTTCACGGCTCCACGCCTTTCGAGTCACTGACGATGCTCAAAGATTATAACTGTCTAGAAAAAGCTTCTCAATCTCGCCGTTCGGAGTCGGCATTAAACTGTGGGTCCCCTCCGCTCGTGACAGAACAATAGCACGCACAACACAAGTGGTTGCTGAGAAGCTAGGCCCAGGTCCACCTCGGACTGTAGCGCCGCCATTATTATTGTTATTATTATTAAGTCGTCTGCAGTGTTTTCTGTGAAGAGATAACGGATTTCTTACAGGCGTTGGGGAGCATGCGCTTGGTCTGTCTATATCCTGGAACGTCATGGCACCTCTAGTTGTGCCCTCAAGAGGTCTAACCATCGATGGAAGCCCTAGTCAGGGACGCAGGCAGTGTCAGCGCAAGTTCAGTTCAAAGTTAAAAGTAACTCGACGGAAGAACGAACGCAGTATTGCGTTTCAGGCATCAAACGCTAAACGAATTTACCAAATTTTGCAGCTAAAGAGTTTGGAGGTCGACATTTTCTAAGTCAACGTCGCGTGTCGCAAATACTCCCCTAGCACGCTTTGACTGGACGAGGTATTATTCTTCATCTTCTTCTTCTTAGCTCGCTACAATCCGAGGTGGACCTGGGCATCACCCAACATGTCTCTCCAGCCGTCACGGTCTCTCGCCAGCTGTCTCCAGCACATCATGCCGGCCGAGGACTCCCTCGACTTGTGTGCGCCAACTTGTACGTAGGCGTTCTCGGTTGCTTTGTCCCACAGGCTCAAAGTCGAAGACTGGGCTAGATCAGAGTCACGAAAAGATCAGGCAGCCAGACAATGTGAAAGCAGATATATACAGGGGGTTACTCAACCTTTGAGGGATTGAAAAGTTCAAAAGTTTGGAGGAAGTTCAATGGATGGCGCAGTTGGTTAAGTGCCTGCCCCAAGTTCGCGGGGTCCCAGGTTCGAATCCCAGTAAAAACGAATCTGCTCCAGTCACCATTTGCCGTTGGGATCAAATTAACGGCACTGGAGTAGGTTGCTACCTGGCAGTACAATGGACCAGTTTTGAGTCTGAGTGCTCCAGTAGTGTTTCAAAAATACCCCAAAAAAAAAGTTTATTAAGCCTGAGTCTCTACGTCCAAACGGTGAGGGTTGTCTTCTTCTCTTTTTCTCAATGATTGTCTAAAATTTGCACTGAAATTCCGAAAGTTCACTTAGTGTTTCTAAATCATGACTCAATCCCCATTCCGCCACTTCACAAGAACAGTGCAAGCAGTCGATTAGTTTCTAATTCGAACCCGTCCCCACACCTACGCCCTGGACTTCCTAAACTTCCCAAACTGAACCGAGATCAGTAAACAACTTTGTTGCACAACTGTCTGCCTTCACTTAAAGCCATCAATATTCATTTCACCACGACCACGACATATGGCAGATCTAAATCGGAGTATTTCAGTCCTCCGACGTGTGAACCGAACAACAAGGGCTGCTGCGAAACTTTTCCATTTATAGAGGCATCCATCCGACTGGTTGGGCATACTAATTACTAATTAACACCTCTGCGCCGCCCCCCCCTCACGCCACGTCACGGCGCGGCAATAATCCCTGAAAAGCTTCGTTAGAACAACAATAAACGGCCTGATTGTCCCGCAACCGCACTAAATCAACCCCGCGATTGACACAGCCAGTAAAACAATCCCGATGATTTATTAAACCAATTATATGAATGTTTTCCCACTTTCGGGCGCGGTGCGCCACCGTCGACATCGACGGCGTCCGCGTTTCGCCCTCGCAGCGGCAGGAGCAAGAGCACCCCGTCGCATCTCGTGTCGTGAACTTTTAAAGCGAATTTCTTTCATTAATATTCAACCGGAAAACCGAGGCAGAAGTTGAAAAAGTTTTCCCTTGCGCCCTGTGCAGTCGGCTCGGCTCGGCTTGGAACTGAGGCCGTTCCCCTACAACGGGCAGGTGGGGGATGAATACAGCCCGCCGCGCTGTCATTCCATCTGCGTCTCGTTCAGCTGCTGCCACAAAAATGTTTTACAGTCCCAGCCAATTCGAATTTTTTCACAATTTCTGTGTGTTTCCCTCGGCCATTTCCTTCTCCTGTTCTCTCTCTGTGCCTTGTTCTTGTTGCCCCATCCATCCATCTGTCCATCGCCGGACCAAACAAGTCCCCCGTCCACAGAAAACCAAAAACCGAGGGACTACACACCCTCCCCTGATGTGACTCCGTCCTGCAACGACCCCATCAGCCGGCCGCCTTCGAGAGGGAACACAAACCTCCCCCATCGACCCAGCCCCCGTCGGCCGGGACAAAACTAATCCAAGTTTTTGTGGGCGTGCTGGCAAAGTTTTCCTTTTAAGCGATTATAGATTTTCCATTCGAGTCGTATATTAATTTGTAGTACCATCGGTCGTCGTGGTGTACCCTATCAACTACAAGTTTTCATTTATATGGCTCGCCAGCCGTCGCCGAGGGTTGGCGGAGTTGCCTGCGGGGGTGGGGGGCGGTGGGCTGGCAGTTACGGGAAAAGTTTTATAGCGCCACCTTGGAACATTGGTACTTAACTGCGGCTGCTGTTGGATGTTGCCTGTTGGCTGTTGGCTGGTTGGGGTGGAGTGCTTTTCCGCCCCGCTAGGTTCAAGTGGTTACTCGTACTTGTTGACACGAAGTTAACTACCATCCTTCCTAGATGCTCCCTGTTCCGGCAGGGCACACGTATCCGAGCAAAAGTTCTCGTTGCCAGTTTGACTGGTTGACGTTGCCTCGGTCTTATGATGTGTTACCGTTGTTAAGGTAGGACCAAGTTTCCAGCAACCAGAAACGCTGGCTACGTCGCCTGACCGAGTAATGTCAATTTGCCTGCGCTGCGACTTTGGTCTCATCGGTTGCATCGGTTGCAAGGCGGTGGATACAAATCGATATTGTAACGAGTTTCCATCGCAACGCTGCGATGAGATACGACGTTCCGTCGAGGATGTGGATGCCCTCGCATGCAAATGGAGGGCTTGCCTGGTTGTTAAATAACTTCTCTCGATGGGAATACATTTGCTGCTGCACACACGCTCGGCGGGAGTGGGTCAGTGATGCGAGCCATTCAATTTGAACGATGCACGATGTTTGAGTTTCTGCGGAGAGGATGGCTTCAGTTGCTGCGTGAGGCTTCGGAGATGCATCTTCTGCGAAGTTTTTGAATCGATTACAGATGACGGGTGGGCACTACTAGGTCCTGTAGTTTTTGGCCGGAGAAGTTTGCTTGAATTGAAGGGGTTCCTCTTGAAGTTTATACCTACACATGTCGAAAATATGAGAGGCTCTTGACACGGGATAAGTGCGGCACACGGCCTAAGTGGGCTTAAGGAGGAAGTCTTATAAACGTTTAGTGAACTAGGATGTCGCAAACTTAAGAAGTCATGAGTTTTGTTGTTTCCTTGATTTTCTAAGCAATTCTTGAATGTCCATACAAATTCGACTTTTGACCAAGAAGTCTAACAGTTTATGGTGAAGAATTGATTGTGATACTTCGCGAACTGGTAGAAGCATTCACGGCGATTGTAAGACAAACTAAACAAGCAGGTAAATGAGGAAAAGAAAAAGAACATTGTGGGCCATCTAGTGTTTTTTTTCTCAAATCATAGGTTATTTTGACACTGACAGCTGTTTCCCCCTCGAAATCTTGACAGAAAGTCAGTATCACACTTCCGCGGACCGAAATGAGTTGCTTCACGCTTGAAAAATGTTGGGAAATATTAAAAACTTATTTTCAAAGCGAGTGCTGTGTAGACCCAAACAGTGCGTTTTTTGAAAATAAGATTTAGCCGAAATCCGAAAGAAGCACCCACTGCGACTGCTGTACTCAAGTTTGTGCAAAAAGTCCATGAGAGTGGTACGCTAGTGGACGACACTCAAAGTCCACGTCATTGTACGCACAGATGAGAATGTGGCCGAGAGTGTGAGACTCAATTCACGAACATCAACTCGCCATCTATCTCAACAGCTCAACAGGCAGCACGCACTAGCCTGCGGAGAATTCTGCACAAAGATCTCGAATTATTCACTTACAAGGTCGAATTGACTCAGCAATTGAAGGATTCGAACCTGGGACTCCTCTAACTTAGGGCACACACTTAATCAACTGCGGCATCCAGTCGTCCAGATTGGGACTTAGAGCAGCTTCAATTGGACAACGATTTTGGGCGAAAAATCACCTTCTCCGACGAGGCGAGGCACATTTTCATCTCGGCGGCTACGTTAACAAACAAAATTGCCGCACTTGGGGCTGGGAAAACCCACAAATTATTGTCGAGAAGCCAGGGAGGGACAGTTTATTGGAGTGGTGGAATCATTTTACCACTTTTCTTCGAAAATGAGGCTGGGAACAACGATTCGGTCAAAGGTGGGCTGGACTGGAAAAAGCCATGTTAACCGACTTCTTTTTCACTGAAATTGAGGACATGGATTTGGACGACCTCTGGTTCATACAAGATGGTGCGCCATGCCACACAGCCCATTCCACAGTCGATCTTTTGCGCACTAAAGCCCCAAACCGTGTTATCAGACGTCTTGGCGATGTCAATTTTCGGCGTCGGAGACTGCGATTTTACCCTTTTGGACTTTTTTTTGTGACGAACCGTGAAGGACCAATCTTGTGCCAACAATCCGGAAACGATTGAAGCACTTAAGGCCAATATCATCAAAGCAATCCGTGAGCTAAAGCCCGAAACCATCAATAAGGTCTTGAAAAGTTGGGGTGATAGAATGCGCTCCTGCGAAGCCAGCCGAGGCAGCCACTTGAACGACGTTTTTCATAATTTCATAATTAATGGGAATGTTTGTTCTTACTAACGAAGTCATAATACATGAAAGAAATTAAAGTTCGTTCATTTTATTAGATTTTTAAAAAGAAACTTGTATTTGGTCCACCCTGGAGGCATTAATAAATTGAAATAAAAAATTGATGAGCGTGTCTTCCTTCCCTTCAAGAACAAAGTCAACTAAGGCAATTGAGCGAATAAACGGAAATGATACACTGTGACCATAATAACCACTTCGAGTAGTTTCGTCAATTTCGTTCACTTTTCCTTACTTACGTGAATAAATCGCTCTCCACGTACGTAAATGACAATTGTGGTTGAATTGAATCGAAAATATTTATGTGACACATCAATCGACTGATCTTTTGAAATGAGATTGAGGTTTGTTTTAAAACTTTTTGATCAAGAGTATCGTTTGAAAATATAAAGCCAAAAAGTCGGTTTTACTTTTAAAGCGTCCCCCAACGCCATTTCTAAACCAAAGTGCTTAAAAATCTGAAAATATTACAAAAACTTGACTTCAGTGAGGACACATAAATTCCATGCTGAGATCGACCATTCGACATGAGTCTCAGTAGTATTTCTCACATTCATCTCAATCCCTAAATGCCCAACAGCACTGTTTGGCATGTCCTGCTGTTTGAGGCATGAGCAGTGATTGGGTACGATGGAAGGGATTTTCTTTGTCAGATAAATTTGGATGTAGATATTCGCATATTCGTATGCATGGATGTTTGTAAAGGGTGGTCCAACGAAATCGCACGATGATAATTGCAAATAAAACAAAAAGTTTTCAAAGAATTCTTCGACGTTAGGCAAAAAGGTCTTAAGTCAAAAAACATTTTGGGTTTTCGATTGGGTTAAATTCAGTTTTTTTTCACTTTCGTTTGGTATAAGCGTCTTAAGTCTAGCACAACTTCATTTCAGAGTTTATTTGCCATAATTTCTTTTGTTTCTAACACATTTAATCCCGATTTGCAGTTAATAATCAATTTTCAATTTGGATTAACTGCAATTTCCGACTTAAGACCTTATTACCTAACGTCAAAGAATTATATTAATATTTTTTATTATTATAGAAGGATCGATCTATGAGAATTATGTGTGAAACAAAATATTGGCTCGCCACGGCTTCGGTGGAATACCTCTATTCGATGGTCCATATTTTCAATGACTCTCAGACATAATTGAGGTTCAATGTCGTTAATGTGCCGAAGTATCTCATCCTTTAGCTATTGAATTGTTCTTGGCTTATTGGCGTACCCTTTTTCTTTTAAATATCCCCAAAGAAAGAAGTCAAACGGTGTCAAATCGTGGCGTCAGATCGTGGCGGCCAATTAACATCGCCACGACGTGAGATAACACGGCCATTGAATTTCTCGTGCAAAAGAGCCATTGTTTCGTTGGCTGTGTGGTAAGTGGCACCATCCTGTTAGCAGCACATGTCGTTCAGATCCATATCCTCAATTTCTGGCCACAAGAAGTCCGTTATCATCTCGGGATAGCGAACACCATTCACGGTAACTGCTTGGCCGACCTCATTTTCGGAGAAGTACGGCCCGATGATGCCGGAGGAAAGTTGGAAAAAAATCGTTCATCTTTTCGAACTGTTCGTTTTATAGAAGTTTTTCCGCACTTCAATCTCGATTTTAAAATTTGGTATGACAGAAAACATGTGGACGCCGCCGTGGCGTAGTGGGTAGGTGCGTCGATTCCTACGCTCGAGGTCTAAGGTTCGAATCTCGAAAAAACCGCGTAACACTTTTTTCACGGCTCCACCTCTTTCGAATCACTGACGATGCTTAAAGAGTACAACTGTCTAGAAATAGCTTCTCAATCTCGCCGTTCCGAGTCGGCATTAAGCTGTAGGTCGCCTCCACTCGTGAGAGAACAATAGCAGGCACAACACGAGTGGTTGCTGAGAAGCTGGGCCCAAGTTCACCAAGAACTGTAGCGCCGTCATTAAAAAAAAATTACAGAAAACACAAATGACTCCTAAATCTTGCTTAAAGTCCTACAAGCAATTATGTCCGCTTCGAAACATGTTTACTTTCGTTAAGTTCTGACTTAAGCTTACGTTTCCTTAAGTCAATTATGGTTTGCCCCCAAGGTATCACTGTCATATCACACCTGTGTAGAATTAATTCCACTGTTTCTTTAGATGGAACTGGAAAAAAAGTCAATTTTTCGAAAAGTTATCCACTTTCCTTTGAGAGATGAAAAATAAAATGCAAACTCCATTTCAATTAACGCTTGCAAAAGTGACCCTTAAATGAATCCTCTGGCCCACCGCCAACTGACACCGCAAGGAACTTTTTGCCGCGAAAAAACCGCATCTAAACACTTCAAAACTACTCTGTGATGTTTTAGGAGCAGAATTTCGTACACCGAAAACCGCTCACAAATGCACTTTTGAAGCATCCGAGCCGGTGGCATGAGGGCCCATCAGGCCAATCGACGTCCCGTGGCCATCAACGAAAAGATCACAGAACCGTTTGTAGCCTCGTTGAATTGTTTACCCATCGAGAGGCCTGAGGAGGTGGACGGAGGTTCCAAACACATGCCACCGCATTGCGTGGTGCATTGTGAATCCGGCAAAAAGCACAGCGAGCACATTTCGGCCAAAATGGTGACGTCTTCTTTGTCACGTCCGGGCAAGCATTGTCCGTTCAACTCGCTTTCATATGCAAACGCAACATCGACGCTGTCATGCATGCGTCCTCGGGAATGGGTCGTTGCCAGCCTTAAATCGATGATTTCGAAATCAACCCGCGTCCATCCCTTTAAATGGGAGAGAACCCTCACAATCTATTGAGCACGTACCCGGTGGTGGCGGGCGTGCTGATTTGTTCGGTACACGCCGACCACGGTTGGGTGAAAATAAATATCTAGTGCCTCGTGGTCGAGGGAGAATTCAATAAAGTCCTACGAAGCGGAACCCGGACTGCGGCGGACGGCCGCAGGGAGGGGGCGTCGAACGTGTTCAATGCCGGCAAAGTGTGTGTTGGGCTTTGAAAGCGATTAATTCAAGGACGCCCCTCTCGTGCCGTGCTGGTTGGCAGAACGAGCCTATCGGCCGGCCTGCACGTTCTTCTTCCAGGAATAAACATATCATTTCAATTAGAGGCCGGCCGGGGGTGGGCGCGCCGGGCATGCCGGGGTCGTAGATGAAGCCCAGTGTCACCTGTTAGTTGATGCCCTGATGGGGGGCAAACGATTCCTGGTCACTGATGAATGGACCTCGTTCGCAGCGGCCGGCTGTCGCTGGGTGAGATATGGGCTGTGGACACCGTTGATTATGATGCTGCGGGATTTGATTGGATTTGCTATAATCCCGGGCTATCCACGGTATTAGTAGATCAACGCTGCAGCGGTCGGAGGTAAGCAGTCAATAATTTAATTTTGACCGCAACAAGTTTTGCATCGGCTCGTAGTGGGAAGAGCGCAGCGGGGATTTGACCACGTTTTTGATGTCGACTCGATAAATGGCGATGGGTACGGTAATTATGAGACCGGGTCGCGTAGGTTAATGTTGAATTTATTCATTCGGTCGTTGTTGACGTAAACAGAACCGATGGGGGCGACCGAGAATTTTGTCAAATGATTTTGAAGTGTTCGGCTGACGCTAATTTTGGACTCGTGACGCCATCTAGTCATAGTCAGCTCGTCTTGGTCGAAGCCGCCTACAACCTTCCAACTTAAACAAAACTTAAGCGGTCACAAAAAAGAACTTTTCACTGTCATATAGATGACATTCATCTGTCATCTGTCATCTGTCATCTGTCATCTGTTATCTGTCATCTGTCATCCGCAGGACAGTGAAAGAGGCTTCAGAAATATTTCTGAAGGCGCCTCGATCTGTCGTCCACTTTCGTCACACTGCTTCACGAAATCTCCTCGAAAGTTTAGTTGTTTTTGTCCCCAGAAGCCTCCGTTTTCCATTTTTCTGACATTTCTCTTTTTTAGAAGCTCCTTTCATTTTTGTCTGTTTGTAGCTGAAAAGTGTCTTATATCCTTCAAGGCGGCACAGCTTAGTTTGCGTTTTGCTAATTGTGCTTGTCTGGAGGACGCAGCGTCGAAATCTTTGAAAAGTTCAGTGAAACGTGGTTCGCTATTGAAGCTAATGACTGAATGTCCACGGCTGTTGGCTGACAAAGGCGGCTAGTAGCTGGCGGCTGGTAGCTGACAGATGTCCACTGAAGGATGGTGGCTGGAAGCTGGCGGTGGCTGATGTCAGCTGATGGCTGCTGGTTGCTAGCTGCTGGCTGCTGGCTGCCGGCTGCCGGCTGGTGGCTGGTGGCTGGTGGCTGGTGGCTGGTGGCTGGTGGCTGGTGGCTGGTGGCTGGTGGCTGGTGGCTGGTGGCTGGTGGCTGGTGGCTGGTGGCTGGTGGCTGGTGGCTGGTGGCTGGTGGCTGGTGGCTGGTGGCTGGTGGCTCGTGGCTGGTGACTGTTGGTGGCTGCTGGTGGCTGCTGGTGGCTGCTGGTGGCTGCTGGTGGCTGCTGGTTGTAGCTGCTGGCTGCTGGCTGCTGGCTGCTGGCTGCTGGCTGCTTGCTACTGGCTGCTGGCTGATGGCTGGTGGCTGGTGGCTGGTGGCTGGTGGCTGGTGGCTGGTGGCTGGTGGCTGGTGGCTGGTGGCTGGTGGCTGGTGGCTGGTGGCTGGTGGCTGGTGGCTGGTGGCTGGTGGCTGGTGGCTGGTGGCTGGTGGCTGGTGGCTCGTGGCTGGTGGCTGGTGACTGTTGGTGGCTGCTGGTGGCTGCTGGTGGCTGCTGGTGGCTGCTGGTGGCTGCTGGTGGCTGCTGGTTGTAGCTGCTGGCTGCTGGCTGCTGGCTGCTGGCTGCTGGCTGCTGGCTGCTGGCTGCTGGCTGATGGCTGCTGGCTGGTGGCTGTTGGTGGCTGCTGGTGGCTGCTGGTGGTGGCTGCTGGCTGCTGGCTGGTGGCTGGTGGCTGGTGGCTGGTGGCTGGTGGCTGTTGGCTGGTGGCTGGTGGCTGGTGGCTGGTGGCTGGTGGCTGGTGACTGGTGGCTGCTGGCTGCTGGCTGCTGGCTACTGGCTGGTGGCTGCTGGCGGGTGGCTGATGGGCGATGGCTGATGACTAATGGCTTGTGACTGTCATCTAGTAGTTCTAGTGAATAGTTACTGAAATCAAGCCAGACTGCGTAAGTCCTTTATTTCAATCCAAACTTGGCTTGTGGCTGGCCGCTACAACATTCTGATATCAAAACTGGAAATTTCAGACCCAGGAAGTAACTCATGCAGTATTTCAGCTGTTTTTTTTGGGTTGAATGACATGTGGCACCGACTTGTTGAGACCAAATGTTGCCTACACCATATCTGGGAATTTGGACATAAAAAACTGGGTTATCATGTAGCGACGGCAGCATTTTCAAAAATTGTCTCTTGATGCTTCCAGCCCAAAATCGGGACTACAAAGTGACAAGTTGTGGAAGCATTTGTTTCTCAACTAACACTCGTCGATTTTCTAGTTCCCTCATTTGGCAATTCTGATGATCAATAAAGCAGTCGAGTTGAAAATTAACTGAGAATGATTTTGTCAGCATCCACTTGTTGTCCTTCTACTCAACGGACTCTCATCACTCCATGCACTCTCCTCAATAACCTTGAACTGTCAGCTGTCATCCTCTTTTTTGTTCGTTGGCAACACATAACCGCGCAAATGACGCAATATTCAAATCATGCGTGAATTTCGAGACACCCTTTAGCAACAGCTTGCGACAAATCAAATTGGATTTTCATTTTAAAAACACAATCAACTTCCAATTTAAGCGTGCATCTCTCATGGAAAACCCAGCCCGAAGCAGAGAACCCCATCGAATTGAAAAATTCTCAAGTTACCTTCACAGCGCAAGAATTCCAATAAACGCTCAACGTCCATCCTTCACTTGGCAACCGCAGATATTGCGTTCAAGGCCGTTGAACAGACGGCACTCGACTTCAAAGTTTTCAAAAATTCAAATTGGCCGGCATTCCTGCAGCCATCCTCGAGACTTATTTGCGAATCCTTGCCTCTGCTCTCAGCCGCCCATGATGGATTTCTCCATCAGAAGGATCACGCCTATCCACCGCCACCACCATCGCAGAAATTCATAATGAAACGGTCTGTTTGAACTCTGGTATTTCTCGTTTAATAACCTGCTCTCAATACGTCCTTTCGCCTTCTCCTAATTATGCCAACAATTCCGAGAGAGAATGTTAATTCAAAGAAGAAGAAAGGCATAAGGCAAACAACACCACGCCCGCCCGCCTCGCCTCTCCTCCTCGAGCGCCTAGCTCAAGAAAGTCGAAAAAAAGCCAAGAAAGGGTCCATACACGTTCGCCCTCTCCCGGTTTGCTGTTGTTTTTTCCCCTGTTTCGGTGCCGAGCACCCTTGAGAGGCTCTAGACAAAGGCAAGCGCACGGGGGCGGACGAAGTTGGGACTCTCTGGGACCGAGACTCACCTACGATTTTGCGAGCTCTTCTAAGGATTCTTCATTTTCGATTTAACATAATTGCCACCCGCACTTGGAACACCTGATGCCGGTCGGCGTCGTCATCATTATTGCTCCGAGCACACGCTGCCAAAATCCACAAAAAAGGACACGATACTGTATCCCTCCCCCCCGTTTCACTCACGCCCTGTCAGGGTTACATTTTTGCATTATCCTTTTTTCATTATCTTTTCGGAATGCCCTTAGCTCACAAAACACATGGGTGCCTGCTAAGAACAGAGGGAAACGCAAAAAAGAACGAACGCAAGGCAACACGGAGCCACACGAACAAAAAGGAATCGGTATCAATGTAGGCGTGCCAGAAAGATAAAAGGACTACTCTTCAAAGCCACATGCTGTTGCACGCAAAGTAAATACCACCGCCACCACCACCACCAGCACAGCCAGCAGCAGCAGAGCAGCGGGCGCGGAGCAGCGTCGTCGCACGGCATCGCCGGCTGACAGCTCTTGTATTCATAAGTCGCTTGTTGGTTTTAAGGATAAATTTTTAATGGAAAACAAACACCTGCTCGATATCACTGTCGGGCAGAGAGCCAAGTCATTAACGACTAGATACAATCGCGCAGCAAACAGAGAGAGTGCGGCATGGGAATGCGATCCAACCGCAGCCGGGAGGGAGTGAAAACTATAATTTGACGAAACGGCTGAAAGGCGATACTGTTTTTGAATCCCCCGAAGGAGGGGGAGGGGTATGTTTGGCTTCTTAATATGGATGGGTAATGATTTTGATTAGAAGAGTATCACATGACGGCGGCGGCGGTACGTGCAGTCATTACCGTCGTCACTTAAAAGTCAAGCAGAAATTATACGAGTGCTTGTGGTGTGCTATAGGATTGAAATTGCGTGCGGGAGGGGGTGGGGATGTAAGTATCATTGGCTGAGAACAAGCCCTGTTTTATCACATTTTTTTTATGATTGTGTGATGAGCAGTATTTGAGGGACGTGAGAAGCAACAAGGAAAGGGAAGTCAAGACGCGAGATGGTTTGTATTCTTCAAAATTCAATCGATTTCGAAACAAACACGGAATCGTCGTCAATGTCTGCCTTAAATTCAGCCTGCCAGCTTCGTTAAGTTGCAGCAGTTTGATATTTTACGCACAGCATTACGCAGCGTCACGTTTTTAGAATATTCATCGTAATCAAACTTTTCAACATTTTGTTGTACCTTCAAAAAAACAAATTTCGATTGAAATGAACAAAATTTGGCACACAACGTCACGTGACGGCTTTTTTAAAATAGGGAGTTAAAAAAAGTTTCTACGCAAAGAACGCGACAGCACGAAAAGTGCAACAAAAACTATTCAAACACGTCACACAGTATCAAACTTATGTCACAAACTTTGCGTGACGTTCGGTCCACTTCCAGCAGTTTCTTTCGATTGTTTTTGCTCAAATTCATTACGGAAACAAGCCAAATTCATCAGCGTCACGCTACTTTTCGTTACACCACAAAATTGATTCTTTAGAGTCACGTGATGCATTATGATGCGACAAAATTCCTCAAATATTATGCTAAGGCAAGAGATTTCCCATAAGGAAAAATTCAACTGAAGATTTCGTGAATTTATCCGCGTCACGTTATTTTTCGTTACATCATAACAGTAGAGTTCCTACTTTATAGCCGCGTGATGTGTTACAATTCGTCGAAATTAATCAAAATGTAACGGTATTATAAAAATCGTCCCATAAGGATGCATTCAACTGGTTGAAATTACGTGACGCATGACGTGACGTGACGCTGTATTAATTTTCGTTGCACTCGCTCAATCAGCGTTTCTTCCAATCGCCAAGAGATAATTCCAAATCGTGTCAGTCAGTAGTATGTCACATTTCTGGATGTTGCAGTAAAGTTTGTCAAAATTCATCACGTCACGTTTTTTGAATTCTGTATCATGAACCCACATTTGTGTCAGAACGTTACCATGCGTTACATTACAAGATTTTATGCAAGGTTTGAGCAGTTGTTCTCCAAATCCAAAAGCAGACGCACATTCTAAGCCGAGTCACAAAAATTTGAAGCCTTTTTAAGACTGCAACGTTTCATGATCTTACCAGAAAGTTTTGCATAATCTCTCAGATTTCTGAAATGTTCAGAGTTTCTCAGCGTTACACCGTAAAAGTCTGCAAAGGACTGTCTTGAGTTGCATCACAAGACACAGCATGTAGCGTCACGTTACTACTTTTTATTGAAAAACGTCACGCTACAAAGACAAAGTAGGAACTCCAAGTCAACATTTTTTTCTGTCAGCGTCATACTGAACCAAAGGGAAACTAAGTAAATGTCCTTGCGGTCTGTGATTGCATTTCCATCGACAAGGACCGTCACGTCACGCCTCCGTCAATGGAAGCCGCTGTCAGGTCGAAATGGGTGGTCTAAAGACGTTAAGTCCTCCCAATCACTGACAGCGGTTCCCCGAGAATCGATGACTCACCATTCATGAAAATTCCTTTTCGAGGCCGAACAGATCCCAACTCAAAAGAAATGCATTAACGTGACTCACCCGCAATCACGGTCATCGGCAAGGGCTTCACACAATCTCCGCAAAGCCGGAAGTCGCACAAGGTCTTAAATTCTGAAAATATCCCCGTCAGTGTGCGGCTGAAAGAAAGTTAAGCCCATTGACAGTTTCTGTGGCGAGGAAAGGAAAATCCTTGGAAACAAAACCACACGTACGATGGAAATAAATCCTTCTCTGGGTGCGCACCTCCCTCGCCTCCTCCGCAGCAGAGCACAGTCTGCAGAGTGTCCTTTTAAATGATTCAATAGGTTCAACAATTCCCATTGTGGCAACGGGCAACATCAAAGGATGACGGCCGATAAACTGAGCAAAAAAGGCCCAGAACCACCCGCATGCGAGGACGACGAGAGGGAGAGGAAAACAGAGGAAAACAGCGCCGACGATGGTGTCCAAGAATGACCAGAGAATAAATCTGAGCGGGGATTTTCTAGTGAAGTATCCTTGCCACAGAGGGCCTGCTGTGCCTGGCAGGGACGATAATAAATTTCTTGAAATCGATCCACACGGTCCCGCTTCTCAATTAACACAACATTTCGCTGCGAGCACGTACAGCGGACAGGGGGACGCTCACGGCGTTGCAAATGATCGTTCCGTTTTGATGCTGGCCATCATCTTGATGACCTCTTAAGCACACAAGCGAACTGGTTCCACACCGCCGCCAGCACTGCGTGCTGATGGATGATGTCCCATGCGGCAGGTGCACAACTTTCCCCCGTTTACCTGATTTAACTGCGTGTCCTCTTGGCTCGTCATCTTCGGTCTTCACCTTGACGCTAATCGATTGGACGTAGTGTTGCTGGACAGAAGTTGTTCGTGCCGATGGTTGCCCTGATGGTCGTCCCGATGGTGGGTCCTGATGTTCGCCGAGTGGCCGGGCAGCGTGTGCATGCGATAAGGAAGAGCGTATGGCCCGACCAGCATGGCATAAGGACTCCTATTCAGCATCATGCCACCAGCTGTTCTCGGTTTTTTGTTCGTGTTTTGTATCAAGCACCAGCCAAAGGAGAGGGGGTGACGCGAAGGGAGAGCGAGCTGAATTCAGTCCACAGAGCAGGTTTTGCTTGGCAAGCACTCTCTCTCTTTCCCTCTCTCGTTCGCTCTTCGGTTCCTTGGAAGAGCACAATGGAACAGCTGCTGCGCAGTGTGCACGAAAAAAGGATTTTTTGTTCGTTGCTTTTGCTTTGGAGACCCTTCCTGACGACGGCACAGCTTGTGGAGTTCCCAACATCTGAACATCTGAACTCGGTGTGAAGTTCAGTGTTGCCATTGGTTCAGGGAATGATGCCTGCAGGGATTGACTCGTCGTGAATGACGGTGTAAGACGATGTTGTCATGCATTCTGCTTTCAAATTGACCTAATGGCCATCCAAAGAACGAGACGCTTCACTTAAGGACAGCCCTGATCGATGTCCTGTGAAGGTGTGCAGTGCTACGTTCAACCTGTCAGAGAAAACAGCTGTACAGGGTGACCAGATAAGAACGATAGGAAATGGAATTAAAATAAAACAACAACGATGTGAGATGTAAAATTAATTGTGGCTTTATTTTGAAGCTATATTCATGCCATTATTCATAGAATAGCACATCACTAAAATGCAGCCCCGGCTTCGCTGGCAGTGCTTCAAACGGTCAGACCAATTTTTGATGACTCGGTGGAATATTTGCCAGGTTCTCCGCGAATAGCGTCCCGAATGTTGGCCTCCAGCTCGTCCAAAGTGGTTTGGCTTGTTGGGATAGCAGAGACTAAGGCCTTGACGTGGTTTGAGAGAAATTAACCGAGTAGTGTCAAGTCGCATGATCGCGGCGGCCAATTGATGAACGCTCGCCGTGAGATTACCCAGTCGTCTAATTTCTCCTTCACAACTTCGAGCTTTGCGTTGCTTGTATGGCAACTAGCGCTGTCTTGTTGGAATCTTCTCCTTCTTCTTCTGATAGCGCTACAGTCTGGGGTACCCCTGGGTCTAAACCAACAAGCCTCTCCAGCTGTCACGATCTTTAGACAGCTGCCTTCAAATACACACGCCAAGTTGTCCGAGGTCCTTCTCCATTCATGTGCGCCATCGGTTTCGCGGGCGATCTTTATTGAGTTGGCCCACAGGCGCGGAGTGGAAGTCTCCGTTGTTGGAACCACAGCTCGGGTATATCGATATTGTCGAGCTCTGACCAAAGACAGTCCATTAACATCGCTCTATAGCTGGGATCATTGAAAGAAATAAGGTCCGATTATGCCGCCATGAGATAACCTTTGTGGATGCATTGACCCTTGATCTAACGCTTGTGGTTTGCGCTAGATCCAATAACGGCAATTTTGCTTCTTGTCATATTCGTTGATCCAAAAATGGGCCGTCGTCGGAGAAGATGATTTTTTGGCCAAAATCTCCACCACTCCACCCAATTAGCGAACTCACGGTGTTGTCTGTGGTCGTCCGTCTTCAATTCTTGCGGTAGCACAATCTTATATGGATATAGTCCCAATCCGACCCCATAATAAGCCGGGTTGACTCTCTGGCGATACCCAATTCAGCTGGTCGGCTACGAATCAACATTTCTGTATCTTCTTCGATATTGCCCACTACGGGGGCTATGTTTTTTTTCATTCCGCTCCAATCCTTGTCTGGTTGGTGGCTTAAGGTCCACTAGAGTGTAGTCACGCTCAAACTGTTTCACCGTGCAACGAATTACCTGCACACTGAAGACATGATTACGACCGACCTCAAGAGGAAATTCACGTTGAGTATTTACAACTAAAGGAGCAACTATAATGTCCGTACGGAAACTTACGGGAACCGAACGAATCCACAAAAACAATACACTGTGACCATAGTAACCACTTCGCTCATTTTCGTTAAGTTCGTTCACTTTTATCTACTTACACGGGAACAAAATGAATCGGTCTCTACGCGTGAAAATGCCAGTTGATAGCAGAATTCCCTTTAAGTTTCTCTAAGCATTAATGGACAACTTTGAAATTTTTTTGGGACCCTACTGAAGAACTCAGACTCAAAACTGGTCCATTGTACTGCCAGGTAGCAACCTTCTCCATTGCCGTTAATTTGATCCCAACGGCAAATGGTGACTGGACCATATTCGATTTCACTTGGATTCGAACCTGGGACCTCTCTTACTTTGGGCGGGCACTTAACCAACAGCGCCATCCAGTGGTGTTTGACGATGCTTCTGATTAATTTTCATTTGGTTTTGACATAAGCTTGAATTTTCAAACGCGCTGTTATAGTTAACCTTTGAGCCGGAATTTTTGTAATATTTTTGAACGATTTCCGCACGGTAGGCGAGCGTGAAACGATGCATGATGAAATGGCAAACCGTACTGAATATTTTTACAGCCGGATGTCATTGCTAACTTTGACAACTGCTGAAAAATATCAATTGGAAAAGCAATCATTGTAATCTGGTCATAAATCTGGCTTTAGTCTGTAAGGTCTAAACAGTACTTCTCTTCTCATGCTACTGAATCAAACAGGACAAAAAACTCATCTCATCGAAGCTAACATGATCTTCATCCAGTCATCGGTCATAGGATGTCGTCCTATCCATCATGTTAATGAGACCTATCCCTCGATTGTTGACTTAGGCTAAATGGGTCTCCTCTCTTGTGGATTCCTCCCATCGAGCATGCTTTCCTCAGACCATATCTTACAGAGGAGCTGGTGCATGCGCCCAACCAGATCATCTTCAGCTGCCTTAAAGATTTCAGCAGGCAGGCCCCAGCAGCTTTGTTAGACTTCAGTCTCGATATTGCTATCTTGACTTCGTCCAGATGGGGGGGACGGGATTCTCCTCTAATATTGTCCGTTGTGTTGAGTGGAAGCGGTACTTGTGTCCTCATCGCCGCTTAACAGCTTGCAGAAAAGATTTTTCCAAATTCTCAGTATTGACTGCGACCCTTCTATAAGTTGACCATTTTCAGACTTCTGTCAGAACTTTATATCAATTCGTTGATAATTTCGCCCTCTGGTAAAAATTTCGGGCATCACTCCTGGCGCAGCACTCCATCTCCTTGATCTCACGCTTCTTATGCTGTTTGTTTTTCTTTCTGAGAAGCCAGGTGTCTTCCCAACGTTTCTGTTCGTAGAGCTCGCAAACAGCTCTCGTAGTTCGATGCAGCGTTGCCTTGTAGCCTTCATGCTTTGCTGCATATGCCTGCTTACACATGTCGCAGTTTTTCATCCTCGTTGTGCAGGACTCATCCCACCGTACGTTCTGGATTGCGGTTATGTCTGCCTAATGACAGTCCAGGGCCTCCGCAAGTTTATTTGCTACACGTGATTATTAAGGGACCTCTCATTCCACGTGTAGAACTGAAAGTCGTCCGATTTTCGTTTTGCTGGGGTTGTCAACAGTGGCATCCGAGGCAAATCGTTGTTTCTGAGCTAAACGTTTTTTCCGTGGTGTGATAATTAACGCCATGCACAACCACCGAACCTGGAACGAACCTGGGCACAATGGACTCATAGTGGATATAGTCTTTGACATGTTCTTCATGTCAGCAAGGGCATCCATCTACCTGACCTAACCTAAACCCCTGGGCAGAGGGGCCACTGCAAACATTGCTTCACCTCCAGGCAGTTGCTGTAGAGACTATCCAGAGGGCGCCACGATGAGGCTGTATGTCAACTTGACCCATGCACTTACAGGGATCGTTGTTAACATCTCGGCAGTTTGAGAGCAATCAACATCATCACTCTGGATGCACAGGTCCATGTCGTTGGAGGTTAGTTATCTCCTTATTCATGATACTACAATTTTAAGAGTGTTACTTCCACGAAAAGACTCTCAGACATCGCAGCTCCCTTCATTTGCAGCAAAACATATTAGCACGCACAACATAAGACATCACTGATGATGATTAGGCAAGGCTTTCCGTGAGATGTAATTGCTAGATTTTCGGACCTGTAACTTTTGGGCATCTTCTTCGACCACCATTCTCATTTTAAACTTAAAATTTTAAAGAGGGTGGTGGCTGATCTTCACATAGACCTATCTTGATCGATAGTAATGAAGACTAAGCCATTTAAGCGAATGGATGGAGCAGTTGGTTAAGTGCCTGCCCCAAGTTCGAATCCCAGTGAAATCGAATCTGATGCAGTCAATGAAGCGAAGTTTTTGTGATTTTTTTCAGATTTTTAAACTCTTCGGTTTAGAAATGGCAGGGGGGGATGCATTAAAAAAAACTTTGGAGCTCCATATTTTCCAAACGGCACCCTGGATCAAAAACTGCTGAAGCGAACCTCTACCTCATGATCTGTCGATTGATATATATGTCGATGGGGTGCGATAATGTTTCAAAATTAATGGCAACTTCACCTGTACTGGAGCCACCCCCAAATGGCCCCAGTTCTTAAATTTGAGTACATGGGCAATGACATCTAGGCCTGAAGTACCTAATTCCAAAATTTCATGCCGATATCTTTATAAACTTCGGAGATAAAAAAGTGTGACAGACACGACGGACGGACGGACGGACGGACGGACGGATACACCGAAATTATAAAGGTTCCGTTTTTGTAGACGGAACCTTAAAAACTCCGAAAAAAAAAGTAGTCCGGGTCCTGCTTCAACAGCAACCGAAAAATGAGGTATTATCTCCTTCTTCTTCTTAGGGCGCTACAGTCCGAGGTGGACCTGGGTCTCACGCAACATGCCTCTTCAGCCAGCACGATCTCTCGCCAGCTGTCTCCAGTTTCGCACACCAAGCCGGCCGAGGTCCCCCTCGCCTTGTGTGCCCCACCTTGTACGTGGACGTTCTCTGTTGCGTCTTATTTCCAACAGGACTATAAAAATTCCTTCTATCCTCCGTTCCTGTTGTTTCTTCTTCTTTGTATAGCCCTATAGTCCGGTGGCTACCTGGGCCTCCACCAACATGCCCCTCCAGCTAGTGCGATCCTTCGCCAACTGTCCCCAATTTCGCACAAGAAATTGGCTGAGGTTCAGGTGGCTGACTGCATGATAGGAGTCTCACTTAGGCCAACATAGGCCCCTCGTGGTAGACAAATTGCTTGAGGTCCCTCTCAACTTTTGACGAAGTTGTACCCTGTTGCTGTGTCCCAGAAGTCAGTCCTTGGCTCTTTCTGCTAGTGGTTGTAAGGTCTGAATAAATGCTTTCGCTGGATTCGTCGTTCACTTCTGCACGTGCGGCTGATTGCATCGAAGCCTCTATGTTCCGTCAAAATCAACAAAATCGGCTAAAGCGTTTTTGGTCCAACTGGTTTTTGACTGATTTTTCATCTCAGTTTTGTTCGAATTGCTACCCGACATCACTTTTTGGCCAAAGTCAGAAATCTCCCCTTCACACTCGCTTTTCGCCGTAGAGTACTATATCCGAAGCCCTCTCACGGCAACACTCCCCATCTCCTTTGGCGCTCTCTTTCTCTCCGCTCCAGTTCGTCTCGGACTCGTTTCTCTTCCGTCACTCTGCTCTTCAACGTCGACTGCACACCTTCGCACTCGGCGTCACACAACAGATAGTCTCGCCCCGTGCGATGGTATAAAAGAATCCTCCACCTTCGCACCGGCTTTAGTTCTCTGTTGTCCCTCAGCGCCTGCAGTTCGCACGGTTATTCAGACATCTCACCCTCGAGTCACAGACGTGCGTCGGTCGACGGTTACAATATCCTGACACACAGTAAGCGTTCCCGAGTCATGCTTAGACGAGTCTCGCACAGCCGATTGGATACACTAGTTGCTACTACTGACCGACTTCATTTGCAGTGAGTGTGCGTGTGTGTGTGTTGCGTGCGCATATGCATGCGCGAGTGTGTGTGTGACGACGTAGTATAGTCAACCCGTCACGCGAATTCCATTGATTGCAACCTTCGATTCGATTCATTTGATCCTCTCGTCGTTGTCCGGTGACATTCGCTGGTTTTTGAATTGATTTTTGTGCTTTTTTTTTGTGGTCAAATCGGTCGCGAGTCCGAAACCGGTCAGCTGCAGAATGACATCGTCGCGGTCAAACTATCATTTGTGGGTCCTTCTGGGACTGGCGATTGTCCTCGTCGGGTGTTCGGCGGCCGCAAGTGTGATTAATGGGAGAAAGAATGATGATTTCGAAGCCAATAGCATGCTACGTGACAGCAGCAGTAAAGGTGTCCTAAACAATGCCCAACAGAACCAGCAGCAGCATCGGGCCATTGTGTCCGCCGCGACTGCGGCTGCGGCTGCGGCTGTTGGCCAGGACAATGGTGAAGATGATTCCTCCTCGCCATCAGTGCTGATGATGAATGATGGAGGCGATGGAGGCGGTGATGACGGTGGCGGCGGCGACGGCGGCGGTGGTGTTAGAAGTGTTAACGGTGGTGGTTCAAGTGGTTTCAGTGGCAAATACGCTGACGTCCAAAAGGACACGGACACAAACACGGTTCGGCAGGACGATGAGGAGGATATTATCCTTCTGCCGCTAAATGACCAAGTGCGTCTGCTAACGAAACAGTTAAACGCGCTGACGATACGCCGCCGCGAGGATTATGAATTATTAGAGAATAATCTGCGGAAATCCCTAAGGATTACGAACAATGCCGAGGATATGGATACGAGCATACGCTCCGAACTGGATCAACTAAGGTGGGTGAACTTAAACTCTGCTCTCCCCCATTCTCTGCCTCTCTGTCCTCATGTGTGAACGGGGCGGAAGTGGGTGTCGGGCGATGGGGTTACGGCGGGCGGCCGATGCTGGTGGGGATTGTGATGGATTGCGCGTCTGCCGGGGTAGATTGTGTGTGCGTTGGCCGGGTTGGTGAGAAAATATTGTTTTTTAATTACGTTTCTCATTACGGCTCCGTTGTTCCTTGGCTCGGCGTCTGGCTATTGTTAGCACACTTCGAGTGGTCGCGGCGAATCGGCCTCCCCCACACCCCCGCGAGCTGTTTAGACGGTTTTAGACAATGCTCTGGTTACAGATAGGTTATTTATGGTAATTGTTATGGCCGTAATTGAGGGAATCGGCAGAGGGATTTGAATGATTTATGGACCGCCCCAATGGTAGTTATACGGCCCGACGAATGGTCTTTATTGCGCTCGCCCAAGGATACTGTTTCTCTGCTCGAACTTTGGGTCATTGAAGGAACTGTGCGTGTGTTTGGGGGGGGCACTTCGAGGTGATTTTCAATTACGTTCACTGTTCCTTCGGTTTGCTCCCTTCCCTCCCCACTGAGGAGTTGAGAAAGACTTTGCCATTAATTAAGACTCGCAAGATGGTCGGAAGGTTGTTCAAAAATATGTTAACCGTGCCGCAGAGGGTGACCCTATTTCAATTTTGATCGTCTTCCTGGGCGAAGGCCGTGTGACCAGACGGCACATGTTTCGATTTTCGCTTAGCCCAGACGATACACATGAGAGCTCGTTTTCCTTGGTAATTATTTCCATCGCATCCCAACCAGACTTCAAGAGGGATTTACGGCACGAGAGAGAAAAAAAAACGAAAAACCTGAACGTCTCATCTCCTGGTTTGAGGCAGGTGTTGGTTTCTGTGGAATGCTGCTTGGAATTTGCTGCTTCAGATTGGAATCAGTACGTTTTCGGTCCTTGGGCATTATTTATTCGTTTCGTTTCGTTTCGAAAAAAGCAGAAATTGTCCTTCGGACTGCAGTTAGCGGTACACATCAATCGATTTTTTGGGGAATATCGTGAAAATGTCAAGGGGAGATCTGCAAAAAGTGTGTATTCCTTTTTTTTGCTCCTGTGGAGCTAGTTAAATCGGACTTTGAGCTTAGGACAGGTTCTTTTGTGTTGTGTGGTTTATGATGTCAGGAATCCCCCGTTTTGTCCTCCTGGAGCTGGACAAAATTCTCTGAACTGCCTTATTTTGCATGTGAACCGAGGGAAAAAATTCGAGTTTTCTGGAAAATTCTGTGCAAAATCCGTTGGGGACGAGTTCGGTTATAGCGACCAAACGCTTATTGCGACGTAGACGCAACAACATGTTAGTTCCGCATACAAATTACTTGGGACGCATTTCAGTTCGTTTTGGGCGTCGTTCGGTTAGTTCGGCCGGTCCCTTGACCGTCGTAATGTCCGGACTCGACTGTGAATGTATTTTTTGCGCTGAATCGCTTTCTTATCTCTTTCTTTTGGGGATTTTGGGGTAACTTTGATGTAAAAATTTCGACCTTTTTTCGCACATCCCTAGACCACAATTTTTTAAAATTTCTCAAAACTCAAAAAGTCCCTTGGGGCACAGGAAAAGTTGACAAAAACCTAAAGATATTCAGTCAAGTCGAATAAACGTTGAATTTAGATGAAAATAAGTTTCTAACTTCGATTTTTAAACTTCGAATTACGAACTTTGAACATCTCTTTTCGCACATTCCTGGACTTCATATTTTTTAAATTTCTCAAAACTCAAAAAGTCCCTTGGGACACGGGAAAAATCGAGAAAACCTGAAGATATTCAGTCTAGAGTCCGACCGAACATTCGGCTTCGGCTTCGTCATCGGCTTCGGCTTCGGCTTCGGCTTCGGCTTCGGCTGCGGCTTCGGCTTCGGCTTCGGCTTCGGCTTCGGCTTCGGCTTCGGCTTCGGCTTCGGCTTCGGCTTCGGCTTCGGCTTCGGCTTCGGCTTCGGCTTCGGCTTCGGCTTCGGCTTCGGCTTCGGCCTCGGCTTCGGCTTCGGCTTCGGCTTCGGCTTCAGCTTCGGCTTCGGCTTCGGCTTCAGCTTCGGCTTCGGCTTCGGCTTCGGCTTCAGCTTCGGCTTTGGCCGAAAAACTGGCCTTCGGTCGGACTCCCATGCAGAATAAACTTTGAATTTAGATGAAAAATGAATTTCGAAATTCGAATTCTCAACTTCGAATTTCAAACTTTGAACATCTCATTTCGAACATCCCTCGTCTACTATTTTTTAAAATTTCTTAAAACTCAAAAAGTCCTTTGGGGAACAGTACAAATCGAGAACACCTCAAGATATTCAGTCTAGAGTCCGACCGAACATTCAGCTTCGCTTTCGGCTTCGGCCAAATAACTGGCATTGGGTCGGACTCTAATGCAGTCAAGTCGAATAAACTTTGAACTTAGACGAAAAATTAATTTCTAACTTCGAATTTCGAACTTTGAACAGCTCTTTTCGACCATCCCTCGACTACTGTCTTTTAAAATTTTTCAAAACTCAAAACGTCCTTTGGTACGCAGGAAAAATTTACTAAGCCTCTAGTCAAGTCGAATAAACTTCGTATTCAGATGAAAATTGTTCAAAAGCCTTCGTGCGAAGTGGATTATCCGAATTTTCCTTAAATGAGAAGCAAAAGTTGCAACATTTTTTTGATGACATTATTTTATGTGAATTTTAAATAAATCACATTTTACTGGTTCTTGACGTTTTTAAAATTTTGGATTTTGAATCATAGTACGAATACTTTTGCGAGTGAGTGTAACGAAAATGTATTCACGCAGAGCTGTACCTTCATATGCACGTCATCTTTTCTCGTTGGGACATTGTTCAATTTTTTGTAATATGAATTGCTGCGTTGCGCTTGGGCATAGCTCCTGATGAGTTAGAGTCGATGGCGTAGGATCGAGTGGCCTGGAGATTTCTCGTGCGTGCGCTACCTCCGCGACTCCTTTAGTGGAACATGCGGGTCACTGAAGATGAGATGAGATGTGTGAGATGAGAATTGCTGCGAAAACAAAATGTCCTTTTTAATCTGAAGCAAAGAGAAGCGAATTTCAAGTTAATCGTGCGACCATACCATACAAATCATTGCTGGACAAGCACGACTAGATGGCGCAGTTGGTTAAGTGCCTGCCCTAAGTTTGAGGGGTCCCAGGTTCGAATCCCAGTAAAACCAAAGTTAATACGCTTTTATCCGGTTTCTCCGATCTGATCCAGTCACCATTTGAGTTGGTCACTGCACGGGTCGATCAGTGGTAGTAGTTTGACTGTGGGCATCAGAATGGACCAACATGGTCTAAGTGTGCTGGTGTGAATTCACTAGCAGCCCCCTAATCTAACCTAGTGTTGGATGCAACAATTGAACCATATGTCTCCACACAACCGATCGTTGGACCGATAGCGGATGGTCGCATGGTCTTGAGTGCACAACCGCTGTCGAATGCAACAGATTGTATGGAAGTTGTTTTGTGGGTATTCGGACATACAATTGTTGTGTAAATTTCAGTTGTGTTTTGGATCTTCTAGTAGGCGGGTAAGGCTAAGGTTAAATAATTTCGAGTTAACTACTCAATAATAGCTAAACAAGCACCCGGTTGTACACAAATTGTACGTAGATTGCATAATGTGTCCTGCATATAGGCCGATATCGGCAAGACGCAGGTCTACACAACCATTGCATCGTGTGTTTCGTGCTTAAGATGCATCAGTCTCAACATTCAATCCATGCAAACACATTTTTTTTAACGTTTTCCGAAGTAGTTCACAGAACTTGAAGGTTTTTGAGAGAAAATTTGGGTGTCTTCCGTTGGGCGCCAATTTGAATCATCAACATGTACAGACATGTAAGGACTCTCGTATAAGGCTGTTGAGTTCCTGGAGCGGATTTTGTGGTGCTTGGCCTGGAACTTGTCATAAAATAAGCGATAGTTCGCCAAACACCATTTTGAACGGTCACCTGTTGAGCGCCAGTGTCAAAAATTCGAGTGGGACATTTCAGTCCACTCCCCAGAATTATCGCGCAAGTTGCTGTTTACATATTGAATACTTTCGCAAATCTTTCAAAAAGTTGCAACATCAGCGTCCGTTTTGACACTTCTCATACAAACTTGACGTTTCTTGTGCTTGGTTTTGTCCTTTGACATTTAGTTGTCAAATTTGAAGAAGGAAAACAGCTGATAAATGTGGATTGTCATTTCAAAGTTTGCCTGAAGGACTGCCTACGTAACGCAACGAACGGTAGCACCAACGCATTATTGTGCTTCAAGCACTATTGCCCAGCCTCAAATTTGGTAAAAAAAGATTTCTCTTGATGAATGTCACGAAGGAGAGCAGGGAGAAAACCGTCTGAAGCAACAACGGTTCTTTTGAGATAAAATTTTCTTAATTTTGACACTTATTCGTGTCATTTGTCAATGTCCAGCAGTTTTCTTCCACTTCGCTGTCAAACTGTCACTTGTCCTCGTTTTTTTGACACATTCCGCCATTTCTTTGAACCATCTCATGTCAATTGTTCAACCAAATCCAACAAAAATTCTTTGAAATCAAATTTGTGTCATGTCCGACTTCTCTGTCAAACTGTCACTTGTCTCCTTTCCTTTGACAGCCATTTCCCACCACCTTCGGATCATCTCATGTCAATTGTGGGTTCAAAACATTCTGACAGTTCAGCCAAACGCTTAGTGCAATCAATAAAATGCGCCCTTCTTTCCATTTTGACAGTTTCAAGATTGTTACATTCTCGTGTAAACGTCGTGTACATTGTTCACTTGAAAACCCCGTAAACGTGACTCTGTCACATGCCCTGGACCCCGGGGGCAAAAAAAGGAGACAAAAAAAACCAACAGCACATGACTCAAGTGATAAATTGAAAGGCGTCCTGCCGCGTCAACTGAATTCACTTGAAATGACAGTTTAAAAGCATCTTCTCTCGCGCGCCTCCCTGTAAACAAAGTGTTCGCACGTGCACAGCGCATTAACTGGCCGCTGCCAAAACTAGGAAACGGCAAAATTTATAAGAATACATTTTTTTGTTCACCCCCATCCCCCATCCGGCCCATCTGTCGCTCCTGCGGCACCCCTGGCGCACTCGGTTATTTCGTGAAGTCCATAACCCTCGAGTAAGTGTCATTACTCAATTTTTTCGTGATGAATTTCATTGCTCGGATTTCATTTGACGCCACCCGCGCGCGTGGTGTGTGGGCGGCGGCGGCGTTAAATCTAGCATCCCATCCAATTTATTTAATAACGCTTCGCGTGAGTGTGTGCGAGGGCCGCTCCGCTTGACGTTGAGCTCATTTGGGGCCCAACTTTTTTGCGCGCGCAAACATTTGTCATTAAGGCAAATCCTAAATGCAAGGATCCTAATTATGTCATACATCACAGTTGACACGTAATTTACTTAATCATTCTCCTCTCCGCCGCGCGCTCGCTGAGCACATGTCTCCGGCGACGACTGTGTGCAGCTCGCAACGGTGGCGACGGCGGGAGGGTGGCTTCATATTTTCTTACATATCGCCTCGGTCCCTTTTGTTGGAGACATGAAATTTTCATCAATCTCGTTCTCGTTTTCGTCCTGGAAACAAAAACAACTTTCGGGAGAGAAAAAAAAATTAAATTCACATCGTTATTGTAGATTCTGGTGTTTGCTCGCCCCCGTTCCACGCTCCTCCCTCCTCCTCTCCCACACGGTGTCGCTTGGCGTGTTGAATTTCGTTTTCGGTTTTTCCTCTTTTACGAGCGTCATAGCTGCTTTTGCACATCACCCAGCGACAGTAGATGGAAGCAGTGTCGTGGATCCCTGTCAGGGGCGGGATTTGGAACTCAAAACTCCTCGTAATTGACGATGCCAACAATAAAAACAATATTTATCCTCAGCGTATGCGTGTGCATGTGGGGATGTGTGTGAAATCAGAAAAAGAAGCAATTCCAATGCACACTTGACTCCGCTCCGCAAACAGGGCGTGCGGCTGTCGTGCTGGTGACACTGTATCCTCCCTCCGAGTCGGGCTTGGCGGGGGTGTGTTCGCACGATGGTCCCTCAAATCAAATAAACACAGTAATGGATCGGGATTATTTTAGTCCGCCGAATGTGTGCCACTGGAAGCGCGAGGGAGGATGTGGATTAGGGTCGAGTTGACGGAAGGTGGACGTGGAATGCAACCGGATTTGGTTGCGAAATTGAATGGACTTGCATTTCCGGACCGAGATTTCAACCTGACATGTGCTGGATGTTAGTTGGACCGTTGCAACGAGCGAGACATGTGTTCATTTGTCACGCAGGGAATCTGTCAAATTGAAGATTTGCTGTGAAGTTGGGGGCAATTTCCACGGAAGCAGCTGATTTGTGTCAAAATTGTGGTCATTTGACACTCTCTCTTGATGAGGTGACATTATTCATAAACTTCGCGGAAACAGCTGATTTGTGTCAGTCTTGTGGTCATTTGACACTTGAGCATTTTGACACTCTCTGCTGATGGATTAAGGCCTTAAAAGTGACAGTTGTCCATAAACTTCATCGGAAACAGCTGATTTATGTCAGTCTTGTGGTCATTTGACACTTGAGCATTTTGACACTCTCTCCTGATGGATTAAGGCCATAAAAGTGACAATTGTTCATAAATTTCACCGGAAACAGCGGATTTATGTCAAACTTGTGGTCATTTGACAGGAGGTTAGAACTTTGAGGCCCTCGCTAAATGAGTTGAGGCTTTAAAAGTGACAGTTGACATCAACTTCATCGGAAACAGAGGATTTATGTCAAAATTGTGGCCATTTGACTTTGAAACTCCCTTGATGGTTGGATGGATGAGGATGGATGAGGATTCAAATGTGTCGGTTGTCCATAAACATTTCATGGAATGTACAGGGTGGGCCATCTAGTGTTTTTTTTTTAAATCAAAGGTTATTTTGACACTGACAGCTGTTTCCCGCTCGAAATCTTGACAGAAAATCAGTATCATACCTCCGCGGAACGAAATGCGTCGCTTTATGCTTGAACAGGAAATTCAGGAAACAGGAAGGAAGTTCGGAAATATTGAAAACTTATTTTCCAACAGGGCGTTTTGTGAAAAGAAGTTTCGGATGAGGTGGTTGGACCAAGTCTAAACACTCGTCTGGTTGTGCTTGGGCATAGCCTCTGATGAGTTAGAGTCGATGGTGGAGGATCGAGTGTCTTGGAGATCTCTCGTGCATGCATTGCCTCCGCGACCCGTTTTGTGCAACATGCGGGTCACTGAACATGATGATGATGATGAAGTTTTGGCTCGAATGAAGCACCCAGTCCCACCGCGACTGCTGTACGCAAGTTTGTGCAAAAAGTTCGTGAGACTGGTGCGCTAGTGGACAACACTCATCGTCCCCGTCGTCGTACGGTGCGCACAGATGAGAATGTGCTGTGGTCTGTGGCCGAGAGTGTGAAACTCAATTCACGAACATGAACTCGCCATTGATCTCAACAGCTGAACATTTCACGCACTAGCTTGAGAAGGCTTCTGCGCAAAGATCTCGGATTCTTCGCTCACAAGGTCCAATTGCCTCAGGAAATGAAGGCGCGCAACCATTTGCTTCGTTATCGCTTCGCAGTTGGGGCCTTAGGTTAGGTTAGCGGGCTGATAGTGAATTCAAAAGCACACTTAGATCATGTTGGTCCATTGTTATATCCATAGTCAGACTACTACCACTGATCGACCTGATCGACCCAGTGATAGTTCTGCTAATTTGACCCCAACGGCAAAGATTTGGGCCAGATTTGAAAAACCGAATAAAAGCGTATTTACTTTGCTTTCACTGGGATTCGAACCTGGAACCCCTCTAACTTAGGGCAGGTAATTAACCAACTGCGCCATCCAGTCGTCAAGTTTGGGCCTTAGAGGAGCTTGAATTGGACAACGATTTTGGGCGAAAAATCTTTTCTGACGAAGCGAGGCGCATTTTCGTCTCGGCGGCTACGTTAACACACAAAATTTGCCGCATCTGGGGCTCGGAAAACCCGCACGTTATAGTCGAGAAGCCAATGCATCCACAGAGAGTGACAGTTTGGGGCGGAGTGTGGAGTGGTGGCATCATTTCTCTTCGAAAATGAGGCTGGGAACAACGTTTCGGTCAACGGTGGGCGTTGCAGAGCCACGTTAACCGACTTTTTTTTACTGAAATTGCAGACATGGATTTGGATGACCTCTGGTTTATGCAGAATGGCGCGCCATGCCACACAACCCATGCCACAGTCGATCTTTTGCACAGCGAATTTCCAAATCGTGTTATCAGCCGCCTTGGCGATGTCAATTAGCCACCTCGGAGCTGCGATTTGAACCCTTTCGGACTCTTCTTTGTGGGGAACCGTGAAGGACCAATGTTATGCCAATAATCCGGAAACGATTCAAGCACTTAAGGCCAATACCATCCAAGCAATCCGTGAGCTACAGCCCGAAACCATCAACAAGGTCTTTTTGGAAATGGGGAGACAGAATGCGCTACTGCGAAGCCAGCCGAGGCAGCCAATTTAATGACGTTGTATTTTATAACTAATGGGAATGTTTTTTCTTACTAATGAAGTCATAATAATAATAATAATAATAATGGCAGCGCTACAGTCCGAGGTGGACCTGGGCCTAGCTTCTCAGCAACCACTCGTGTTGTGCGTGCTATTGTTCTCTCACGAGTGAAGCCATAATTCAAGGAAAAATTTTAAATTTGTTCACTTTTAAAAAGAAACTTGTATTTGGCCCACCCTGCAAAACTGCTCCAAGTCAAATTCGTTCGCTTGCTCAATAGTGTCAAGTTTGCTAAATGTGGTTAAGACAAAGGACTTCCTTTCTATGAATAAATTTATTTTTTTTCAATCAGTACTTTATTTCAGAAATGTTTCAGAATTTTTGAATTTGTCAGAGAGTTTGGCTTGGAGCGACTGTAGATCTGAGTAAAGACGACGATATTATCGAGGAGTTACTAAGTTAACTGAATGAAAGCCTGACTTTGGTCTAGGCTAGAGTCTAGAGTCTGCGGCAGAGTCAAGGTCTAGGCAGAAGTCAAAGACTAAATGAGCGTCCTGTGAGAGATAGGAGGCTGAGTTAGTATCTCAAATGCATCGTTCAACTGAATGGCAACTTCTGACGAAACCTTCAAAAACATCAATCAACTTTCTGTCAAGATCGACGACATGGCCCTGAAACCAAGCTCTCACCTCTCCTCAAAGTTAAAGGCCAGTCAAGTGTTCGCTTGTCATTCTCAAAAAGAAAGAAACAAAAAATACCAACCTCTCTCACATTTGACCACACATTAAAGTGAAGTGCTCAGACATGATGTTGTCAATATTATGACACTATCCATAACCAAAAGCGTGACGAATATACCACCTCCCCCGAGGCAAAGTGCGGGCGCACAGTTCACAACCAATTTCTTTGGCATTAAACGTCGAGCTCATTTTCGAGTCATTCATAATCCATTGCTCATCTTTCCCTGCCGAGACGGCACGCATGAGTAAGTGTATTTATTTTTCCACTCAAAAAGAGAGCACCTACCTACAAAAAAAAAGGACATTCTCGCTGAATGTGTCATTGACATGTGCACACACACTCGTACAAAGCTCTCGTTCGCGGCCGCCCTGCCATGCCGAGCCATTGACACGTCACGCTACGGTGCCCCTTTGTGCGGCACTCCTCATGCACACCAACTCGACAGGGCTTCAATATTGGCGCTGTTTCCCATCGCATTTCGCATTTCTTCATTTTTTTTAAAGCCTCAGCATGAAATTTCAAAAACGAGGAGCAAAAAATCGTTTGAAAGAACCAGCAGGACAGCCCAAAACGAGGATGAGGATACAAAAAAGCACACACAGAGGATGAGAGAGGATGAGAGCGTGGCGGAGGGTGTGGGTGCGGATACAACACACAAAGGAATATAATTCAAAAGATTGGATATATAAATTCATGAGACAGGAGAATGGCAGAAGCAGAGCACAGAAAGCAGACCGGCAAAGTAACAAGGAGATCGAGAATATCCTCGAAGAAATCGGACGAAGGACGGGGGTCCTTGGAGTTTTCTCTCGTTTTTCTGTGTGCGCCTTTTTTTGTGTTTTATGCGGAACTCCCCATTGTTATTATTATTATTGGTCCAAACGACGGCGATGGTTGATGATGGTCGGCGCTTCATTATTGGCATTTGCCACTTCTTCTCCCGGGCGCCTGGCTCCGCCCAGCCGTTTGGTGAAACTTTTGACAGGACGCCAAAGTGAACGAGTCCTCTCAGTCCGCATTCTCGTCTCTAATTGAGTTCTTTAGTTGCTCTCGGTGTGTATACTTACAATGGAACAGATTTTCCTCATCTAACGGTGTGTCATTTCCCAGCAAAAAAAAAATGAAGCAAAAACAGAAAAGTAAGAAAACCCATTCGACTCCCATCCGCACCCCCCAGCCGAATAAAAACATTTACTATGCAAAAGGGACGGCTGTTGTCGAGGAGGCGGCAGGCACCGAACATGGTCGGGAAAAAATAGAGAATGTGTTTGTAACCAAACCCAGGCCGTCACTTCATAGGCCACCCACTTCACCGCCACTTCAGGCAACCCGTACGGTGGTGGTGTGCCGTTCACACAAAAAGTCTGGAGTATTGTGTCGTGTTCATGGCACGGGACACGAGTGTGGTGGGGTTGCAGGCTGAAAGGAGATGTAATGTGTTTACTGTGCTCGTATAATTAAGAGACACAGCAACAATAGTCGTTTTTTTCCCCCCTGCGCTTTCGTACTTAATCCGTCGTCGTCCTGGCATATTCACACTCGAATTGCGGCGGTTGAGCGCGGGGGTTGGGGGCCTAGTGTTGTGTGTGCCGCTGTTACCGTTGGTTATACACACGCTAAGGTTGTTAAACACCGCGTTGTACCTCTCCCCCTCGGTCGAATTGGTGGCAGTTTCAAACGGGGGCTGGGGAGTTGGTCGGACCCCCCTTGGGTGCCGACAGGATTTACCCGCTTTTTATTGGTATTTAAATGATCAAAGTAAAAATTTGAACAGAACCTTCCTCCTTTCGTTGCTTTGTTTTTTTTTGTTTTCAAGGATGAACAGGCACTGCATTAAGGTTTTATGAAAGGAGGCGAGGGTGGATGGTGACTCACCACGAGCGGGCGTGTGTTGCTTCTTGGGTTTAATGCGTTTTCATTGTTAATGCAAATAGAGTGCGTGGCACTGGTTTGAGAGGCACACTGTTAACGATTTAATCATACACTTGCATAGGAGCCCCCTTCGCTCAGTCGAACGAGCGCCATTCCCCAAATGCAGACCACAGTGACCCGGTTGCTTAAAGGGTTGCGCAACCGTAGCCACTGCTTTGGAGCAAGGCTGCTGTGGGTGTGTGGGAGGTGAAAATTTAATGAGGATTGGCATTCAATTGAATGGCCTTGGCAGGCGGTAGAGCTCTGCGATGATGGATTCGAACACGATAAATTACTGAATTGTTGTGACGTCGAGATGGACTGGGGAGTGGTGATTGGATTATTTGCTTTAGTGGCTCATCCATCAGGTTGAAGGTTGAAGGGTGCATTGGTTTCTTTTTTCAATAATAATAATGGCGGCGCTACAGTCCGAGGTGGACCTGGGCCTAGCTTCTCAGCAACCACTTGTGTTGTGCGTGCTATTGTTCTGTCACGAGTGGAGGGGACCTACAGTTTAATGCCGACTCCGAACGGCGAGATTGAGAAGTTTTTTCCAGACAATTATACTCTTTGAGCATTGTCAGTAACTCGAAAGAGGTGGAGCCGTGAAAAAATGTTTTGATTTTTTTTTCGAGATTCGAACCGACGACCTCGAGCGTAGGAGTCGACGCACCTACCCACTACGCCACGGCGCCTTTCTTTTTTTACCTTCGTATTTATAAGCACCTCATTTTCATTCACTTAACCTTGTGGTTCCGAGAGCCATATCGACGATGAAGTCGGGCTTAGACTTTATGTGACAAGGAGAAGAGGACATCCCCAATTCGATCTTGATTTTAGTGAATTTTAAAAATTTTATTTAAGTTTTTTTTTAATTTTAAATATTTTTTTTTAATATAAGCTAAATTAAATATTTAAATAAATTTAAATTAAATTTTGTAGCTGGAGTTAAACTACTATAAAAAAAAAGCTCGACAAAATATGAAAAAAATTAAATGTTGGATATTGTAAATAATATTATTCCTCATCGGAATCCAGTAGTGACTGCTTGGACCTGTCTCTTTTTCTTGCTTATTTCTTTCGATCCATTAGGTGAATCTACCTCCAACCATGGTAATAGAATTTCCTTTCGAATCTCGTAGCTTAAGTCGGCTTCCTGAAGTCTGCAAATATTTTTTCGAGAGATTTTAAGGGGGTTTAGATTTTGGAACAGACTAAATATGTCATTCCTGGATGAGTGATAACGTATTCATGTTGTGGGGCTACTGTCCGAGAAGGACTTAAGCCTATGCTTCTACAGCCACCAATTGCTGCGTGCTTCAAAAATATAATTTAATCTCCATTTTTATTTTAAATTTAATTTTCTTAAGCTAAATTAAATATTTAAATGAATTTGACTGCTTGGGCCTTCCGTTTTATTGCTTATTTTTTTTGCATTCAACCTTCAACCATTTCAACAGAATTTTCTTTGAATTTCATAGCTTAAGTCGACGTCATGGAGGCTGAAAGTATTTTAAGGGGGGATTTTAAAGGGCTTTCTGTTTTTGAACATACTAGTGCTATTCTTTTTTTTGCATTTTTTGTTGTTTATTTCTTGTTTACCTTATATCCTAGACAAAAATACTTAAATCTAGCTTAACTATCTTAACAAATGTTCTTAAATCTAACTTACTGACCCTATACGGGTACTCTAAGCTAACCTATGTTGTATTTAATATGCCTTTCGGCCTAGTCTATCTTAAATTAAATTTAATTTTAAAGGTTCTTTATTTTCTTATCCAAAAAAATTTAAAAAACTTGGACGTACCTCATTTTTTGTGCTATTCTTGGATGAGCGATGAGGAGGACTTGAGCCTAAACTTCTACAGCATCTCTCACAAGCAAAGGTGACTTAGAATTTTATGCCGACTCCGAAAGGCAAAACTTGAGGAGTTATGCTCTTTGAGCAGTGTCGGTGATTCGAAAGGGGTGAAGTCGTGAATTTTGAAAATTGTTTCCTGAGTCGGGAATTGAGCATAGACTTACGGCGTAGGAGTCGACGCACTTTCTTCCTTCGCCACGACGGCCAGGATGAGCGATGGTACAATGCTTTTAAAATCTCGGTCTGGAGTTTTAACGATGTTAACGAAGCGTAAAAGTTAACGAAAATGAAGTCGACGTCAGACGCAACGTTTTCGAGATATGATGTATTTTTCAAAGTTAGTTACAGTCAAAATCGCTTATAACGACGTCGGTTATAACGACGTATCGGTTATAACGACCAAATTCTTAGGTCCCGCCTGAGCTCCATTATATGTAATCCAATAGCATTAGGAATCGTTTATAACGACATATCGCTTATAATGACCAACTCCGTCGGTCCCTTGAAGGTCGTTATAACCAATTTTGACTGTACTTTGTTCTAACTTCCTGACGGCATTTCATGTGTATAGCGTGCAAGCATTAAAACCTACTACCATAAATTTTCGCTAAATACTTTCGTCTTAAATGCCCGCCTCGAAGGCATAAACTTTAAGAAAACCGAAATTGCTGTCAGAAAAGCCGTTTTCGGGATATGTCCGATTTTTTTAAAATAATATAAAATAAAATCAATTTTTTCGACGTGTCTGTCGCCAGTTCATGGCCATCAGATCTAGGATCACAAATGAGTACTCAAAATGTTGATAGCGAACGCCAGCACCGAAGTGTTAAGACGAAAACAGGCGAAAACACCGTTTTCGAGGTTTTCGAAAATGTTTTGTTTGTAGCGACTAAACCTTACTTTCAGGTTAGGACCACCTGAGAACAGTCTTTAAAGTTGGCTTAGAGATTCATCTCAGAATGGAGTGCAAGCTAAGTTAAATCATTTGGAAACTAAGTACAATCCCTAAGCTTTGTAGGACTGGCTGAATGAATTCTTATCACTTTCAAAGGTTCCTTACAAATGGAACCTTTATAATTTCGGTATGCACGTCCGTTCGCCTGTCAGTCTGTCCGTCCATCCGTACGTCTGTGACGGACACACTTTCTTATCGGATACATTTATAAAGATATCGACATGAATTAGGTGCTTTAGGCCCAGATACCATTTTTCAAATGTAAAAATTAGGGGCATTTGAGGAGGCTACGGTAGACGTGAAGTTGTCTTGACGGTTGAAATAATGACGCACCGAATTGAGTGATTTATCCATTGACAGATATTTTGAAATGAGGTGGGGATTTACCTAAACACTTTTTGATTCAGAGGACCGTTTGAAAAATATGGAGCTTCAAAGTCAGTTTTAATCCGTATACCCTCCCATTTTTAAAGTTTCAGACGTGAAACTTCGTGCCCCAGATCTCTGGTTCTGCTAGTTTCGTAATCAGGCTCAAGGAACCATGATTCATCGCCAATTCGTTGGTTATGGTTGACATGAATTATATAAGAAAAAGCGGTCCAGGAGGTTACTTTAGTCTCTCATGTATCTTGGACAGGAGTTTGGACAAAAAACGAAAAATGATATAAAACTTTTAACGGTTTGTCTTTGGAACCAATGCGATCCACACGCATCTCTTGGCAATGTCTGGAAGACAGCAACTATTCTAAATTACGAGAGAAGATTAATGGCTTTTCGATTGTTCTGTCCAGTGAGAAGGCTTTCATGTTGTGTTTGTTCATGTTCATAGTTGTTTAGGCGTTCATGGTGGCAGCGTAGGTCTAAACTTTTCCACGCTTTCCTCCTCCAAATCCATTCTCAGCCTTCCCTGACAAGTCCTCTCTTGCAGATTTGAAGGACTCAGACTTAGACTGAAACCCACTTTTTTTTCGGATAATTTTGAAACACTACTGGAGCACTCATACTCAAAACTGGTCCATTGTACTGCCAGGTAGCAACCTACTCAAGTGCCGTTAATTTGATCCCACCAACGGCAAATGGTGACTGGACCAGATTCGATTTCAGTTGGATTCGAACCTGGGACCCCTCGAACTTGGGCAGGCACTTAACCAACTACGCCATCCCTTTGGACATGGTCTGTGTATGGAAATACGAGGAAATTCGAGGTCCGCAAGTAAACCGTTTACTAAATGTCCACTAATTCTGCATCCATCAGTGAATTAGTCAAACACAAGCCACAAAGTTCTGAGAAAGTGTCCGCAGGTGAAATTGTAACCTCCCATTGAATCACCTCATTTCATTCAAAACCATTCTGCCTAAGGGCATTCGCCCCAAACACATGATCTGCATGATTATTTAGGACTTCTTAGGACTCGTAAATAAATTTCTAGGCACACTCCTTGCCATTTCCGCCCATTCTCCCCGGGGGACTCGCAAAATGACTGAAGCACTTGAAAAAGTATCACGACCCGCAAGCACTCAGCACTTCACTCACGTCCGTGTCTTCAAAGTGCTTAAACCATGAATACCAACGAGTCCTCCACCATCCTTACACACAATCAATGAACTCCCCCCACCCCACAAATCACACCCAGAAAAACAAGATTTGCCCGCCCCCCTCCCCACGCCTCTGACGTGACACACCTGCTTATAATTAATTCAATGTCAATGTAAAAATAAAACCCCCCTCGTGGAAAATGCCCACCGCACCGATGCCAACACTGGGAAACGGGTTTTATTAAGAATTCATATACAATTTTATTTGGCGGCGGCAGCGACGACGATGACGATGCCAGTGCACATACCCTTATCGTCTTTCCGTGTCAGAGCACGTTCCTCGCCACATATCGGGGTTAACCGCAGAGCACTGGAATTTATAACGGAGCAACCCTATTTGCGGGCAGCGAGTGGGGGTGGGGGCACACAGTTTCCAGTGGTGACCAAAGGCGACTAAATACACACGAGAGGGAGCGAGAGAGAGAGGGGGAGGAAAAAACTATATCCCACATCCACATGTTTCCGCTCGCACAGATGCGGGTGTAGACCGATCCTGAAGCCTCGCAATCGGATGATGGAGCGAGGGTGGGGGGGCAAGAAGTGGTGGATGTATCTATCGGTTTTTGTTTCTGGGTCGGAGGTATCTCCTCCGCCTAGCGTCTGCTTCCTGTTCATCAAATATTTTTCGAATTTCTCGTCTTTTTTCTGTGCTCTGTGCTTTCCCCCCATCTGGCCCGTTCAAAAGAGAAACTTGTGATTAAAAGGAATAGTGGGTCTGTTTCGTGTATCCCAAGTGGAGTCCTTGAGCTCGGTGTGGGGCGAACCTCCCCCCTCCCCCCGAACCGCATAGATGAATTCGGATACAAAAATATCCATTCAAGTGGATTAAGGACACGCTGCTGGAGTGTTCAGACACACTCACATTGACCGGAAGCGAGATCTGTATTTTTAGGGGATTTCATGTGTTTATATGTTTTCCTTCTTCATTTCGCTCCCCCCGATGGATACGAATTCGTTGCCGAATGGAATGGGTAATGGCAAAAAACAAAAAAGGAAAAAACTTTTGATTCTTGTTGCAGCTGAAGCCCGATGTGGGAGGAAACCAGAGTGTGGCCAAAATGAACCACGAGTAAACTGAGATATTATTCCCCGATCGCACAGTTTGTCACAGAGAGAGAGAGAGACGAGTGAAAAAACAGCAAAAGAATCCAAAGCAAGTAAATATACAATGGAACAGATTCCAGCATATCTGCCCCCCCCATCCGCCACGCGGCTGACATTCGAAAGTCGAAAGGTTTGCGGCGCCTTTTTGTGTTTGTGTGCGGATGGTCCTGTGGCGCCCGGTGGAATTTCCAAAGTTACACAGAGTTGTTAATTATCCTGTTGCTTGTGCTTTTTGATATGTAAATACAATTTAATAAGCGATGCCCGTGAGGGAAACAAGTCGCGTCCGCTTTTCAGTTTTTCTGTCTTTCTTTTTGTACCCTCACTGGCGAAAGGCTCACCTTCGTCGCGGAGCGGTGGATGGGTTTTGGGGCAGCCTCTGGAGGGGAACCGATGAAATGGCATATCCGCGATGAGCGAGGAAAAGGGATGTAATTTGATTTACGATCCCCTTGAGTGTTTAATTCCGTATTGAGACTGTATCAATGGTTATCAGATTGAAATGCGGTTCTTGGTGTCAGTTTGTCAGCTTACCAGTCTTGACAGTCTTGACAGTTTTTCCCCTCATCAAGTCAAGATAAATGTCACAGACGATGCCGCTGATGAACGGCATGTCGACGATCTCCCACTGTCAACAAAATGCCGACGTGTCCGACGTTTCTTTTTTTTTTTCGGAAGATTTTTGAAACACTTCTGGACCACTCAGACTCAAAACTAGTCCATTGTACTGCCAAGTAGCAACCTACTCCAGTGCCGTTAATTTGATCCGAACGTCAAATGATGACTGGACCAGATTCGATTTCACTGGGATTCGACCCTTCTAACTTGGGGCAGGCACTAAACCAACTGCGCCATACAGTCTTTTTGGCCACAATATTTTCGACGACAACTGAACGGCTATTTTCAATGTATAGCGTCACTATTTCGATGCATTGTTTCGGTGTAAAGCGATTCAAATTTGTACTGAATTGACGTTTAAAAAACATCAACTAAATCGGGTGATAGATGTCAAAGTTATTCAATGTTTACATACCGACATAAAAGACGGCGCACTTTAAGGATTGATCTCATTCCTTTGCTGAATCCCAAAAAGGCTGTCTTTCTTTTAGTCATTTAAAGAGAATTTTAAAGGCGACAGCTTGTGCTCGTAAGGGATTTCCAAGCTTCTTGGTTGACGCTAGGATCTGGTATGAGTCGGGGTCTCAGCTAACAAGTCATCGTCTAAGATATTTCCCATGACTTGAGGAGGGTAAGATTAAATCTTTTTTGATCTCTTGGGAAAGGGACGACCGATATTGTGTCAAGGGACATCAAATGTACGTCACTGCAAAATGCCGATTGGCTTAATTAAGCAATCAATTTGAAATTAAGTGAATTTGACGAAGGCGTTTGAAGGAAACCCACAGACACAACTCACAAATCAGATTTTGAAGCAACTCATGGAATGACTATGAATTAACGAGGTTTCTGCAATTCGAGCAAGAGCAGTTCTTAAGACCTTTGCAGACCAAGTTTGGACTAAAAAAGACAACAATATTTAAGAAGCTGTTGCTTTTTTTGTAGTCTTGACTGACCTCAGGAGATATTTGCTGCCAGCCACCAAATGTTTCGTTTTTTTATGTTCAGGCGTACTTTTTAAAGTTGTGTTATGGTCGACCATAATAGCCGTGCGAAAACTTAAGCTTATGTCAAAACTTAACGAAATGTAACCAGAACAAATTTCAAGGTCAAAGTGTCGTCAAATTTAAAAGTGTCGTCAAATTCAAAGCTAAATTTCAAAGTGTCCTTAACTGCCTAGAGAAACTTAGAGGGAATTTTGCTGCCAAATGACATTTGCATGCGTAGAGAGCAATTCATTTCGCTGCTACAAAAGTGAACGAACTCAACAAAACTTAACGAAGTGGTAACTATGTATGGTGGCTAAGCAGTAGCTGGTAGAAATCTAGCTAGAGTAAGCTAGTAGAAATCAGTACGGGTAGACACGCGACAAGACACACAATAACCACGGTAGCAAGTGTATGGGTGAAGAGGGAGAAGGAATACCCTCACATCTAAACTGGAATTGTTCAACTCTAGCCTCCATAAGGAAGGAAACCCTGGAAACATATTACATAAATGTAAAATGGGTGGGCGCCGTGGCGTAGTGGGTAGGTGCGTCGACTCCTACGCTCGAGGTCGTCGGTTCGAATCGCAAAAAAAACATCAAAACATTTTTTCACGGCTCCACCTCTTTCGAGTTACTGACAATGCTCAAAGAGTATAACTGTCTAGGAAAAGCTTCTCAAACTCGCCGTTCGGAGTCGGCATTAAACTGTAGGTCCCCTCCACTCGTGAGAGAATAATAAGCACGCACAACACGAGTGGTTGCTGAGAAGCTAGGCCCAGGTCCACCTCGGACTGTAGCGCCGCCATTATTATAACGGCAGGAAGCCGTCGGTGGCAACACACTGGATCCATGCGGGTCTAAGTGTATCCAACGTATTTATATTGGAAGCCACCATACCTACCTACCTCCCTACGGTAACAATGCATCATACACAGAGTGAGCTATCTAGTGTTTATTTTTTTAAATCATGGACACTGTCAGCTGTAGGTGCTATAGGATCACAAAGATCGTAGACTGATCGTTGACTAGCCGAGTTTTCTGATCCACTCGTCTACTGAAGGGTTGATTGAAACTTAAATATGCTTGAGGAAGACTTTAGGCTTCGACCAAACTAGTTCTAGCTTTCCCATCGAAGTTCGAAGCTTGGGGTAAGAAGCTCAACAACTTTTTTTTTTCGGAGGATTTTTGAAACTCTACTGGAGCACTCAAACTCAGAACTGGTCCATTGTACTACTTCAGTGCCGTTAACTTTCTCCCAACGGCAAATGGTGACTGGACCAGATTTGATTTCACTGGGATTCGAACCTGGGACCCCTCGAACTTGGGCAGGCACTTAACCAACTGCGCCATCCAGTCGTTTTTGCCGTTAAGTTGATCCCAACGGCAAATGGTGACTGGACCAGACTCGATTTCACTGGGATTCGAACCTGGGACCCCTCGAACTTGAGGCAGGCACTTAACCAACTGCGCCATCCAGTCGTGTAGCTCAACAACTTACTTCCCTTTCATGATTGCGGCTTAAACCCCTGATGCTGGGCTTCCATCTCAAAAGCAATAAGCCATTGACTTAAATTTGACAGACACTTCATTTTTACAAAAAGGCAACCAGCTCAGAAGACGAATAGTAGGCAGATGGGAGGGACAACGTGTCAAATGATCTCTGGCCTACGAACGATCCCAACCGATCCTCGAATTTGATCTCCCTCAACAGACCCAAAATTAGCATAATTGTCGGTGCCATCCCTGGGTTCTGGCTCATAGGTAAACATGCGAGAAGGCTCGGCGTTCTGGCAAACGATTTCTGCAGAAGAAGCTTAGATGAGGAGGAGGTGGAAAGCATTCCACATCTTTTCTGGACCTGCCCGGCCCTGGCGCCCATTCGACGACACTTTTTGCGGGTCCACTTCGTTAAAAGCTCTTGTGACCTCACTGAGGCACCAATTATCAATGGAGAGCAGGAAATGGTTTTCCAGAAGTCGCCAAATGAATTGTCAGTCTAAATGGCGATACAACGGAGCAACTCCGGTCTAAGCGCACATCTCAGCCACGTCGCCAGCCCTAGCTTTCCTCAACCCTGGACACTGTCTTTAAGGCCTCCTGGCAAGTCCTTGAGAGTCAAGTGGTCCTTCTTAAGCCTTGTTTCCGTTCAGACTCTGCTGCCATTCAGCCTCAACTGCCTCCTTCAACAAATCCTGACTCGCATGACGATTTAAACGAATCTACTTAGCTGCCCATTAAATTTTTGCCCCAACCTTTAATCCATGGCAATGCGGAGCACAATTCAAACAAAAAACTCCTGAAATTCAATTCCTTTTCCAATCAATTTAACCAGGCCCGACCTCGACCGGCCCAGTTTATCAACAGTAATTGAATAATGCAACAGAAATCCATTTACATCCCGGGCCGTAATTCAAATTTCAGTTCAATTCCGCCCTCGATTTTTTTTTTGTTTTCGAATTTCCGTTGCTGTTGCTGGGCTTTCGAGCGGGGTTTAGGCACACCGACACGGAGAGCCGAGGTGAGGGCGGAACAAAGGAAGATAAATGCGGGCGGGCGCTGCATTATTGCATGACAGTTAATTGTGGCCAGGGCTTAACTCCCTGATTGATCAGAGGGTAATTTTCTGAAAATGAACATTCACTGGTGGCCGTTGGGTTGGCGCTGTTAACCGTTCGTGCGGTCGTGTTTGCACCCGAGTGGGGTAACTTTTCGATTATCGGCAATTAATCGGAATCAGCCTAAACCGTGATCCCCGGAGAGATGAGAGTGAGGGGACGAAAAAAGAAATCCACTACAGCCGCCCGTCATGTCAATGACAGATGACTGCGAACTGACAAATGCTGTGACCACATTCAGTTAGTCCGGGGTTTTAATTTGTTTCTCGAAGTTATCCTATCCCCCGCCACGTATCGATGACAGCCGTCTGGCACAAGGGCACACAATCGAATGTTTGCATCCCGTCCTTATTGCGTGTGTGAGCGATGAAATTCTACTCCGATTACGTAGTCGATGGGCTGGTTCCGCTCGGTTTAGGTTTGACCAGACACACAAAGGCACTGCCTGGTGCTCGCACAATATGGCACATGTAAACACTGGATTATTGATATTTGGCAGACGGAGAAACCACTGCGACATGAGTGGAGGGGGCGTCTTAATTAGCTCCATGGGCAGAGACTGCCGACTGCAAAGCTGACCAGTGGGTTCCTTAATCAAACCGATTCGGTCAGATGGCGCATTTGTGTTTGACATCAAGGCAATCTTCAAGCAGCCACCGCCTCAGCAGCAGCAGGAAGGGCGTTTCTCGTGCGTTCGCCTTTATTCGCAGCCGATATCATTTCGATACATCAGCCCCGACAATCGAATGCATGAATGCAGTGCCTCAGCAGTGTGGTTGAATATCAATTACTCCAGTCTGTGGGAGTGCGTGTTTAGGCGGGGGAAACGAACCAATTAGGGATGTCTTCCAGTGTAAAGTCTGTGTGCATTGTTCTGTTGCCTGAACGCACCCGTTAATTCGGAGTACTTAGTGGAGTGACAGCTGGGGGGCTTTACAATTAGTCTTGTAATCTGATAATCTCTCGATGAGAACTGTCGGAGCTGTGTTCGTCGATAGTTGCCCCTGATTAGTGACTTGGTTTGCTCAAAGGGAAGCCTGCTGGTGTTTGGCGATAGAGGTGGTGCTTGTAGCACAAGTACAAGACGCTTATTATTCAATTGAAATGGGAACGGTTTTCTTACCATGGCTGGTGTCAGATTAAAGGGGGAATTCTGGTAGGAGTTGTGTTGAAGGAAAATTTAAAGAATGCTAAGGATTTGGGACTACTAAAGACTGTCTAAGAAGATGGATGGCGCAGTTGGTTCAGTGCCTGCCCCAAGTTAGCGGGGTCCCAGGTTCGAATCCCAGTGAAATCACATTTGGTCCAGTCACCATTTGCCGTTGGGATCAACTTAACGGCAAAAACGACTGGATGGCGCAGTTGGTTAAGTGCCTGCCCCAAGTTCGAGGGGTCCCAGGTTCGAATCCCAGTGAAATCGAATCTGGTCCAGTCACCATTTGCCGTTGGTGGGATCAAATTAACGGCACTGGAGTAGGTTGCTATCTGGCAATACAATGGACCAGTTTTGAGTCTGAGTGCTCCAGTGTTACAGCGTTTCAAAAAAATCCTCATAAAAAAAAATGTTTGATGGGTCCCAGGTTCGAACCCCAGCGAAAGCAAAGTTAATACGCTTTCACCCGTATTTTTCAAATCTAATCTAATCACCATTTGCCGTTGGGATCAAATTAACGGCATTATCACTGGAGTGGTCGATCAGTGGCAGTAGTCTGACTGTGGGTAAGAGCCAACATGGTCTAAGTGTGCTAGGGAATTCACTAGCGGCCCCCTAACCTAACCTAAACTACTGTCTGCATTGGACACAGCCCACATCTCTGCTTGACATCTTGAGAGTTTTAAGAATTCACACCCTAGACCTGTTCGACTTCAAAGCCTCATTTTGTTCCTGTCCGTCGTTCGCGTCAACTTCCCCCACAAACTTCAACATAGGGTAACAAAGATTCCTTGAAACCTTATCCAGGAAAACTTCCAAATTTCCCAAAAATGAAATGTGTTCATTCACAATCTGCTGTCATTCCCCAAAAATCTGCCAATTTCTGCATCAGATGTGTCAAATAAACATTTTTCGTTAAGTTAACTGTCAAAATAGATCTCCTAATAGGCCTCTGTGGTGGGCGCCGTGGCGTAGTGGGTAGGTGCGTCGACTCCAACGCTCGAGATCTAAGGTTCGGATTTCAAAAAACACCTACCATTTCTACACGGCTCCACCTCTTTCAAGTTATTGACGATGCCTAGAAAATGTCGAGAAAAAGCTTCTCAAACTCGCCGTTCGGAGTCGGCATTAAACTGCAGTTCCCCTCCACTCGTGGTAGAACAATAGCACGCACAACATGAGTTGTTGCTGTAGAAGCTAGGCCCAAGTTCACCTCGGACTGTAGGTCTCCGTAGTGTCATCTGTCATTGAAAATACTTGACAAGTGACAGTAAATTCACTGCACCCCCTATTGTGAGTCCATCACAAACCCCCAACGGTGTCTATGACAATGCATAACGGTAACGTGACAAAAACAAAAGACCAAATCAACTGACGGATGTAATTACCCAAAAATATATAGAATTTCCCCCCACAAAAACGCACCCAAATGCAAACAACAAAAGATCAGGAGCATGTTCATAAATTCAATTAAATGCCGTTTCCTGATGGAACATCGCTTTTGCAAAATTCTTCCAGCAATTCGTGTGCGTTTCTCTGAACACACCCTCCTCCCCCCCCCCGCTCTGGCGCCACACAATGCAATTGTAATTAACATAATCACTTTGTGTTGCTGCTTTCAATCTATTGCTTCAAATAAAGACTACATCGCCGCGGGCGAACGCAATTAGTTGAAATTCGGAAACGTAATTACACTCGGCCGGAAGCCTTGCAGTTTTGCACAATCGCTCCCGACCACTGTGGACGCATTAAAACAATTAATTGCACTTACATCGACCGAATGTAAGTTGAATTTTGCACATAAATCGCATTTCCCAGCTGCCGGCAGGGTCCTTCGCAGTGAATTTGAAAGTAATTGGGACGGTAAATGAAATGAATCAGTGCAACCGACCATCATCGGAATTGGTCTCGGCGAATCGATTGGGTGGCGGTGGTGGTGGAGAGATGGTGTCAGAACTGCCATCAGAGCTCTGGCACCGCTCTGGTCTGCAGTCAGATGGGGTGGGGGCAAATGCAGAACACCTTGTAATTTGTTTTTTCTCTCTCTCTCTCTCTCTTTTCATGTTCCATTCGATGTTCACCGCTCAGGCATGAAATGAAGGCGCTCCGTGAGAATCACATCGGCGGCAACAAGGAGAAGCTAACTATCGAATGGATATCGCAGTCGATGGCCGAAATACGAAAGGAACTGGCCGAGGTGCAGGGGGTTGCCGGCAAGGCATCGAAGGACGTCAGTCAGCGTACACAGAACTTCGAGGACCTGGCGACAATCAAGAGCGATTTTCATCTATTCAAGCTGGAATTGGAAGCGCTAAAAGACCGTCAGCAGACGACTGAAGTGTTTGTCAAGGAATTACGTGAGGACGCCATGCAACGCGAAGCAGATTTTCGAAAGCTCCTGCAAGTGATGAATCAATTTCACGGCAAAGAGGTAAGACGTCCTTTTTCGCTCTCTCATCTTTTGTGTGCTTTTTTAATCAATAAATGTCCAATTATTCATGCGGGGCGGGCCAACCATTCGGCGAACACACGTAAGGCCGGGTTAAGTCTCGTTCACGTACATATGACAGTATCAATTTATTTTTACGAGTCAATTCCGCCCATTTAATATTGAGCGGAATAACGTTAGTATATCCTTTTATCCCCATTAACTTTATGGGGGTTGTGTCTTCCTTCTTTTCGCGGTACACGGGCGGAGGGACACAGTGCGGCCGTGGGCCGTATTCGAGTGGATGTGATTGGATATGCTCGTAAAAAGGATAATTGCGAATTTATTTCGGCGGGTGATGCTTTACGTTACGTGATTTAAAAGGAAATGTGCTCAGGGGTTTGATGTTTTTTTAAGAGTTAGTCAATGATTTCGAATTCGGTTGTAATTTAGGCGAGATGTAAGTAAGGAGGAAATCAATTTTGATGCGTTTTTCTTTTACGTGTCCACGTTACGTAACTAGCAACGATTTATGGTCTCTGAAGAAGAAGAAAGCTTCTTTCTTGTCGGCGATGTCATGTAAGATAACTCAAGCGATAGGAGGACTTAGTGTGAAGCTGACGCATGATTATCGACTGCGTTAAGTCTATGTTACGTTACGTTTTGTCGTCGTTGTCACGTAAGACAGTGCGGGAAGTAGGGCGACTAAGTGTGATGTTGGCAATTGATCATCGACTACCTTAAGTCTATGTCACGTTACGTAACACTGTTTTGCTTTACGTCTTGTCGGCGTTGTTACGTAAGACAGTGTGTGAGGTAGGGCGGTTTTGCGTTGCGTCTTGTCGGCGTTGTCATATAGAACAATGCGGACAGTAGGGAGACTTGGTGTGAAGCTGGCGAATGATTATCAACCACGTTAAGTTTATGTTATTTAACGAAATATTGTTTTCCGTTGTCAAGTAAGGTAATACGGGCGGTTGGGCGTGAAGCCGATTTAGAGGGAAGAATCACCATCGACCACGTTGGGTTTATGTTGTTGTTTTATTTTGCGTGACGTTATGTCGGCGTTGTCATGCAAGACAAGCTGGCGAATGATCACCGACCCTGTAAAGTTTGTGTTACGTTACGCCATCGCAAAATTAAACTGAATACCTTATGTAATAAGATAGTCGATGTCATCAACTGTCATCGACATGAAAACAATGTTTACGTTACGTAACTAGAAAAAATTTATATTTTATGCAGAAGAAGTGAACGTCTGCCTTGTCAGCGTTGTGATATAAAACAATGCGGATGACTGAGTACGATACCGGCGAATGACCATCGACCATGTTAAGTCTATGTTACATTACGTAAACATTGTTTTGCGTTACGTCTTGTCGGCGGGGTCATCTAAGACAGTGCGGACAGTAGGGCGACTTAGTGCGAAGGCGGCGAATGACCATCGACCACGTTATGTTTCTGTTACGTAACGTAAACATTATTTTTGCTTTACGAGAAGGTAGATGTTTTATAATTCTTCAGTTTACGAAATCTAAAGGAAGTGCAAATACAAGTTTCTTTTTAAAAATTAAGTAAAATGAACAAAGTTAAATATTTTTCCATGTATTTTGACTTCATTAGTAAGAACAAACATTCCCATTAATCATGAAATGCAACGTCGATCAAGTGGCTGCCCCGGCTAGCTTCGCAGTAGCGCATTATGTCACCTTAATTTTCCAAGACCTTGTTGATGGTTTCGGGCTGTAGCTCACAAACTGCTTGGATGATGTTGGCCTTAAGTGCTTGAATCGTTTCCGGATTGTTGGCGTAACATCGCTCCTTCACCGTCCCCCACAAAAAAAAAACTCCAAAGGCGTCAAATCGCATGTCCGAGGCATCCAATTGACATCGCCAAGGAGGTTGATAACATGATTTGGGAATTTGGTGCGCAAAAGATCGACTGTGCCGTAGGCTGGTGGCATGGCGCGTCATTCTGCATGAACCAGAGGTCGTCCAAATCCATATCTTCGATTTCAGGGGAAAAAAGTCGGTTAAGATGGCTCTGTAACACCCACCGTTGACCGAAACGTTGTTCCCAGCCTCATTTTCGAAGAGAAATGATGTCACCACTCCACACTCCGCCCCAAACAGTCACTCTCTGTGGATGCATTGGCTTCTCGACTATAACGAGCCCCAGATGCGGCAAATTTTGTGTGTTAACGTAGCCGCCGAAATGAAAATGGACCTCGCTTCGTCAGAAAAGATTTTTGGCCCAAAATCGTTGTCCAATTCAAGCTGCTCTAAGGCCGAAACTGCGAAGCTGTAACGAAGCGGATGGTTGCGCGCCTTCATTTGCTGAGTCAATTGGACCTTAATAATAATAATAATAATGGCGGCGCTACAGTCCGAGGTGGACCTGGGCCTAGCGTCTCAGCAACCACTCGTGTTGTGCGTGCTATTGTTCTCTCACGAGTGGAGGGGACCTACAGTTTAATGCCGACTCCGAACGGCGAGATTGAGAAGTTTTTTCTAGACAATTATACTCTTTGAGCATTGTCAGTGACTCGAAAGAGGTGGAGCCGTGAAGACATTTTTAGGTGATTTTTTGGGAATCGAACCGATAACATCGAGCGTAGGAGTCGACGCACCTACCCACCACGCCACGGCGCCCATCTTGGACCTTGTAAGCTAATAATCCGAAATCTTTGTGCAGAATTCTCCTCTGGCTAGTGCGTGCTGGTGCTGGCTGTTGAGATCGAAGGCGAGTTGATGTTCGTGAATTGAGTCTCACACTCTGAGCCACGGCAGCCACATTCTCATCTGTGAGCATCGTACGACGACGGGGGCCATGAGTGTTGTCCACTCAGTCTCACGAACATTTTTGCACAAGCTTGCGTACAGCAGTCGCGGTGGGTGCTTCCGGCTAAAACTTTCAAAATTTTCAAAAAACGCGTTGTTTGGGCTTCACAGCACAGTTTTCAACATTTCCCAACGTTGTTCAAGCGTAGAGCGACTCATTTTGTTTCGCGGAGGAATGATACTGACTTTCTGTCAAGATTTCGAGCGGGAAATAGCTGTCAGTGTCAAACTTATCGTTGATTTAAAAAAAGCCACTAGATGGTCCGCCGTTTACCCTTCTTATCAAAACCTAGTCTCTATTCTCATCTCGTCTTTGAATTTAACTCTCCACGACATTTTCTTCGATTCAGTTAATCTCGTGGAATGTGAAAGAGTAACGAACGCACTCCCCCGCCGTACGACTGTCAGAAGACACTGGCAAACCTGTCAAACTTCCGTCTGACGCTGAGTTTCGTCGTGACTGTTTGGATTTGCATGATTCGCAAACAAATGGAAAAGCATCTCGAATTGAACAGTACATCAACACGTAATTGTCATCCTGTCACATGTCAAAAAATCGAACTGTCAAAAGTCTCACTGAAATTCATACACATGTGCACAGCCGTTTGACATTTGAAGTTTGAAGGGATTTTTTTCAGTTTTTTTTTGGTCCCACTGGGCAACACTCACTCTCTTTCTCTCTCCCCCACCACGACTCCGAAAAAAGAAAAAAACTTTAACGTCATGTGTGTCCAAAGTAGCTTCACGTAAGGAATTCATTTTTTTTGCTCCTCGTTCCTTCTCTATTATCCTTTGTACGGGAACAAGGATGATCGTTGAAATTATATCGCCATCAATATCGAAATGGGATAACTTAAAAGTGCACTGTCATCGGTGTACGCTCGCACACGAGCTGAAGGACTTACACTTCCACTCAAAGTTCTGTTGCTCTCATGGGGCCGATGGCGGCGGTGACGTGGCGCGGCAGAGGGATTTCCGAAATTTAATAAAGGCTGTCTGCGATGTTTCTTCTTCATTTTTCAGTGCGAGAGAGAGCGCCTCTCGCAATTCCCACGACGGCGGCACAGTCTGGATCTTTTAAATAAAAAATCACACACCCCTTCCACCGAGAGACGGGGGGGTGGTTCATACGTGTGCACGTGTGTGTATGTGGATAATGAAAACATGATTTCGTTCGCACATGATTGGAATTTGCTCAAAAGAAAAAAGGAATGTTATCTGACGCTGCTGGGATAAAGATTTGTACCCACCGCCATAAATCGCCCGATATGTGCGAGAGAGGCTGCTCCAAGTGCCGGTGGCTGTGTTGTGTCGGCGGCGGAGGGGTTGAAGATGGCCAATTTTCTTGTTTAGACCTTGTGCCACACACTTGCAGGGTACTTTGTTTGTTATTGGCATCTTTTCGCCAACGCGAATGCGAACAACGCGAACGAGCGCGACGCAGAGCGGAGGAGAAAGTTGAAATTTATGTAAATTTTTTTGTTTCTTTTTTTTGTGCCGTCTTCGCCTGTCTTTGCCCGTGTTGCTTGCTTCATTATTTTTGTTTCGTCCTTTCTTCGCGCTCCTGTGAGCATTCAACTTTATGGTCCCGTGTTGGCGTGCAATTTGAATGTGGGAACAATTTTGCAGGTAACTGTCTTTACGTGACGATCCTGGAGACAAGAAGGAGAAGGAGAACAAAAAGAAATGGGCACCTAGACGGGGGAGTACACAACTCGAACGTCTGTGACGAAGAAGAAGGACTTTCTTCGGAGTGGTTCGTCCCTTCGCCTGACTGTCAACTTGTGCTCAATTGACGTTGAATCATTTTACAATTTCTGTGTTAATATTTCACGCCTTTTCCTCAAGCGAATGGCCGGGTGGAGGGGGGCTGGTGATGGGATTTCGAAACAGAAGGTGTTGGCTTGAAAACACGGTGCCGCACGGTGCCACACGGTGCCACACGGTTGTACTCAAATACGGCAATATCGTGATTTTACGAGGACGACGATAAGGACTTGTACTGCGCTCGTTTATTTTTATATGAAAGATCAAGATTTGATTATGGCGATGGGATTGAAGTATTGAGACGTGTTTTCTTGCTGATTTAAGGCAGCACACGCGGAAGAGCCAGCGAGTGGAGGTGTTTGGAAGTAAGCCAATGATGCAGTCACGTGGAAGTTATTTCTTTTTTTTTCCTCACCCTCGATGCAGATACATTTTAGCGAATGAGTTTTCTCCGAATCCAATGATGATGAACGTGGTGGGCGCGAGGGCGGCATACCCACCCCTCAGCGCGCTTATGCTCAATACGCTGTGTAAACACACCGTTAGTGATTGAGTTTCAATATTGTTTCGAGTGTGAAGAGCTTTGCTGTTTGTTGTCAGTCAATTTTGTATTGATTTTCGTGTCATCCATTCAGTGGAACATAATCAAATTGCAAGGAATCCCATCGATTAGCTGAGGCAGAGAGAGCGACGCGGAAGAGTGTTTCCGCAATCTTGACTTCAGATGTCAGAGCTTAGACGGCGATTTGATTGGTGATTGATGAGTGTGGATGGTCTGTGTTTGTTGTTGGTTTCCTGACTATTCACAGACGCGTGGGTTCACTGAATTGTCGTTTGGGAAATGATTGCTCTTGTGATGTCGGTAATTGCCTGCTGATGTCAGTGTCACCGTGTACACGAAACTTTGGTGATGTATTTTACTTTGACAGATGCCCTAAGCAACATGTCATGCCACAGTCCGTCTTTATCTGCTACAAATGCGTGCAATTTACGAAAATCTCTGAGGTTCTCATTCATCTTGAAACGGAGATCAAAAATGACAGCAAGTGACGTGAGATGATGTTCTCGACGAGCTCTGGATCAACAACAACTTCGTAGTTCAAGTTAAAGAAATGGTGGTTTGGTTTCAATTTTGATTCGAATATCCTTCGACGGCAGCGTCGCAGTGCCTGCTTTGCCAACTTCATGGGTTAGGGACATTTATTAAGTCGATTAAGTCGTTGCTCACAAAGTGGCGCCCAACAAAAAATCAGAATCGACGTGAAAGTAATTGGTTGTACCACATGAAATGTGTTTTTTCCCTTTTTTCGGATGAATTTTGAAACACTACTGGAGCACTCAGACTCAAAACCAGTCTCTTGTACTGACAGGTAGCAGCCTAGCCTAGTGCCGTTAATTTGATACCCGGCAAATGGTGATTGAACCAGATACGATTTCACTGGGATTAGAACCTGGGACCCGTCGAATTTGGGGCAGGCACTTAACCAACTGCGCCATCCACTCGTCCAGGGGAAACAATAAATGCAGTCAAATATTGTGAGGAAATCGGCATAATGCATACGAAGTTGACTGAAAAACAGCCTGCGTTGGCAAATAGGCGTGATCCAATCCTTGTTGCATGACAATGCTAGACCCCATACCTTACACATACAGTTGGGATTCAAAATTCTCCTGCATCCACCGTATTTTCCTGATATTTCTCCAACGGATTGTCACCTTTTCCGCAGTCTGGCGTCATTTTGTCGGTAAAAAGTGTTCCGAAAGGTCATAGAAGCCTTTGGAAACTTTTTAGCGTAAAAAAGTCAAGAAATAATGGACCTTGCATCACGGTGGAAGACGGTTATAAATGTTAATGGTTCATACTTTGACTAAATAAAATCTTATAAAAAAGAAATATTGACTTTAATACGTTAAGTGCCACCATACAATCCGAAAAACTGTCCCCACAGGCCATGGATTTCATTTTTAATGACACTTCGAATACACTCTGGTCTCACGCGGCACTGCAAGCCCAAATTCGTGTGAGACCAAAGTGGTCTCAAGTGGCACTCAACGTGTTAAATTAAAAAAAAATCATGTGGTACAACTTAATATTTCTTTCCGGTATATCAACTTTTAGTTCAAATTTGGTCAAAAATGTTCAACCGTCAAATATTTGTTGGCACTCAAGCTTGACAGCGCAATGCGATATCGGGACCTTTCACATTTTAAGTCCAAATAACATTATTTTAACTATGCTCAGATGACTCTTAGAAATTTTGACCAGACCCAAATTCTGATCATGCATTTTGGTCGAGAAAAAAGAGTTGGTCTAAAATTTAAATTGTCTTCTACTGGTTCAAGGCCTATACTCCAACATTATGACGCTACTGGTGATGACTTCGCTTAGGTTCTAACGTGTCTAACGAGCAACTCGTCAATGGAAAACTGTAACATTATCTCCAGCTGATCCAAATTTTGATCAAATGTTTCAAAGAAAAAGCAAATATTCGAACGGGTTTATTTGTGATGCGTTAATAAATTTGTCACAACGTCTGGGTAATTGAACAAGAATTTTGACAGTAAATTCAAATAATTTCTGAATTACATTTTAGGCAAATGCAAATTTGGTACACACTCTCGAGCATGACTGTCAGAATTTAACGTTTGGACCAATACTTCGAATTCACCCCCGAGAACGGTGCAGGGGAGGAAGACCGCGACTCAGGTGGCGCACGCAATTGAAAAGGGACGGTGCCGTGAAATAACGCCAAGTGAAATAAAGCCGAAATCCAAGATTTTGCGTTATTTCACTCGGCGTTATTTACGAAATCCAAGAATTTGCGTTATTTCACTCGGCGTTATTTCACTGCACCGAAAGGGACCTCAACCAACTGTGGGTGCGAAACTGGAAGTAGCTAACGAAAGATCGAGCTGGCTGGAGACACTTGTTGGTTGAGGCCCAGGTCCACCCCGGACTGTAGCGCCGCATTAACGTAACGTAACCATCACTCCGAAGCAAATGTTGCCCAATGTTCGAGCGATAATCTATGGAAGTGTCGTATTTGTTGGGGTTTTCAGTGGTCTTAAGTCCAAGGAGATGTTAAAGTTAGAACATAACACAGGGTGACCTTATTTGATGACCCAATTTTTCGACGGATCGTTTATCACTCAACGAATGACTTAAGTCTTAAACTCTCATGATTGGCGAGTGACTCAGTAAAGTAAAACCAATTTGAAGCAAAACATCTTTTGCGACCTGAACAAACGTTGGATAAGGGAATTACACCCAAAAACAAATCAAAAATAATTTCACGCAATTAAAAGCAGCAGCACCCACCAGTCCGAGAAAGGTCTCGTTCACATAAAAGTGGAACAGCACATCAAAACACATTCCTTCAACTTTAAACACCCACTGACAGACATCCCCAATGACTGCTTTCATTTAGTAGCTTCCTCATAAATCCAGGAGCATGCCAACCATCCAACCCCATCGCCTCCTTGTTTCAAGACAAATAACCCGAAAAAAAGTGACATTTAGCTAAGTCAACAACCGCTTTGCTGCAAAATCAGATCACTTAAGTGCCTGCCCTCGTGGCAAAATCAACAAAATCCCGTATTAATCGGGGATAAGACAAAAGTTGACACTCTCCCCGTCACGTTTCCCCGCCGAAGGGTGGGGAAGACAATCAGCACGAAATTCAATCGCAGTCAATTTTAATCACGAACATCGCGCGCCACCGTCGCCTGACGTGCTTCAAGTAAATTTAACGTGCTCGCCCTCGCGCTGGGCTTAATTAAAATTCACTTCTTCAGAAACAACTTCACCTTAGCGCTTCAATTTTGCGAGAATTAACATCGCAATCTGCTGATGGATATCCGAATGCTTGACACAGATTCCGTGCCATTTCCGAGTATCTCCGCTAGTGTTTTTGAATTTTATTCGGGAAAATGAAAGATTCAATGTTTATTCGAGTCCATTTCTTGTCGTTATTGCTTCACCCTAAGTCATCGCCAACTGTCGCGGTGCGAGGGTGCAAATTGAATTTGACTCAGCGGACTCACGAAGGACCGCCTTTGTTTTGTGTCGTTTTTGTGCGAAAGTTTATGTCGACTCTCTCGTCCTTCTGGGGGATGTGCTGTGTCATTGTTTGGTCCCCACTGCAAACATACTCCGCAAAGTGCGAGAAAAGATTTTCCCCAAGAATGATGAGTGAAGTGAAGAGGTCTTGGCCGTGGTCGTCGAGGTCGGCGGCGCAATGACAAAGGCACGGCATAGGGAAGAGACAAAACAGAAGATCGTCTTCGTTTGCATCGAGCAGATGGCACCTGGTGGATATTAACCAGCATTCCCACTGAAAAATTCTCACAAAAGGCCTGTTTGCTGCACAAAAAAAACACCGAATCGAGTCCCACCCCGAAGACGAGGGGTTTCGTGTCTTCCTGCAGATGTATCCCTATCCTCGACATGCACAGGCCGTATCTTGTAGTTTAATAAAATCAAGCAGATGGCTGAGAAAGTTCCCGAACGTAGCCCGCATGCTGCCACTGCTCCTGCTGCTGCTGCCGCCGGGAGATAGGCGTACCCCGACGCAGCGAAAGGGGGTGAGAGCAAGATGAGAACCATGCCATCAGCGGTATCGCCTTTGTATACAAAAATCCACGAATCGTTATGCGATTTGTTTTATTCCCTTTCCGTGTTTTTGTTATTTAATTCTCCTCTCGTCGTTCCCTGCTCGCCCCCCTCGCTCTGTTTTGATTCCTTTATCCATCTGGCGAACAGGTTGGTCCGTATTTTTTTTCGTTCGAACCCGCTTTTGTTCTTTTTTATCGAAGCTGTTTCCAAGAATTCCACGGAGGGCATACATATGTACATAATTAAGGCTGAGATTCACAAATTTGCTGCTCCATCGATACACTCGGGGACACTGGATACTCCCTGAACCCGATGAACTGGGTCAGCTGCTGAGCGTGAGTGGGTCTGATTCATGGGAAATTATTTTCCATTCGATTCGAGGCTGATATTTATGAGATTCATTGTGCGGAAATTAACGTGAAAATAATTACCCATCGTGTGATAAACATGCTTCAGCATCCTAAAACAAAAAAATCCCATAAAAATGTGAGCACAGGGTGAGCGAAAAACCGCCCCAGTCGATGGGGGAACCCCCTGGGAATGAAACGAGTTCATTAAATTGAACATGAAAATTGGTTTTTCCACAAAGCCATTCCTAATCAATTACCGGCTGAAAGAAATTAGTCACCGATAGACTGGCCGCGATTAATGCCTCAAGCCTGCCCAGGGCCATTTCCGAAATAATTGAATGAAAGTTAATATTCCGCACAAAAACTCAATTTTATTAGGATTATGTGATGGGCGAGAGTGGGGGGATTACGATATCGGATTATGACGAGACATTCGATTTTTTTTATGATTTCTGGACTGATCAGGACTCTGCGTGGGTGTTAAGTGACGCAAGGTTGTGGTGATACAATTTTTGGATATGAAATGGTGATGGAATTTCATTTGACGTTAATTAATATTCAGCTTCGTCAACTTTTTGATTGATATGCAAATTTTTTGAACTCGAATTTTGTTCAGGAAACGCCTACTTTCACGCATGATGTACTAAAAATAGCAGCACCAGTCCGAGAAAGGTCTCGTTCACATAAAAGTGGAACAGCCCATCAAAACAGATTCCTTCAACTCAAACACCCCATGGCACCACTGACAGACATCCCTAATGACTGCTTTCATTTAGTAGCTTCCTCTTAAATCCAGGAGCATGCCAACATTCCCACCCCATCGTCTCCTTGCTTCAAGACAAATAATCCGAAAGAAGTGACATTTAGCTAAGTCAACAACCGCTTTGCTGGAAAATCAGATCACTTACTCGTAAGTGTGCCCACTTTTACGCGTGATGTTCTAAAAACAGCTTCAAACTGAAATACGTGGTCGATATGTCTTCAAAAATCTGATTTATCATAAAATCACCATTATTCATTGGAGTATATCCCATCTCATCTCCTCTGCACTTGTAACACTCTCTCCTCCCGCAGGAGCACCTAGGGGCCTAATCCTTCAACGACCTGAGTGAACTGGTCAAAGTCGGCATCAGTCAACGAGTACCAAATGGTTTGATGGATTGGAGATACCCGATTCGCGTGGTGCCACAACGGGCCTACGTTGGCCTAAGTCAAACTGCTATCCTGCAATCGGTCACCTGTACCTAACCTAAAGTCCGAAGTGGACCTGGGCCTTAAAGATGCTTAGGAATCCAATTTCCAAATTCCAGCACAACTGGATGGCGCAGTTGGTTAAGTACCTGCCCCAAGTTGGAGGGGTCCCAGGTTCGAATCCCAGTGAAATCAAATCTGGTCCAGTCACCATTTGCCGTTGGGATCAAATATACGGAACTGGAGTAGGTTGCTACCTGGCAGTACAATGGACCAGTTTTGAGTCTAAGTGCTCCAATAGGGTCTCAAAAAATCCTCCGAAAAAAAAATCCAATTTTCATCCGATTCCTCACTCCAGACGTACAAAAGTAAACTTTCTTTCAGCCTTGAGGACATACACCATCCAGGGCACTACAAGTCTCGTGAGATTTCCATTGAGATGATGACGGTTTTTTGTCTTCAAACAAATGTCATGATTGCTTAAGCAACAGAAGGACCTCTCCGTTTCAAAATTGTATACTTCCGAGTCCTCCTTCAGCCAAAAAACTAAACCACGACAAATCATTTTTAATTTTTTATCCGACAAACCTTCAAATGTCAAACTCAGCGCCCTTTGGCAGTCGAGACCACTGAAAAAAGGGAACTCGTCAAAGCATTGTTTGCGCACCTCTGCGGCAACTGAGGCAATTCGATTAAGGCTTTGCATTCAGATTCAATGTAAACCAACCCACGGAATTATTCAGTCGAATAAACGAAAGAAGAGCAAACCAATCGGGATAATGGATGCGGCGTTATTAATGCATCATTTAAGAAGATTACTCATTTCATGACACGAATTCGCCAAAATGGTGCGATGAATGTTGGATGAGAATCCACGTTTGAAAAGCTTAGAGAGATACAGTGTTTAGACACAAGACAATTTAAAAAGTATCCAAGAAAATATTGAACTTCAAGAGAATTTATGACGAACTCCTCTTTTATTTGGCACCACAGTTGTCAATCGAAATTGTTGCTGAAACTCGAAAATCTGACACTATGAACACAATTTATTTTTAAATCATTCAAAATTTATTTCAGAATGTATTGTCAGCATTGTACGAGTATGTCAAGATTTCGCTGTCAAAATTGTGCAACGAAATTTTATGTCAAAATGTATTGTCAAAATTGTATATCAAAAATAATGTCAAAATTGAGTTCAAAATCTTGATTCAAAAACTCGCGTCAAAAATTGCATGTTAAAACTTTTTTTATTTTATGTTAAAATTTTGTGTCAAAATTTCGGGACGAGATTTCGTGTTAGAATTTTGTGTCAAAATTGTGTACTAAAAGTTCGCAACAAAATGTCATCCACAAATTTCCGATCAAAATTGTATTAAAATTTGGTGTCAATAATTGGTGTCAAAATTCTGTAAGCACTTCGTTTCAAAACTTCCCGTCAAAATGTTGTGCAAAAATTGTGTACCAAATTTTCACACATTTTCGTTAAATGGTGTTTCAAAATTTCGCACCAAAATTTAGTTCAAAATCCGTGCCAAAATTTGCAATAATTGTGTCAACACTTTGTGTCAAAACTTCGTATCAAAATTTTGTGCTAAAATTTTGAGTCAAAATTGTGTGTCAAAATTGTCGTGCCAAAATTTCCAATCAAAATTGTGTGCCAACATTTTGTGTAAAAAATTTCGTACCAAACTTTTGTCAACATTTCGTGACAATAGCTTCGGGTCAAAATTTCGTGTTAAAATGTTGTGTCAAAATTGCGTATCGAAATTTCGCACCGTGTCAACATTTGTATCAAAATTTCATTTCATATCGGAGTTTCGTCCCACATTTTGTGTCCAAATTTCGTGGCACAAAATCCTAATTTGCGTATCAAAAAATTCGGACCAAATATTGAGTCAGCATTTCGTGTCAAAACTTCGCGTCAAAATTTCGAATCAAAATTTGGTTTCACAACTTCCTCGTCTGATGACGAGATGAAATTAATTTTGAATTAATTCTAAATTTGGATCCAGATGAATTGATGTTTCGTCAGCAGACAACATTTTTTGATTGAAATTCTGGCCTCTGTCCTCTTTTGAATGAATTGAATTTTGCCCTCTTTGCCAACTTTTTGGAACAAATCAAACTTTCAAAACAAAACTTTCATCCATAAGCAGGGAAAAGTTGGAGTAAAAAAAAAACTTGACTGAACAGATGGATTTCGTGAATCACTGAGGATTTCGATCAACAAAGTTCAAACTTTTCTTTCTGACCACTGGCAGAGGTCGGAATTTGGAATTTTTAATCAAAAATGTTGTGGTTCTGCAAAAATCTGGCAAGTGGCTCTTATGGTGCTTTCCGTATCATCGTCAGCAGTCACTCGTGTGGTGTCAACTAAGACAGGGCCTCATAGTCTTATACCGTCTTCAAAAAACGATTCTGCAGACAACTCTCTGATCATTGCAGCTGACTCACGATAGATGGTGTTGAGCAATGAAAATCTTGGAGAGACTTAAAACCGACACAGCTAAACAATTAAATTCTTTGCTCGCACTTCCGCTCAGAAAGTTGTAGTGTCATTTCTAGGAAACCAAAGAATCACGTCGTTCGCCCCTTACTTGAGATGTGACAGAGGGCAAACGCCGTCCAGAAATCTGATAAATAAGAGGAAAAAAACAAAATTCTGCGACCAAATTGATTCGTTTATTGTGTTTCCTAGCGAAGGATAATTGCCACCCGCCTCCCATGGGATTTCGGTCCCCAAGCTACTTACGACGACCCCAAGCACAACAGACTTTTCACAGGAAAACCAAACGCAGATGACCAAATTGTTTGTCAATACATTACCCAAATCATTGCCGTATTATTGCCAAGGGAAACTGTCAAATACATCCCCCGATATTGCGACGAACAAAAACAGCCCCCAAACAACGGCCATCCCCTGATTTTAGGACGGCCATTACTCAGCCATAAATTCATTCACCAAGAGCTGACCATATGCCCGGCTCACTGTTCCCCCGAAATGCCGCACACATCTGCGCACGAAAGTAATTATAATTATCTTTATGATTTCAGTGTCCATTCAGAAATGTGCCCGCCACCCTTGCCACCCCTACCGACCCCTCGGGCATTACAATAAACAATTTGCGCATAGTTTCGTGGATAATATTTCAGTTGTGTCTAGTCATATCATTCCGATACACAAGGGTGGATGGAAACAAAAAACCACCCCCCCCCCCCCACACACACACACACACAAAGGCGACGACGAAACAAGGATCCTCGCGTATATACGAAATTAATTCATAGCAATCCCCCTCAAGAAAGTTATGCCAACACTCGGCCAGCACAGCACTCCCCCCAGTCGTGGCCATGTGCAACAATGCCCGAGCTGTTCCTCATGAATGATAATGATTCCCTCCTCCTTCGTCCTCTCGGTCTTTACCGTGGTGGTTGGTGTTTTCTTTTTTTCGTGATTTGTTCGCTTTCAGGGTTCTTGTTCATTCTTTTGTGCTCTCGTCGACGACGGCTTACGGTCCTATTTTTATTTATTGTAAGCAGTTAGTCGTTTGTTCGGCTCTCCAGCGGAGGTACAATAAACTATAACCACAACAACACCCACGTAGTTTTCTTGCACGAAGCAGCGGATGGATGGGAAGACGAACGAGTCGAGTGCTGGCTTTTGTCTGACCGCGTGTGTGCCTGTGTGAGCGGAGGAGCCTTAACACATCCAATCTTGTGTGTGGTAGTTGCAATTAATGTGGCGATGGCCAAAAACGGGACTCCTGAGTAGTTCCTCGCCATTCACCATTCACACCCACTCACGGCACTTGCAGGGGAAAAAGCTTTTTGCCAAAAATAACTGCTCCCCACCGCTGCCACAGTCAGCCGCGGAAGGACGCTGCGACGATGGTGTGATGGTGTGATGGTGTGATGGTGGGATGGTGTGATAGCGAAGATTGCCGCGGAGTAGCTATCAGCGTTGGCGTACAAATTATCTTGTCTACCATAAAGCACTCTTTGCAGGCGAAACCCACTTTCAATTAGGTAGCCACAGCTTGTAACGGCAACTGCAGCACAACCAACCAACCAGCCAGCCAGCCAGCCAGCCATCCGGTTGCCAAATTATCGTGGTTGCAGAAAGTGGCGTCCTTAAAGTGGTGCCAGGTGTTTTGTGGCGTGCAACGCTGTTAGTGGTATCCGTCCGAAAATGAGGTTGCATTTCTGATCCTCCTCGCGAACCCTTTGTACGAGCATGTTGCGCCTTTTTTGTTCGCCCTTTTTTGTCTCTGCGCCAGCCACGCTGTTTAATCAATTAAATTTTAAGCGAATTCTGCCGCGGAAGGGCGCCACGGTTCACTTGTTAAACTGTGAAGCGAAATTTAAATATGCACACACCCACGCGAGTGTTCGTTCACGTTACCCTTCCGTTACCCTTTGCCTCATGTCGCCCTCTGGCTCACGTCGCCCTCTGCCTCACGTCGCCCTCTGCCTCACGTCGCCCTCTGCCTCACGTTACCCTCTGCCTCACGTCGCCCTCTGCTTTCACACCACCCCCTGCCCCGAACCACGCCAACGGGGTGTGAGGCTGCAAGTACATGGAGTGAACTCTCTCTCGCGCCTCGGGGATAATTAACTCGCTATTCTCGGTATGCCCTGCGAAGGATCATTCCGCAGAGATATTGTATCTCCACTAACTTATTTATGATTTTGATTTTCGCTTAACTCACACAGTCACACCAGTCCCACCAGTCCCACCCCCACCCCCGCGGTGATGGTGTTTTCCACTTTGGATATGGTTTTCGCATAACAAACGATGACAGTGGTTACGAGGCTGCAGGATAATGTACACTCATGCCTGCGCCAGTGGCGTGTTTGGCCGGGTGTAGGTATTAATTTGAGAACGCAACTCGTCGACCGATTGACAGGCATACCTTAGGCGGGATATTCTCTCATAAATTACGACGATAATTGCGACCGCATCGCGAGTAGATATCGAATTAACATGAATAATGAAATCCAATCGCACTGTGAGTCGGGTTGCGTAAGTTTCGGAATTTAATTACTTTTGTTTGCCCTCCTCATTGGTGCGGGCGCACATGTATCCATCCCTCCCCCCCCACACACACGACGGGCATCCACAAAACCCACAGAAGAGAGAATTGTATTTGTCTCCTTGGTGGTCGACTTTATCTCTGTGTCATGTGCGGTTACTTATTCAAGGCCGAAATGTCAATCAAAGTTCCTGACGCTGTGGCAGGTAGTCGGGACGTGGATTGAGATCCATTTACATTCGTTTTTTTTGTTTATCATGAATCTATTACCGTTTCCGTTGAATGTTTAAATGAGATGACTGCCAATTGCTGCAGTTAACTCAGGGCCCACTCAGAGTCGATGTCAGTTGAAGTCATTTGATCACATCGACGAATCTATTGATTTCCGAGACGGAGATGGATTTGGGAAACATTTACGACATTTTTGCGTAGGCACACACGTTTGTTGACTGAGCGAAGCGAGTCTGATGAGGTTCTTCGAGAAGGGAATGACAATTCTTATGCAAAATTGAATTGAAGTTGAGCTGAAGATGCCTTCGTTTCGATTGGATGTACTCATATTCATCGTCAGGACCAGACGACTAGATGAGAGAGCCTCAAATTGCAGATTTATTCGATAATCTCATTCTGAAAATCGACTTACGATGAAAAGTTTAACTCGAAAATGATGTTGGAAACGGAAGGGTTTTTGAGGGAAACTTAGTTAACCTGCATCGAAAATTTTAAAGGCTTTGTGGGATAGTAGAATTTGGTAGAATATTGATGCCGGAGGGGTGATTTTATGTCGAAATCCAACTCAAACCACAAATTTGAGTTCCTTTTCATGTGTAGGTCACGTTCGAAGCGCCTCATAGACCCCATCGTAGCTCTTCGAACATTAGAAGCCCGCTGCATTCAGTTTTGGAACAGTCATGAGAGATTTGGACATTCCAGAAAAAATCCATAAAACTCGACCTCAACAGAGCCAAGGGACTCCTAAAACTGAACAAGCCTGACCTAAGGTTACTGCATGGGGCCCTTACTTGGCCATTTCTCATAAAGGGTTTTTCATTAAGCGCTTCCTATCTTCAAACTGAAATAAGACAAAACGTATGTGAGCTATCATCGAAACTTTTTATTCATTTGAAAGGCTTATCGATGCCATTATGTATGGAATACAGTCTTGGCCAAACGTATTAGGGACACTTATTCTTTTGTCATTATTGCTAAATCACTTAAGTTCGAATTTTATGGTTTTCGGTGACACTATTTGAGGTTGTAAACGATTTTTATTTCCTCTCATTTCAATATTTTTTTTGCTTTTTAAAGATATAATAATAATAATAATAACGGCGGCGCTACAGTCCGAGGTGGATCTGGGCCTAGCTTCTCAGCAACCTCTCGTGTTGTGCGTGCTATTGTTTTGACATGAGTGGAGGGGACCTACAGTTTAATGCCGACTCCGAACGGCCAGATTGAGAAGCTTTTTCTAGACAGTTATACTCTTTGAGCATTGTCAGTGACTCGAAAGAGGTGGAGCCGTGAAAGAATGTTTGATGTTTTTATCGTCGAGCTTCGAACCGACGACCTCGAGCGTAGGAGTCGACGCACCTACCCACTATGCCACGGCGCCCACTTTAAAGACATAACAAATATTAAAGGGTGCCTAATGCATTTAGTCAAGGCTATATAACATGGTTCAAATGTCCGCCGCGGCTTCTTTGAGTGGTGCGCATAAATCAGCCTGAATTTGACCGATGACATAGTTTATGTTGGGTTTGAGGGCCTCTTTAGTTTGTGGCTTATTCGCATAGACCTGCGACTTCAGAAAACCCCACAAGAAAAAGTCTAACGATGTCAAATCGCACGATTTCGGTGGCCAGTTCACATCACCTCCACGTGAGATGACCTTGCCCTCGAATCGCTCGTGCAGAATTTCAAGTGTGGCTGGAGCTGTGTGGCACCTAGCGCCGTCCAGTTGAAACCACATGTCGTTGGTGTCCAAATCATCAAATTATGGCCAAATTCAGTTGCTAATAGTTGACGGTGACGTCGTTCTCAAAAAAATATGGACCGATGACGCCGCCAGCCCAAAATCCACACCAAACATTGAATTTTTGGGGATGGAATGGACGCTCTTGGATTTCATGTTAATTTGCATCTCATCTCATCTTCAGCATGTTCCATTAAAGGGGGTCGCGGGGGCCATGCGGATTGTATACACTCCAACCGCAAGGGGAGTTCAAAAATACAGATCAAAAATACTCGGGTACCAAAGCTTAGCCCTGTGGCACGCCTATGCAAGTGCATATTCATGAGATACTTTCGTTTCCAGAAGGCGCAAAGTCTAGTTAGCTGCAAAACTTAGCTAGTGTGCCCCTGCATAATGAAGTGCACGCATTACACGGCGAAATCCAGGTTTTTCTTTGAATCTGTGATGTCTCACTTGGTTGTTCATTCGTTTCATAGAAGAAAATTCATTCTGGCTTATGGACTTTTTTTTTTTTACTGTTGTGCCGTCACAGCATTTTAAACTTTGTCGAGGTGACGTGCATGGATTTCTGCACTGAAGGTTCATTCCGGACGCAATAACTTTTATTTTCACGTTACCACCTTTCTCGAGTCACAGACAATGCTTAGAGAGTATAAGAGAGTATCAAGAAAAGATTCTCAACCGAAGAAGAAATCATAGCGGAAGATGACCAAAATTGAAGAGGCGCACAAAGTTGAAAGCGATCTAAACTAAGACTCGGGAGGATTGCTAAAAGTCTCTGTTCGCAACCAGAAAATCTGCTCAGACCTGAGCTCAGTCACTTTCCATTCTAAGACCTCCCTGAACTGCCTGAGCATTCTAATATTCAGCTCATGTTTTCAGCCTGGAGAATTGTGAAGCCGACGAACTCGACAGGCGTGGAATGGTCTCAACAATCTAACCTTGCCGAGTGGGCGATGGAGCTTCTGAAAAATTTGCCTCAACACTTACAGCACTTAAGGACATCATGAAACATGCTTAACACATGTTTCTTTTCGGAGGATTTTTTGAAACACTACTGGAGCACTCAGACCTAAAGCTGGTTCATTGTACCGCCAGGTAGCAACCTACTCCAGTGCCGTTAATTTGATCCCAACGGCAAATGGTGACTGGACCAGATTCGATTTCACTGGGATTCGGACCTAGGACCCCTCAAACTTGGAGCAGGCACTTAACCAACTGTGCCATCCAATCGTATCGGCCTTGAACTAGTACTCTAGTACTTTCTTCGACCCTTCCTCTTACTTCCTTTAGGTGGCGCTACAGTCCGGGGTGGACCTGGACCTCAACCAACAAGCGTCTCCAGCCAGCTCGATCTTTAGCTAGCTGCCTCCAGCTTCGACCCTTCCTCACTGTGCGGAAAGATCTTCCATTTACAGACAAGGTCAAATTCACTCTATTTTATCAAAAAGAACAGGTCATATCTGCGTCGGCATCGGCGTCATCACAGGACGTTGTGCGATTCGCACACACGTCTTAAGAATGAGATTCCCTCACAACGACTTTGGCTGAAGCTGCAGAGACGAAGAAGAAGAGGAAGGCATAATGCATCCCCTCTGCACCTGTAGCGCTCTCTCCTCGCGCAGGAAGAAGCACCTTGGAGCCTAGTTCTTCAACAACCTGAGTGAGCTGAACCACGTCGGCATTAGTTAGCTTTGCAGCAAGCTCCAAACGGTTTGAGGGATAGGAGATTCCTGATCCGCGTTGTACCACAACTGGCCTATGCTGGCCTTAGTGAGACTGCTAACCTGCCGACGGCCTTAACCTAACCTAACCTACAAGGTAGCGACCAGGTCACGAATAAAGAGTCAAGTGAAGTCAATTTTGAAGTAAATTCCCTCCGCATTCCGGGACTGGACTGGATCTTAATGGGACCACACGCCAAGGAAGATCCCTTTTAATTACCACGCGCCATGAGTATTCTCTGCTGCATGGCCCCACTGTGTCGGAGTCGAAGATTCTTCGGAAACACGCTAGAGTCGCTGGATCTTGACTAAGGCTATGTGGATACAATAAACCTTTTTAGGTCGCAGTGTCGCTGCCTTTACGGCAGGGTTGTATAAGAGGGAAAAAAAATAGCGATGTGGATCCATCAGCCATCCAAGCAAACGAAACCAAGGATGCATCAAATTTTCCTCAAAAGTCAATGAAACACCGGAAAGTAGTCAAAATGGGGACATCTGCTCGTTTGGCCTAATTTCTAGTCATAAATTCATCAAAACCGCAGTCTGCTGCTCTTCAGTCTCATGAAAAGAGCTGGGAAATGTGTGCATCCCTCGCTCAAAGACGATAGTTTCAAAATAAACCACAACACCCCACAGGAAATGACCAACAAAATCTCCCTTCTTAACCAGACACTAATTGCGCTATCGAATGTCTCACAGCAGAGTCTCCCTCAGAGTCCAGTCGACTCAGCAGACAACAAATCAATTGAAGGAAAGTGCAAGCACATCCACCTGATGTCTGAGATCTCAATTGCCCCCCAAATGAACTGAGTTGCATGTTTAATTGTTTAATCATCAGACCGAAGGGCGGAGGGCGGAGGGCGGGCACATTACAAAGGACGCCCTATCGGTCAAACTTAAAGCTCATAATACAGCCACTACTTACCTAAAGTGCTCAACCCCCACTGCGGTGCATCCTGAAGATCCCAGCTCGACCGCAATTTAACAATTTCACACATTCCTGCCCTTCGCCTTCTAAACCGATGTGCATTTTACCATCAAATTACATGCTCACATGCCTTGATGCGTCCATAAAAGTCCCGTCAATATTAATTAAGGACTTTAACCGAGGGATGCAGAGTGTGTGTGCATTCCAGTCCTCCTTGCACCCATGGCGTGTTCATTGTCTCACGGAGTCCTTGCACACAGGGAACTCTCGGAAAGGATAACATTTACACTGATTTGTTTGCATGAATAAAACTCTATCTGTGGACAAAGTGTCCTTTCAGATCCTGTCCGACGCATAAATTATCCAGTTTGATAGCTTGCCAGAGCGAGAGGGCGGCGGGTGCATGCGTGTGGGGTGGGTGGGCGCATGTACACAAATAATTGCATTGTTGTGTAACCCCCGCACCGGAGAGTTGGAGCTTCGATAAACGAATGCCTCCGACACACAAACACAAGCGTGCGCATGCAAATAAAAGCGAATCATAATTAATCCCAAAATGACAATCAACCACCACCAGGCAGACACACTCCGGCACATTTAATGAGAGGCTCCGAGAGATGAGAAGGATGCTGTCAGCCGAGGGGGTGGGGGTGCTTTGCTTGGCCCACCCTTCACCCTCTCCGCCTCTGAGGCACAATTAACAAACGAAATGACTTCATTGCCATTGAATGCTCGTCACAAACATCCTTCCCGGACACAATGCCTCGCCGGGGAGGGGGTGGGCACAGTCGCACCACACCCACAACCCGGTGTGCGCTCATGTTCTGTGGGCAGGATATCCTTTCCTCATTTCGTTTGTTTTGACTTGGCGCTGTGTAAATTATGCATGTTTGCTTAGGCAGGTGGGGTTGCATGGTGACGGTGTGTTGGTGGCATTTTCGGGGGTGAATTTCAGGCTTGAGTGACGGCAGTCAGTCGATGTCATTTGTCATTCCTGTCGACACATGCGACAGTATTAATTTATATGCCACACAATCTAACTAATATCGTAAGTATCTCATTCGAATGGTGGATTACACACACACACACCCACACACACACCCACGCACACGCACACGCACACCTCCCACGACAAAAAGGACAAAACCGAACAAACAAACGGCGGCTCACTAGGAAAGCACAACCACCCCCAAGATCGGAAGGAAGTAACAACGACACAAAAACGAAAAAAAAAAAAGCGACGGAAAAGGAAAGAACATGCGGCAAGTGGCTGTTGCGACGTGAGCTGCGGGGCTGCGGCGGCGGCAGAGGACAGACCGAATTAGGTCATAAAATGCCTCACTAAATTCCGGCTACATTTTGATAGATAGTGCTTGCATGGCAAAAACCAACGGGTGTATTAATTTCACGGAGTATCTCTCTCCCTCAGTGTGTGTGTGTGTGTGGGGGGGTGGGGGCTGGTGTACCTGAGGGTCTCGCATCGACTATGAATTAGATGTCTTCTTTCGAAGAATGTGACCTCTCGTTGCTTGTCACGCGAATCAGATTCTTTTTTTCTTGTGACAGAACGAAAAATTGACGCGCAACAGTTTTGCCATCGTTGGGGGTTAAGTGAGATGGACGCCGCCCGGGGAGGAGGAGGCCCATTAGGCAATGGAAATGGGTTGTGTCACGAAAAGCTTAAATAAATCACTAAAAAGCACAAAGCGTCTGCTTGGTGGGGGGTTGGAGTTGAAGTTCAGAGAATTCAATTGGAAATTTGATGTCTTCTTTGAAGGCATTTAATTGGTTTTTCTTCTTTGGCAAAATTCTGAGAGTTTTTGTAAAGGGTTCGGGTTCGAATCGGGAGTCGAACATCAGTGCAGAGAAGGAAAACTGGACTTTGGAGTACATACTTTCTTCTGGATGCGGCTAGAGACGGGCGGAGATTTGGGTGTCAACAGAATAGTCGCTAGAGAATTCGACGATTATGTACTTACTTACTTAGTAGGCCTACGACCCATGTAGGGTCTGAGCCTGATGAATCCCTGCCTTCCATCTTTGACGGTCCTGGGCACGCTGCTTCCAGTCATCAAGACCAAGGTGTCTTACGTCCGCGATGACTTGGTCTTTGCACCGGAGGTTCGGTCTTCCTCTCCTTCTCGAACCAGGAGGCTCGGATTCGAAGACCCTCTTAGCTGGAGCGTTGTTGTCCATGCGCTCGATATGGCCGAGCCAGTGCAGTCGATGGATTTTTGCCTTCCGGACTACATCCACATCCTGGTACAGCTCATAGAGTTCGCGGTTGTTTGCTTCTCCTCCATTCGCCTTCCTCGCAGACGGGACCATATATCCGATGTAGAATTTTTCTTTCGAATGCTCCAAGAATCAGCTCCGCAGTTCTGCTTAGTGTCCAGCTTTCGGCTTTCGACGATTATGTACAGTGGTGGGCAAAAGTTTTCACACAAAGTCATAATTTTCAAAGAAATCGAAGCGTTTAGACAGAACCTAAGTTGAAAGCTTGTTCTTATTGTTTTTGGATGAAAACAGGTGGGAAACCTCACCAGACCTTGTCCGATAAGCACCCATGCCATGAGGCTAAGTATCTCCCACAGCGACTATTGCAGACGTTAACGACTGGATGGCGCAGTTGGTTAAATGCACTTTACTACACTGATTACTGCACAGCCACGCATTAATGCAAGTTGTCTCTATATCTAATTTTGATGCAAGCCATTTGTAGTAGATCAGCAAGTTAGTACAATTTAGTACAATTTCGGAATGAGATACACAAGTTCAATCTTTTTTTTCTTTTCTGAGGTTTTTTTTGAAACACTACTGGAGCACTCAGACTCAAAACTGGTCCATCGTTCTGCCAGGTAGCAACCTACTCCAGTGCCGTTAATTTCATCTCAACGCAAATGGTGACTGGACCAGATTCGATTTCACTGGGATTCGAACCTGGGACCCCTTTAACTTGGGGCAGGCACTTAACCAACTGCGCCATCCAGTCGTATAAGTCAAAACTTACTGCACGTCTGTTTCGTTGTGCATCAATGCATGCAGTATTGCTGCACATCTGTTCCAGGCTTTATTGTTATTATGGTTGAGGGTATATTGCACCGCTACCTTCGAGATCTATTGTGCCCCTGTTCCAGGCTTAAGTCACTCTGCTTTAAATTCTGAAAAAAAAGAAAAGAAGTCAACAATCTCTGCACTGTACGAGAGAGGTTTTAATTGGAAGTCTGGAAAGCAAACAAACTCACAAATCTGTCATAAACTGAAAACCTTGGCAATTTCGCCCAACGGGAACCAACGCAATGGCTATTCCCATCATCAGAAGCCCTAAATCCATCTGAAAATAAAGTGCTAACCCTTAACCAGACCCAAGCGAACCTCCCTTCCAGGATATTCCATCCGTAGCTTCCCAGCTACGAAGCAATTAACCTTAACTTGAATGGATCCATTGCACTTACCAGAATTAGTTGCAATGAAATATCCATAAAGTGAAACTTGGCAAAAAAGTAATGTTCACAGGGGACAATTGTTTCCATAAAATATGTGAAAACTTTCACATTCAACAGAAGAAGGAAACCGAGCATCCACCCCGTCGACGAAGAAGCGCTCCGCTCCACTGTCCAGTCTTCCATGCAAAAATGCAAACTTTTTCAATAAAAAGAAGACGAATACACAAATTCTGACCAAGGGTCTTGTGTGATGCTGGAAAAAAAATCTCTCAGATAATAGAATCCCCAGCAGCTTAAACAGATGAGACAATATCATCGCCATGCCCGTCCCTCAGACGCGCTGGGGCACTGTGCAAAGTGCACGAGCCAAGGAGGGAAAAAATTCCAAGCACAAAATTCTAATTTGATAAAGTCAGCGAATTGCGAAAGGACGAAGGAGCGGACGCACGAGCGGAGCAGAAAAAAAGATCGAAACACCAAAGTTGATAGTAACGGAATAAGTGAAGCAAAAAGCAAAGTGTCAGGGGTTATAACTTGCAGCGAGGGCGAGCACAAAAAACCGGGAAGGAGTTGGAAACAACGTTGCAGACGCCCCCAGCGGCACCGATAGATGGAGCGCGTCAGATACTCTCTCGGTGTATGATTCCGGAAACTTTCCGCCTTTTTTTTGTGAGTTTTGTCTATTCCCCCCGCCGGGGATCATAGCTTAAGCTCGTCAGCACGGGCTGCATGACATGACACCGTGGACGAGGACGTCCTGGGCAAAGGATTTATTGGAAATTTACGAATTACCTTATCAAGCGGTCCCGCCCCTGCCATCAGCCGGAGCACCACTTGACAACGACTTAATTAATTGCTTGTGTTGTGTTCCAAAGACCAGGGTGACCGATGTAATGGAGTGCCCTGCAACCGGCACACACACGCCGGTGTGTGGTGACGTCGGAGGCCACAACCTCCACCACTCCCACCGCCCCGAAGGAGAGACACGAAAAAAGAGGCAAAATCAACGACAGAATGAAAGGATAAATTAATTAATTAGAAATTCGAGAAATTTCGCAAACCCGTAGGCCACAAAGTGTCTGCACGTGACAGGGGATTGGAACTTGCTTTACAAGAAAACCAGCGCAAAAAAAAGGAGAAAAACCGGGGAGCGTATCCGAACTCCATGTGCTCGGCTTTTTTTTTCGTGCGATGATTTATTTTGGGCTCTCACCCTGTGGTAGGGGATGAGTGGTAACAATCTGTTAATTCCGCTCGTCATGCTGTGGCGTGCGGGGCGACGGATTTTCAGGTGAAATTTTTGCGGATGCTTTCTGTGTTTTTTTTCTTTTTCCCGGTTTATAATCCGATAATCGGTTCAGTTATGAAAGTTAATTATGGTTATTGAAAGCGGCTCGCGTTGGTGTTAATTTAACATGAGTGTGTTAAGGGTTTTTGAGCGCGCGCTTTTTTTTGAGTGGAGGCGGAGGGAGAGAAAAAGTTCAGAGAGGAAATTTATGAACGTGTTCAATGGTAATCGGGTTTTGGCGATTAGTACTTCAAGCACCGCACTTCTGGTGGATATTTCATGTGTGCAATCCGACGGAGGTTATCCATCGCCAATTCGGTCTCCTGCTGACGTGGGTGGCGACAAACACTGTAACCGTTGGTCGATTGTCCAACATTATTACGAGGTACAGTGGAATCTCGAAAAAATGAACAGGTATAAACGTAAAAAGTCTCCGCTGTTTTTTAGTACAGTCAAAATCGGCTATAACGAACTTCAGGGGACCGACGTTTTTTTTCGTTATAAGCGATATTTCGTTATAAACGATTTCTTATGGTATTGGATTACATTCATTGGAGCTCAGGTGGGACCTAAGAATTTCGTCGTTATAACCGATGTCGTTATAAGCCATTTTGACTGTACATTTTTGAAAAAAAATATTTTCTTTATTCAAGATCAATTTCAATCAAGTACTTAGTGCCCATTATTATCTATGACCTTTTGCCATTTTCCGGGTAGTTTCATAATTCCATCGGTGAACTTCTGTGGTTTATCAACGAAAAACTTGGCCAAGCGATTTTCAGCGGCTCCTCGGTCGGTCAATTTTTTACCATCAAGAGAGTTTTGCAGAGACCGAAACAAGCGGTAATCAGAGGGTGCAAGTTCCGGGCTATACGGTGAATGCATCAAAACTTCCCAACCAAGTTCCGTCAATTTGTTCCGGGTCATCAAAGATGTGTGTGGCCTAACATTGTCATGACGGAAGACCTTCTTTTGGCCAATTCTGGTCTCTCTTTCTTGATTGCTTAATTCAAACGATCGAGTTGTGCACAGTAGAGGATCGAATTGCCCGTTTCGTCACCTTCTAGCAGCTCATAATAGACAATTTCCTTCCAATCCCACCAAACACTCAACATAACTTTGTTTGCCGTCAATCCAGGCTTTGAAGTCATTTGTGGTCAGCCACCGGCCTTTGATCATGATCGCTTGCGTTGGATATTCTCGCATTTAATCAATTTTTCATCGCCCCTAATGAATCGTTTCAAAATGGTTCCATTTAATCACGTTTCAGCAGCATTTCACTGATGGTTACTAACTTTCTTAAAGTGGCGCTTCAGTCCGAGGTGGATCTGGGCCTCAACCAATAAGCGTCTCCAGCCAGCTCGATCTTATTTCTTACAGTCGGCGTTATTTCACGGCACCGAAAGGGACCTCAACCAACAGTGCGTGCGAAACTGGAAGACCGCAACTCAGGTAGCGCACGCGAGTGGAAAGGGACGGTGCCGTGAAATAATGCCAAGTGAAATAAAGCCGAAATCCGAAATTCGGCGACGGCACCGTCCCTTTCCACTTGCGTGCGCCACCTGAGTCGGGAATAGACCAGATTTGAAAAACCGGATAAAAGCGTATTAACTTTCGCCGGGATTCGAACCTGGGACCTGTCTGATTTGGGGCAAGCACTTAACCAACTGCGTCATTCAGTCTTCTTATGGAGTGCCTTAAGGTAGTCCTAAACGACGAACATGCTCGCCGAACTTGCTCGTTTGCGTTATCTCCTACACGGCGAACACATTTTGCGAACATTCATTTCGTGTTGCTTCTTCAAACCGTCAACATGTGTGATGGGCAAGCGCAAGTGTCGAATTCCTCGAGAAAATCGTGGCTGACTGTTTACATTGTGCTTAATCCGCGATATGCACCCGGCGACGACATTCACAGCAAAAATGAGGTTTGCTCGCTAACATGGCCCTACACGGTGAACATCAAAGCCAGCGAACACGACAAAATCGAAATTTTTCGCCAACAGCGAGCGGCTCGCGAATCAGCCCATACACGACGAAAATGCGGTGAGCACGAGCAAGTTCGGCGAGCACGAGCAAGTTCGGCGAGCACGAGCAAGTTCGGCGAGCACGAGCAAGTTCGGCGACCACGAGCAATTTCGGCGAGCAGGAGCAAGTTCAGTGAGCACGAGCAAGTTCGGTGAGCATGTTCGTCATTAAGGACTTCCTTTAAATTTCACTAGACCAGATCTCCTCCTGTGGAGGGCGTGGCGTAGTGGGTATGTGCGTTGATCCCTACGTACTAGACTTTCAGTCTAGGTTCAAACCGGAGTTAAAAAAAAATTCTTCACGACTCCACATCTTTCGAGTCACAGACGATGCTCAAATAGTCTAGAAAAAGCTTCTCGATCTCGCCGATCGGAGTCGGTATTAAACTATAGTTGGAACCTGAGTCCCAAGTTCGAATCCCAGTGGAATCGAATCTGGTTCAGTCACCATTTGCCGTTGGGATCAATTTAACGGCACTGGAGTAGCTTGCTACCTGGCAGTACAGTGGACCAGTTTTGAGTCTGAGTGCCCCAGTTTAGTGTTTCAAAACTACGAGCGAAAAAGAAACTATAGGTTCCCTACTCTCGTCAAAGAAAAATAGGACGCACAACACGAGTGTTTTCTGTGGAAGCTAGGCTCAAGTCCACGTTAGGCTCCAAGTATCTCCACAATATTCTCATTGTTGGATCTCAAGAAGTTGACTCTAAGCCAGTCGGGCAATGGAGCAGAAGACGCTCTCGTCTAAGGTGTCGCACCCAAGTGGAGACTGACCTTAACCAACTTGGCGTGCGCAGTAATCGCCTGTTGCAACAAAAGATCGTGTCAGCTGGGGAGGATTGTTGGTTGAGGCCCAAGTCCACTCCGAACTGTAACACCACAAGAAGATGGACCTGAAAAATGGTCTCATTCCTTTGGTTACAAAGCTTGAGCTCAGGCAACAATTTTCCCTAAACTCTTTGAAAAAATCAACCCAGAAGTGCATAAATTCCCTGGCAACAAACCACAACACGCATCTCATCGTTCGAGTTAGGTCCTCAAAGAGCTGCCCCATCTCCGATGATAATCCTTCACCACTGACAGCAAGCTTCAGTATCCCCTCATTAAAATGATTTAATTGGCAGAAATGCGATCGTCGGCGAACGTCTGCTATAATTTTAATGGAGCATAACCTCCTTATCCTGGCATCTCGTCAAACCAAACTAAGCACCATGGACACAAGTTTGAGTATTGCCAAGACCCTTGTCAACTTTATGTGGGATTTGGCGATAATATCCTTCGACGTATGATAGTTCGGCAACTATCGTCCTCTCATCTCTCATCTCCCTCGGCGACAACGTCAAACTTCAGGAAATCTTTTCGTCCTCGATAAAACTATAACTCCTCCGAATGTAAACACACGCAACTCATGCACACCACACTCGGTGTCGCCTCCCCCCTCCCCCCTCGTCCCGTCGTCAAAGGAAACGAACAAATTTTCGAAAAAGTTTATCTCCCCGGCGCTGGAAAGGAAATCTTTCATTAACAGCCAACGAAAGTTTACCTCATTCTGATGGGAAATCCTTGCCACCCCCCTCCCCCAAGCCAACAGCAGACGTACACACACAGACGCACGGGAATAAGGATATATTGTCGAGTTAATTAATTAAATCCGTTTCCGTGTGCCACTGCATTTCGTGAGCAAACACAAACAGGGTTTCGAACATCGTAAATTCCTAACCAAGAGACAACACACACCGAGGCACACACATGCACCCGGCTCCTCGCCTCAGATCCGTGTCCTTCCGAATGAATGCTTTTGATACAGTCTTCTGTGGGGTTTGACGTCTTTTTTCCTCCGCCAAATCCTGAATTAATGATGAGCACAAATAGCCCGATGCATTTCTGGCTGCTGCCAGGAGTGGGTGGGACGGGGATTAAAGCGAATTAATATCCTAAAGCTCGTCACAAGTGTGTGCCTGCCCGTTCGCTTACGAATGTGTGCCCGTAAAGTCTCGGGGAGTGAAGACTTTTGTATCAGCGACGATGTGCACAACTAAATGCTCAACGCTGTCTCATTACGAGTTGAATTTACTTAATTCGCCCGGCAAACCGGCAGAGGGAGCGAGTCAGCGTACGTGCGCTGGAAAACAAAAAAGGAGGCAACAAAATTAATTTCAATGAATTCCGGAAGAAAGGAATTCCCCACATTTTCTCCTCGCACTGACCGTGCATAGGGAAGCACGAGTAGCAGCAGAACACGGAGATTAGAAATTTCCAGTCTGGCATTCATTGTGCACCGAAGTGCAGTTAAGTCCTGGCTGCCGGCACACCGCTCCTCGTGCTCGTGCCGTTGACTTAGCTTCAGATATTTGTTTTCATGTGAATTATCCTTTTGGAAAATAATTTACCTACGTTGCGTGCGTGTGTGTGTGTGTGGGGGGGTGGTGGCATATGGTCTTCGACACTCCACTTCATGTGAGAGGTGCTCAACGAACGGTGCATTACCGTATTCAGGTTTCAGGTGAATTAGTCCGCGTGATGGCTCTCAGTGGACATGAAGGGGATGCAGAAATTGTTGGCAAGTTACTAGTCTTATTCCCTTTCGATGAATGTACTTAAAGTTGAGTAAATGAGGGGAGGACAGAAGAAGAGCGCCATCTAGCGAGTGACCGGATAAGAACGAAATGAAAAGAAATTTGAATAGAACAGGAATGGTGTGAGATATTAAACTGATTCTGGGTTCATTTTGAAGCTACATTCATCCCATTTTGCATGATATAACACACCATTCAAATGGCCGCCTCGGCCGAGTTGCGAGTCCTTCGAGGGGTCGATCCAACTTTTGACAATTCGGTCAAATAAGTCCTGCGTTCTTCTGACAATCTCGTTAGCAAACTCGTCTCGATCTCATCCGAAGTGTTTGCCTTGTTGGCGTAGACAAAGGACTTGACGTAGCCCCGTAGAAAATAATGGCATATCATTCAAATCGACGCATTGGCTTCGCTGGCGGTGTTTCAAGCAGTAGGTCCAATTATTGATGACACGTTCTAATATGTATGTGCGGCGTTATTCCGGCAAAAGCGTCTCGAATGTTGGCCTCGAGGTCGCTCAAAGTCTTTGGCTTGTTAGGCATTTGACGTAGCCACAGAAAAAATAATCGAGTGGTGTCAAGTCGCATGATTGCGACGCCCATTTGATGAACACTCGCTGTGAGATGACACAGTCGCCAAATTTGTCCTTCCCAACTTCGAGCGTTGCGTCGATTGAATGGCATGTAGCGCCATCTTGCTGAAACTTTCTTCTTCTTCTTCTTCTCCTTCTTCTTCTTCTTTTTTTTCTTCTTCTTCTTCTCCTTCTTCTTCTTTTTTTTCTTCTTCTTCTTCTTTTTCTTCTTCTTCTTCTTCTTCTTCTTCTTCTTCTTCTTCTTCTTCTTCTCCTTCTTCTTCTTCTTCTTCTTTTTCTTCTTCTCCTTCTTCTTCTTCTTCTTTTTCTTCTTCTTCTTATTCTTCTTCTTTTTCTTCTTCTTCTTTTTTTTTCCTTCTTCTTCTTCTTTTTCTTCTTCTTCTTCTTCTTCCGCACAAAACAGTCAATCTTTGGGGATGCATTGATGCTTGCTCGAACAGTTATGGACTGTGTTGGTTGAAATAACGTAAATTTTGCTTGTTGCTGCAGCGCCTGAGCAGAAATTGTCCCCGTCCGGGAAGATGATTTTTTGTTCGAAATCCGGATCACGCGCCAAAACTCGGATGACCGGCTAAAACCCGGATCTCTCGCTTATATTTCCAGCGCTCAATTACCGAACTCATGGCGTTGTCTATGGTCATCCAGTTTCAACCCTTGCGTTGGATGTAGGCCCAAATCCAACCGCAAAATAATTCGGATTGACACTCTGACGATGCCCAATTCAGCTGATCGGCGCCGACATTTCTGGGTCTTCTTCGATATTGCCCCCTGCGGCGGTCATGGCTTCTTCATTTGCCAGCATACTCTGTCTTTGTGTGGTTGGTGGCTTAAGGTCCACAAGAGTTGCCACTGTGCGACGAATTGCCTACACACTGAAGCCTGATGATGACCGACCCTCACGACGAAATTCATGCTGAGCTGGCAGCTATAATGGCAGTGCGAAAACTTAAGAGAACTGATCGAATGCACAAGAACAATATACTGTGACCATAATAACCGCTTCGATCAGTTTCGTTAAGTTCGTTCTGTATCGTTAAGTTCGTTCAGTTTCGTTAAGTTCGTCCAGTTTCGTTAAGTTCATAGAAGTCCTAAGAAGAAAAAGTTATATTTGGGCCCAACGACTGGATGGCGCAGTTGGTTAAGTAGCTGTCCTAAGTTAGAGGTTCGAATCCCGGTGAAAGCAAAGTCAATACGCTTCTATCCGGTTTTCCAAAAATCTGGTCCAGTCACCATTTGCCATTAAGATCAAATTAACGGCGCTGTCACTGGATCGGTCGAACAGTGGTAGTAGTCTGACTGTGGGTATCACAATGGAACATGGTCTAAGTGTGCCGGTAAATTCACTAACAGCCCCCTAACCTAACCTAAGCTAAGTTGGGCCTTGAGCCGGATTTTCGAAAATATTTTCTTATAATTTCCGCACAAGTCTTGCTGAATATTTTGGCAGCTGGCCGTCATTGGTACCTTTGACAGCTGTTGTTTAGTTGACGTGTGTGTTTGAATGGTTCTTGTCTGAGGTGAACCACAGCCTTTGTTAGCTGAAGCTTGTAGACTTTACAATTTGTTTCATTGGGTGATGGATTACGTACTTCAGTGGCCCTACAGTTCGGGATGAACCTGGAACTGGATATCGGATTGGGGACAGAACAAAAATTGCACTCAGTTTTGGAACTTAAACCCCATGCACAACTTTCGCCGGGAAAGTTTAGCACTTTGTTGCGGTGCAAAAAACAGAGGTTTGGGATGTTGAGCCTGAGACAATAGGTTTTGCCGCTGAAATGTCAGGGTTTTATGAATTTCCTTAGTTTGAGTAGGACTCTGACATCGTCCCTGAAAGTAAATTTTTTTTCTTAATTCAACCAAACAGGCGGCAGGAATCTCCACTCGCATTCACCTCGTGACCTCATTTACCAGCATGGCGCCCAACAAATGACACAAACAACTCTATAAAGCGACGCTGAATAAATCGGTTGCACACTTTTTCACAAACAGAGCTCCCATTTACTGAAATGTGATGTCCTCAGCTCTCCACTGCATACCCACAGCTCAAATTCCGAGTGGCGCCCAACGCCGGCAATTTCCCCCCATGGTCAATATTCATTTAAAACCATCAGCTCCCTCAACATCAAACTCAAACAGCTCCTCCCACATAATTTGTCATGACTTACCTGTCGTCCTTGCCAGCCCCCCTCCCCCTGGCCCAATTCAGAAACACCCTCGAACAGTTCACAACGAGAACTCGAACTCGATAGCGCTGTCGTTTCAATTAACTAAACCAACAACACGTAGTTGGCAATTAAAACTCATTGTAACGTGAAAATTCTTTCTCATTTCAGACAAACGCCGACAGCAATAAAATCCAGTTGAGCATAGAGACGGAAGCGGATCACAAGCGACGCCATCACCGCTTCCAGCGACAGCAGCTGCACGACCTGGAGATCTCGCAGCGCGACGTTAAACGCCAACTGAACGAACTGAAATACCACCGAATCGGCGAACGTGTACGTAATTTAGAAATCGAACAGCATCGCATCGCCGGCGCCAATTTCAATCTTAGCCGACAAATCGCCAGTCTCGACAAATTGCACAGCTCCATGCTGGAGCTGCTGGAAGACGTCGAAGGCATTCACAATAAAATGGACAAAACCCTGCCGGATGTGCGGCGTGAGATCTCGAAATTGGAATTCACCACGGCGCAACTGAACTCGGAGCAGAGCCTGGTCCGGGAGGAGGGTCAGAATGTGGCGCGGAGCGTGCAGGCGATGGCCGTCAGTGTGAGTGCGCTGCAGGAGGAGCGTGACACCATCAAGGATATGCAGATTCAGGTTGACACCTTGCGGAAAGACGTCGAGCGTCTGCAGAGCATAAGCGAGGTGCAGAAATCAATTGTCCATCGGCGCATCGAGAAGGTAAGCCCCGTCCGCAAATCGTAATGTACTCCACCCCACGCCCACTCGGTGACCTTTGTTTAGCTTCTCCCCCTTGCCTTTGACGGTCAGGTCTGGCGGTTGGCCTCAATGAATGCTAATGCGTCGCCCAAGGATTAGGAGGGGAATCTTAATGCATGACTGCACGGCTCTGTGTGCGGTCGGAGTTGAGATTTCAAACGGAAAAAAAGAACCGACTCAGCTACGGGGCTTTTCTTCCGTTCTCCCATGTCCTTCGCATGCTTCCGGAATGTTAAGTGCAGTTTTGCAGCGCCACAATACACACATCCCCTTCGTTTTATTTCTGTTCATCTTTTTCGCTTCTTCTTGCGACAGACAATCGCTTGGCTTTTAGTCCATTCATCCTTGTGCGCACAACGAGGAAGCATTACTTCGTCTCTTAAGGCTATTATGTGCGCCTGATGTCCTTGATGTGAATGCCGTATGAGAGGCGCCATAAGGCGCAAACGAAAAGAAAAAAGAATGAAAACCTCATCATAACGAGTGTCATGCAGGGACGATATTACTCTCGAACCAGTGGCTGCAGTTTTCTTTTACTTTGTTTCGGTTTTGAGGCAACACAATGTTGCCTTTGCGATTCATGGAATGATTGGCTTGCGGTTGGGACGCATTTCGTAGTCGAAAATACGATGGAAACTGGGACAATGCAAGCTTTGAGGAATATCCTTATCTGTTTGGATGCGACGTGGGAGAAGCTGTTGTTTCTTTTGTTTGCCGCTGTGAAAGATGTGCGCGGTGGAAGGATGCAAGTGAGTCTGTAGTCTTGACGCGAAGATTTTTTTATTGGCTTTGTCATGAGGTGTTTCATTGGAAGTGTTGGAAACAATGTGGCGCCCGACAAAAGCTCTGAAATATGTCACCTTAAAGGCGGCTCAATGAGGCCCTTATTGTTCCAGTGACACTCGAAAATCGAGGCGTTGTTTTCAGAAAGAATACATTCAACTAATCCCTCCCGCTAGTTAGTCGAACCGCTAGCTCTGCCCTCTGTGCCGAGATTAAACGTAGAGTAACTCTTGTCAACCGCTGTCTCTTTGGGCTCAAGAGGCAATTGAGTAGTAGACCCACTTCTCATGATCAATCACAAGAATAGTCGAAGAAGCCCCTGGTCCTTTCGAGAGTTCTGCGTTCAATCTTTGGTCCTGTTTGCGTTACATTTGACATTTGGAGAAGAAGAACTTCAACCACGAACTGTACAGCGACATAAGTCTAGGCAGGCGTCTATCCAACGCCTATGATGGCTAGGGCCCGAAGAGTCTTCTACGATTGGTGGCAGCTGGCTAAAGATCGTTCCAGCTGCAGAGGCTTGTTGGTTGAGGTTGGCCCCAGTCCAACAGGGAATGTAGCGCCATCGGAAGAAGAAGCCATCGTGTTGATCTCATTGGTATCTTCATAAAAATCAATAAAGCGCACGTTTCTATGCAACAGGGTGAGACTGTCAAGCTTTGGTGAAATTTTTTTTGTAAATGGCGCCCGACGCTTGTTAGTTTTTTGCGGCTTTCTCGCAATTCCTGGTTTCCGGCAACTGGTGAGGCCATAGCCCATCAGATTAGTTGGCCAGAGTTTACTGTGCCTTTTCACATGGAATCTACGGTTTGACGAAGCCAACGTTCAGTTTTGAAGGGACCATTAGTGGGTCCATACTTTTTTGACAAAACGGTATCGAAACAGAAAAAAACAAGCAAATAACTCATTTCTTTCAACGGTTTCCTTTGTTTCTTAAAGAAAGGTGTTGCTTGCAGTGTATTCTTCTTCCTCTGGCACTACAGTGAGGGGTTGACCTAGGCATGCGTCTCCATCCAGCACGGTTTTGTGCAACTGATTGAGGTTCCTTTCCAACTCTGAACGCCCCCAAGACGCACAGTCTTTCGTTTTTGAAAACGAAATAAGGTCAAAAATCCTCTTCTTATTCTTCTTAGGGCGCTGCAGTCCGAGGTGGACCTGGGCCTCACTCAACATGCTTCTCCAGCCAGCACGATCTTTCGCCAACTGTCTCCAGTTTCGCACACCAAGCCGGCCGAGGTCCCCCTCGACTTGTGTGCGCCACCTTGTACATGGACGTCCTCTGTTGCCTCCCGCTCAGAGTCGAAGGTCAAAAATCCAGTTTGACGTTATTTGAATTTGGAGGCGATAAGCAACCTCCAGTAAAATTTGCTCTTATTTCCATATCAAAAGTGAAATAACACCAAATTACGATGTAATTGGAAATGAGGCAGTAAATCTTGCTGTGTGCGTTATATTTTTCGCACGGATAAAAGGGGCTTACTCTAAAGTCCAATTTTGACACAGCATTTCTATAAAAAAAAAGTGATATTTGGCCCTATTTGGTGACCTTTTTCAAGGCTGCTGAGAAAATATGCGATACGAGCACCTCTGTTGTTGGCACAGTTTAGGGGGTTTCCTTTCTTAAGGTTCGGGCAAGCGATGCTGTGAGTTCATCCATCGGGCACACATTCATTAGACCAGATTTTGCAGATTAGTTTGATGAATGGACCTCACCAAATCATCACTAGCTGCTTTGGAAAATTCGGCAGGCAGTCCATCGACACCAGCAACCTTGTTTGACTTTAGTATGGCGATTGCTGCCGTAACTTTTCCAAGGTCGGGAGATCGGAAATCTTGTATATCATCGCTTGGGTTGGTTGGATGTCTCTGCATGACAGAGGGATTTTGGTCGTCATCAACGATATTAAGTCTGAGAAAGGGGTCTTTCAGTAATCTTAACACCGACTGCGATTTGAATACCTTTCAGATCCTAAAAAGATTACTGCTTTAGTGTTTGTTGAGTCATGCAAAGAAACAGGCTCAGATTACACATTTGATTCTATGTTTTCAAAGCAGTTTTTCTTACAAAAGTTGTTCTCGAAATTTGTGGAGAATCTCCGACAGTCTCCTTGATACTTGTGTGCAACTTTATTCAGGAAAACAAAGATTCATCGCAATTTCCAGTGATCAGAGAATCATTGTGCGAAAAAGACTCCAAATTATGTCACATCTTCATGAATCATGAGCCATTTTCGTGCCTTTTGCCAGTCTAATCAACTTGGACGTTAATTTTTCGCTGCCTCTCCTCCAACAAAACCCCGATTGGCTAATTGGAACGTATACTCCTCAAGGGCATCGCAACTGGCGATCGACCATAACTGGCGCCCAACAAGAGGCACGTTCCAATAAACTGCCCATCACTACACGAACCCAATTCGATTACTCCCGAAACGGAGCGTCTTTTCACAAATGTCAAATTGAAATGTCAAAGTGAAATCCTCATCAACCCAAAACAAACACGATATTCCCGGAACCAGCTTCGCATTCCATTTCAATTTAATCTATTCCAATGTTACCCCATCATCAAACAAAGCAAAAAAAACCACAGTCCCCCTCCCCCTTCCACCCCCTCGAAAGGCATAACAATGTTTTCAACGCAAACGAGTACAAAATCAATTTTCAACCGAAAAAATATACAAGAACAAACCAAACAAAACATAGAACCAGGCGGAGCGAACGAACAAAAGAGAAAAAAAAGCATAAAATTTGCTTAACCACCCAAACCGACCAAAGCGGGGGCTTGGAAACGTGTCAGCGGACCAAAATCAACTTGGTCACGTTTACGTGAAGTAGTTGGCCATCCCAATTCCAATAGGATCTTGCATGAGTTTTTTTCTCTGTGCGCGGGAGGACTCTCCCCCCGACCGGCGGGTTTTGTTGCATGAACAGAGACAGACTACCACGACGTCGACAAGGACACTGAAGCGCGCCCCCTCTCGGCGTATTAAAAATTCATCGATGGGGCTGAGGGAGGGAAAAAATTTAAACAAATTTGTGTTTACCTGTTTTTCGTTAACAATTAAGCGACGTTTTTTTTTTCGCTTTTTGTCTCCGCGCTCGTCCTTGTCATGTTCAAACAATAAATTATTGAGGCGTCCCAGGGTAGCGTGCCTGTCCCCTGACAAATCAACGGAAGGAGCGCGCATAGCCTACGTCAGCGTACCTCAAAGCCACCATTCCTGCATGATTCTATGTTTTTTTTCGAGTGTGCTCCCCCAGTCTGTAGGAAAATTTTGAATTTTTTTCCCATTCATTTCTGAAATAAATCGAGTGAATTGAATTCTAATGGATGAAAAACAAATCTTTCGTTTCTCTTCTCTTTTTCGGCTCATCATCGTGTCGCTGTCGCGCAGATGGAGAACGAGGCAAAGCGGAAGGCAATGCTGGCTTTGGATTTGCACGGAGTGAACAAGGTCGACGCCAGCACAGTGATGGCGGACGACAGTGTCAATAGAGGCAATAGAGCAGACAGCAGCAGCAGCAGCAGCGGCCAGGATGCCGTGGAGAATATCGAATCGGCCGCACAGAATCTGGTGGAGAAGCTTGAATCGGTTGAGTTGCAGTACGAATCGATAATAAACAAATTGCCAAACGACTGCAGCCGAGTGGAAGCGGCATCGACCACGTCCGGGCTGTACCTGATTGCGCCGGCCGGTCAGCACAAACCGACAATGGCACACTGCACCGAGGGCTGGACAACAATTCAGCGACGTTTTGATGGCAGTGTCGACTTCAATCGCTCCTGGGAGGCGTACGCCAGCGGTTTCGGTACTCCGGCCGCCGAATACTGGATCGGCAATGACATGCTCCATCATCTGACCGCTGATAATTGCACCGAATTGAAAATCGTAATGCAGGACATCTATGACAACACATGGCACGCACAGTACAAGAGCTTCTACATATCGCCGCGGGAGGACGGCTACCGGCTGCACATTAGCGGCTACAGCGGCAACGCGTCCGACGCACTCGACTATCAAAACGAGATGCAGTTCTCGGCCATCGACGTCGACCGTGACATCTCGAATACGCACTGTGCTGCTAACTATGAGGGTGGGTGGTGGTTCTCTCATTGTCAGCATGCCAATCTCAATGGTAGATACAATTTGGGTTTGACATGGTTTGACGCATCCCGCAATGAATGGATCGCCGTTAAATCAAGTCAAATGTTAATTACAAAACGTCAAAGTTGCACCGTTGATACCGTCGACCGGCGATCAAACGGTCATCGCTCATCCGATGACAAATCGCCAGAGAATCAGGTCAAAGCGACACCCCAGTCAGCGCAGACAGCACAAAATGCTGCGACGGAATCGACGAGTCGCACCAATGGCGACGGCAATTCGTTGACAATAGCCAATGGTAAGCGTGTTGCATTCATAAACCCCTCACTTGTGGCGGATGCTTCAATTGCGAAACTTACTAATGTCAGAACCACCACAACCACCGCATCTGTAGTTTGAAGTGCAGTGTAATTATGTATTCCAATTCATTCGCATCTATCACCCCATCAGTCGCCACTCAACCGATAGACAGTTCGATTTTTTGTAAATACGAGTAGATACACTTGACAGATGGTCATGCAGTAGAGTACCAACAAAGAAGCATCAGATTTATCGGCGACTTCGCACGAGGAGTCGCTCTAGGGCTTAGGGTAATTTATTAATTTATTTGCGCGTCCCGTCGAGGACTATGTTTCATAAGTTTTTTTTTTCTCATTTTTCACATATCCACGTTTTTGTTTCTGTAGAGCTGTGTGCATGGGTATCTCTTAGATAATAGGCCGAGTGAACGGTGAGCGTGAATGGTGATTGAACGTTTGGTGGTTAAGTATCCGTATCGAAAATGTTTTATTTGTAAATCCCAGCTCGATGTGAAACACACTCTTGTCGATGAGATTGAGTATCTGCGCGCAGTGATTCGAAAGGGCTTTGCTGTTGAATCGGTTTAAGTGGGCAGTTGTACTCGTATCTGCCGGATGAGGATGAAGTGGGTTTTCCGTTGGGCGCCAGATGCAATTTTCCCCCCCAGCAACTTGTTCAACGAGCTTTTGAAGTCTTTAAAGGCTGTTGAGTTGAAATGCATTGCTGAGTAGTCAAGTTTGGTAAGGGAACTTGACTTTTTTGGATCGAGGCCGAAAGGGTGTCTTTAATGGGTTTGTGATTGATTTCTTAAATTTTTCGACAGAATTTTTGGAAATAGGGGTAAATGACCTCACTCTCGTCTTCTTCTTCTTGTGGCGCTACAGTCCGGCGTGGACCTGGGCCTCAACACCCTCGTCTTCTTCTTCTTGTGGCGCTACAGTCCGGCGTGGACCTGGGCCTCAACACCCTCGTCTTCTTCTTCTTGTGGCGCTACAGTCCGGCGTGGACCTGGGCCTCAACACTCTCGTCTTCTTCTTCTTGTGGCGCTACAGTCCGGCGTGGACCTGGGCCTCAACACTCTCGTCTTCTTCTTCTTGTGGCGCTACAGTCCGGCGTGGACCTGGGCCTCAACACTCTCGTCTTCTTCTTCTTGTGGCGCTACAGTCCGGCGTGGACCTGGGCCTCAACACTCTCGTCTTCTTCTTCTTGTGGCGCTACAGTCCGGCGTGGACCTGGGCCTCAACACTCTCGTCTTCTTCTTCTTGTGGCGCTACAGTCCGGCGTGGACCTGGGCCTCAACACTCTCGTCTTCTTCTTCTTGTGGCGCTACAGTCCGGCGTGGACCTGGGCCTCAACACCCTCGTCTTCTTCTTCTTGTGGCGCTACAGTCCGGCGTGGACCTGGGCCTCAACACTCTCGTCTTCTTCTTCTTGTGGCGCTACAGTCCGGCGTGGACCTGGACCTCAACACCCTCGTCTTCTTCTTGTGGCGCTACAGTCCGGGATGGACTTGGCACAATCTTTAGCCGGCTGCCTTTTATTATGCGCGCCAAATGAGCTGAGTTCCTTCTTCACGTGTTTGCGCCATAGGCTTCCTGGGCGTCCTCTATGGCGTTGTCCACAGGCGCGGAGTCGAATACTCTAGTCATTGTAACTATAAATCTGGAAAGAAATTGAGCTTTTTTTTTTTAAAAAACTAGCATTTCTCCTTCACGTCTTTTCTTTGCGCGAAATAATGGCGCAATATTTTGGTGGAGACATTGAACATTCTGTCCCCTGATGAGCCTTTTGATTTTAACTCTTTGCCTGAACGAGTCGCCGGAGTCCAACTTAGCTTTTGTAGTTTAGATGAACGCCCCATTGCTTTCAATAGCGGAGTTCGCTTCCTTCAGCGAGCTTTTGAGGGATGCTTTCCCAGCCTTAGTGTTCCAGGGGCCTGGTCCCGTCGGAACTGAGTTCGTGGTACCTTTTATCACTCTTTATAGAAATTCCCCGACAACGACTTTGGTGTTTGCATCAGGACACAACCCAACGGCATCTACCTTGTCGACCCTTGGAGGATTTCCCTCAGCGGGTCTACAATCCTCTTCGGCTACCCTATCTAACTTTGTGCTATCTGACACCCCCGTCCTTTGCCCTGACAGGATACGACCCGTCTGGGGTCGGGGAGGGCGCATCACTTATTCAACCTTTTGGTTTCCTTTTGGAGTGACGCTGACACAGCTAGCAGACATTCCCGGCATACTGTTTGCTGTCAACTCCTCCAGGAGACTAAGGGTTTTTTGCTTGGTCCCTAACATCAAGATCCTTTCTGTTCCTAACCCTACGTACCGCCTGTTTGATACAATGGACCAGTTTTTGAGTATGAATGCTCCAGTGTAGAGCTTCAAAAACAAAACAAAAACATCGTCTGTTTCTAGTTGGCGACAATGCTCCGCGTGTATTTGAGAGACGATACAGAGAGTTTGGAGGAGCTGACTACGGAGCAGGTGTCGTCATTCTTAATGACTAGGACAGCAAGGCTAACGTCCAGGACTCCGCTATCTTCTCAATCCGAAGATCTTCTGCCCGATGAAGGTGTTTTTAGCAGGAGGTTCTCTTTTTCTTCCGTCAAGGACTTCTCTGCCGAATCGGTTTAATAAGGTTGTTTAACGTTTGAGCTCATTTGAAGAAGGGTCCCAATGTTCACGGCTCCACCTCTTTCGAGTCACTGACAATGCTCAAAGAGTATAACAGAGTCGGCATTGAACTGTAGGTCCCTTCCACTCGTAGGACGCACAACAGAAGTGGTTGCTGGCAAGCTAGATCCAAGTTCATCTCTGACAGAAGGAAAAGGTCCGTGTTTCTTCGCCCTTTCCTCGCATTATTTTGAGGCCCAATCTTCTTGTCGAAGCCAGGGAGACTAGGGACGTTCGTTGTCAATTCCAGATAGAGACTGTGAATATGTGGCCATTTGTTCAGCGGTCTCAAAGCCATGAGCGAGAGGTTGTAAACGTTTACATGCTTCAGCTTTCTATCCTTGAACTTCATTCCTTAATAATGCTCCTCTTAGAAGCAGACACTGTCTAGACGCAGAAATTGGCTAGAAACAGAAATTGTCTAGAACAAGAAATTGACTAGAAACATGAATTGGCTTGAATTATTCTGAGGCGAATTACAGCACCAAATGGTGCTTATCATGGAGTCCATGTTTCATCAACTAAGACAAAAAAGAATTAAAAAAGCAAAGAAGGGGAAAAATTAGAGACTTTTCCACCTCTGAACCCAGCTTTTTCGTAGCTAGCTTCTTGAAGCCCTGCAAAAATCAAACTTTTGGCTAAGAATTCATCCCTCTTTTGTCGCATAACACGTGTGACTGACTTAAGGCCACTAAGGGTAATGTTCTGGTGGTTATTTACTCTAGTTTAGTTCCATGTGTCCACCATCGGGCGCCATGTACCAATTTCAACCTGTTTCGGTTAAAGTCGATTTTTCTTTCAAAATTTCCTCGCAAGCGACTATAACTCGATTAACTGACTACAACTGACAGTCATAATCTGTTCAAAAATACCAAATACACATTGATCACTGTTTCCGAGTTCTAACCAGGATTCACTTTGCGGCTCGCTCAGATACATCCAATTTCACTCAGTGGGCACAATGGACCCAACTTTTGGTCTAAGTGAGCCGCGATACCAGTCGCAAGGGCACCCTCACCTACCTACCTACCATTTATTCTAAATTCAGTGAATTCAAATATCTTCAGCCATAAAAACGAAACCGCAGCGTCCAATTAATTAACACTCGCCATGAGCCAGCCGAGAAATTTCACCTTCACAACTTCGAGCGTTTCAAGTAAGCAAGGTGAACGGGAACTTCACGCTACGGCATGTTACGCCACCTTAGCCCTTTTGAGAGGTTATTTGGCAGCACTCCATACCAGCTTCTCAATCTCGCCGTTCGGAGTCGGCATTAAACTGTAGGTCCCCTCCACTCGTGATAGAACAATAGCACGTACAACACGAGTGCTTGCTGAGAAGCTAGGCCCAGGTCCACCCTCGGACTTTAGCGCCGCCATTATTATTATTGTTATGATTTGGCAGCACTGTTCCCATGTAACACAAATTTAACAGCTGACAGCTGGTCTCCAAACATTCCGAATGTTGGACAGTGAGTTTCAAAATTGTCAAGAACGATGCTGGAAAACTCACACAATCGATCGTTTCCCTGTCAAAAATGCTTCCTTAACGTGAAACTCTCATTCATTCGCCTCATAGTCCTTGATAATAGAATTTTTTGTCGTCTCTCCATAGCGTTTGAGGAGCTGACAAAGATTGTTAAGAATAGTGCCGGTCATGCAGTGTTCTCAAAATCACTCAAAAACAAAGCCTTTTTCCGCCATTCCCTTCGTTCAATCTCCACCATCGTCAAAAGTGTGTTCCACATCCTCTACCCTCTCTCAAAAAACTTCTTAATTTAAGTCAGATACAAAACGTATTTTTTTTCTCTTAGTCATAGCGAAGTAGGTGTTTTGTTTGAATGAAAAAATAATTTATCCTTGTTTTTGTATCAAAAAAAAAAGAAAAAAAGAAAAAAGAAAAAAAACTCTATAAATACATGTTATGTATACTAAATAGTCTATAAGGCAGTTGTAAGATCTCCAGACAAATAAATAGATTAAATACAACCCCTCCCGAAGGGACACTATATATAAATAAAACAAAACAAAAAAAAAAAACATAGAATATTGTAAGATACACACACCCCTGTGTGTTGTGAAATAATTCCTTATATGTAACTCGCTTTGAAACGCAAACAAACAAACAAAACAAAAACAAAAAAACAAAACTTGTCATTTGTAATCGGAAAGGTTGACTTAAAGCATAAACAATTTTATTTTGTTAAAACTTTGAAAGTATTTAAGAAAATGAAACACGTAAAGTACGTAATGCCAAAGAGAAAATTGCATGGAAAATTCTGCAGTACACACGCGTCAGTAACTGTACAAAAAAAAGAGAAGAAGAAAATGGAAAACAAAACGAACAAAGAAAAGAACATAAGAATACCCCATATCTGCATATATCACTGTTTAAGTGTAAGTATTTGTAAAATTTAAAACAAAACAAAATAAAAATATACATAAATAATATATTATATGGTAAATATGTAAGGGAAACATTTGCTTTTCCCTTCCCCCGTCTGCCGGAGGGGGGAAGGGAGTCTTTTTTTAAAAGAAAAAAATAGCAGCTCTAGGTTAAAGTATTTTAATGTATTGTACATGGATTCATTTTTAAGAGTCGAGAGGTTAAGCTGTAAAATAGTATAAAATGAATATTTAATAAATTATAATAAAAAATGTATTGAAAATGAAATTCGATGTTGTTTTGTTTTTATTTCATTGGATTTTGGGCGTGATTGAAGCGGTTTGGGGGCACCGTTCAAATGTCAAGGCACAGAGCAGAACGAGACTGAGTTTTAATGCTCGACAAGTTTCTCACCCCTTTCAACTGTCGACTACCAAGGAACGTGTATTTTCTAGCCTACAATATCCCATCCACAGATTTATGAGCATTGGAAACCATTTTAAGAATCACCAAGAAACACTGCAACTCAAGCTCGGCAAGATAACCTTTTTATCGATTTCAAAGTCGTATACCACAGCATTCACAACCATTGCGTTTTTAGACTGATGACTACGCATGTTAATAGGGGTTCTCACTGGTCACTGCACGATAAGTGCAATGGCTAAGAAACTAAACCTCCCGGCAAACGATTTTTGTAGGAGCTGTAGGGATGAAGAAGAAATTGAATCAGAGCATCTCTTTTGCCATTGCCCTGCTCTACAAGAACTGCAGCTTACTCACTTGAAAGCAAGCTTCTTTCACGAACTCAGCAATATGGTGAAGGTATCCCTAACCTAAGGAAATTTTTAACTAGAACGTAGTGGTTTTGGTAATTGCATGCTGACCTGCGTTAATTCTCGAAAAGCATGCAATCTTTACATACACAATGGACCTCCACGGCCTCTGGGTTTAATTGCTGGCAACAGCATAAAGGCCTCCTAACCTAACCTAACCCAGACTGATGGCGGAATTTGAAAACTCTGCAAAACTGACTACACCCGAAAACAGGCGACACAGCGTTCTTCACCAAGAACATCTGAATTTTTCGAAACCTGCGCCGAACTTCCCCAAGAGATGCGCTGTTAACTGGCCTCTCCAGCCTAAAAGTGGAACAGATGACGCTTCGGACTGATGTTCTTCTATAAACCACTTCGATTGCTGGGCTATGCTGACACCATTAAATTTGGCATGCGCCGAGAAACAGAAGTGAAGTATGTACGAAGGGTCGCAGGAAAAACCAGGAGAGATATGGTCAGAAATGAAAGAATACGCACAGAAGTAGGGCAGAAGAAGTCGATCCTACAAGAAATTGAGGAGAGACAGTTAAAATAGTTCGGACATCTACGAGTACATCGGATGGACGAGCGAAGAAAAGCCAAACAGGTATTGGAAATAAGAACGGAAGACAGGGTACCAAGAGGAAGACCCCGAAAAACTTGGGAAGAACGCATACAGGATGTGGGAAGGATGAGTGGCAGAACCCTTGCAGAGAAGAGAGAGCTGGGATCGACTTAATTGAAGAAGATGGATATCCCGAGGCTACCCCGACGCCTAACAGCAAATGGGGACTGGAAGAAGAAGAAGATGCTCCGAGAAAGCTGTTAGAGAAATTTTTGGTGGCAGAGCAGATGACTCGTCGCATACGTCGACAAATTTCTGAGCTATTGCTTAAAAATATCGTATAAAAAATTATCAGTGATCCTTCTTGGATTCTTCTCGGGAAACGTAGAGGATGCTCTAGTTGATCAACTAGTTTACATAACTTCCAAAATAATTAGCTCAAAAAGCTTTTTCTGTCGACGCATCTCGTCTTATTGAAGCAAGACCTGGCAAATGTTAACAATGGAAGGGCTTTTAGGCCTCAATTGACAGTAAAACAGCCAAGCAATTGACGCGAGTTTCAGACAATTCGATTTTCCACCCCAAAAAAATTCCAAGGCTAACCATTGCAATTTCGATGCAGTTCTGAAGCCCTGACCTTGCAACTTTGACAAGCCACAGTTTCCAAACCAGGCGTCGCCCGGACATAAAACCGCCATTTCTGGTGTGCTCTTGACCCGAATTTTCATTGACGCGAGTTTCAGACAATTCAATTGCTTGGCCACAGCAAATTAATTATACAAGGTGACGCAAAATGAATCATCCTATCGAAAGATGTTATAATTTTTGCAAATGGCGTCGTACGTCAAACACATTTGACATTTGTAAACTATCAGGTTGGTGTGCGAAACTGGAGACAGCTGGCAAAAGATTGTGCTGCCTGGAGAGGCATGTTGAGTGAGGCCCAGGTCCACCTCAGACTGAAGCGCCCTAAGGAGAAGAATAGAAACTAGACAGCTGCACTATACACACAGACAAGCAATTGATCGCTATACTCCGCAAGAGCGTGGAACAATTGTGTCGATTTTTTGACCAATAATCGGTCGCTGGTGTTTGCGCAGTGTGAATTTTGATGTCGAATTCCTAGTCGTGTCGCGCCAACTGGGCAAACATTCCGGCGTATAGTACTTAGTACTCGAACAGACTGAAGCCACAGGAGACCATGCAGGGCGTGGCCACCGTCCGACTGATCGTTTGGACGAGAATATCACGGCTGTGTCTGCCGATGCCGCTTAGAACGAAGAAACATCAACCAGACGATCGGCCACTCAATTGGGCATCACCAGACGGACCCTACAGTGCATCAGCAAATGCCTCCTGACCATCAGTCGCTTGTGACTGTCAAGACACATATCAAGACATCCTCAATCTCAACAACGGAGAGGACGATTTTGTGTCAAAAAGCATCATGAGCGACCAGGCGCATTTCCACTTAACCGGTTTTTTTTTTCGGAGGGATTTTGAAAAGCTACTGGAGCACTCAGACTCAAAACTGGTCCATTGTACTATCAGGTAGAAACCTACTCCAGTGCAGTTAATTTGATCCCAACGGCAAATGGTGACTGGATCAGATTCGATTTCACTGGGATTCGAAACTGGCACCCCTCTAACTTGGGGCAGGCGCTTAACCAACTGCTAGGACTAGGGCCTAACTTCTACAACGAACACTTGTGTTGTGCATGCGATTGTTCTGTCACAAATGGATGGGACTTACAGTTTTATGCCCACTCCTTGCGGCGAAGTTTAAAAGACAGTTGAAAATCAGAAAAAAAAACTAGATGATTCCACGGCAGCATTTCCTAGCATCAATGAGCACTGAAATCGTGATCATTCCTGTTATAAAATTTGCCGACTTAATTTGATTTACTGCTCTCGGGGAATTTCTTTCGCATTTCGAAATGACAGTGACTTCAAAGCAGTCCCTCTATCGATTCTTTTGACTCTCAACTCCTTAGTCAAATTACGAGTATATTAATCATTTACTCCGGTGAACAAATTCCTTTCCAATATCGTCGTCGCAAACCTCGAAATGCAAAATTAACTGAATCCAACCTGCCTGACATCGCCGTGGTGGCCTGAATTAAATCAATTCTTCTTTTTCATTTTTCCGAAATCCCCAACCTTCTCTGAGGTTAACAGTCTTCGTTTAATCAGGTATTCCACTGCAACACACCCGCAGGCGTTGGTCCTGAAACGAGGCGGATGCTTGTCCACCATCCAACGAATGACATTTCAGCCTTTCCGTGAAGCCAGCATAAAGCATTCCTCGAGGGACGGTTCCTGGAAGCGGTCTGTTTTCAATACTAATTACGTTTGAGGAGCCAATAGTCGTCGCACGTGGATTTCCCTGAAATCAACCCGAAGTATTATTCATGTTTCATGGAAATTTTTCACCGGTTTTTTTCCTTTCTGTGGAATGTAACATAATTTTCGAGTGAATTTGGGACGCAAAGTAAAGCGATTTTAAAGGGGCTCCGATTAAACAGTCTCGAGGGCTTCTTTGCATGGAACAAAATGTATTGATGTCCTTTTTGTGGAACAAAGATCAGGAGTGGAAAAGAACATTCACGTTTAAGCCACCTAAGGGTTCATGAGATTGTCAAAATCAAAAAGGGGCACAACGGGGAGGTGTAACGCATGGCAAGGGATTTCGACTGGTTTGGCCAACCTACACAACATGGATCTGAATGGTTGGTGGGAAAGCGTTTTCAAAATATCTGAATTTCTTCCATATTCTGAGCAAAATTCCTTGTCACTTCGGAAGCTGCTGATCAAGTCAGTTTGCGACGCTAGCAGTTATGAGGACATCCTCGCAAGTTGTGGACTCTACGAGTATCTCGACTGAAATTGGACAGTGGCTCAAAATGTCAGCGTTGTTTATTTTATCTCCTGCGCGTTGACCAGCTTAAAGTCGAAGGCATTGAGATTGCACGGCGAAACATTTGATCTGAAATTACGTTGGGGACTTATTTTTTTTGTACAAGGTGGCGCAAAACTATTCATCCAATTTTGTTTTTGAAATTTGTTCCCTGTTCTGAATTTGTGCGTAGGAATCGATATAAATTCCCACAACGTCACGACTCCTACTATCTACGATAAAAAGACTGGTCATCAAATGATTATGAAGAAAGTGCGACTAAATACGACTGTCAGAATACAGCTATCAGAAGAAGAGATGGACCTACAGTTCGGGGTGGACTAGACCTATCTAGAGCCCATAAAATCTGTTGATGGGAGTTCAATGTTTCCGCCAAAATGTTGTATCGTTATTTGACTTAAAGGAGAAATTCTAGTTCTTTTTACAGCTCAACTTCCTGATTTATAAAAAGTCTTCCAATAGGGACTTCCGAACTTTGACAGTTGATAGCGTCCATATTATTGAAGCTACATTTGTCAAATTAAGTGTCATTTATTCAATCTTTCTTGCCAACTCACCATGGATGAACGCAGTGTTCAAAAACACGTGCACATGATAATAATTGTTTTATCAAAATGGGTGTTCTGTTCGGGAAGCGTTCCGCGAGCTTCGCCCATTTTACGGGCGCCATAATCATCCCACCGAGAGGACTATCCGCAGTGTGGTGGATAAATTTGATCCCACTGGTTCAGTATATGATAAACCAGCACCCGTACGTCGAAGAAAGGCAAGATTTGCCGAAAACATCTCCGCTGTCCGTGAGAGTGCGCAGGAGAATCGAATCCGAGGCAGCCAATTTCGCGTCGCTCACAAGAACTCGGCCTTTCGTAGACCACAACTTGGTGAATTTTGCGATTTGGGCCTGCACCCGTAAAAAATTCAACTGAACCAGGAGCTGAAGGTAAACGACCATAGACAACGACGTATGTTCGCTGAATGGTCTCTGGAGCAGTTGGAAACTGACCCCAATTTTCATCGAAAAATCATCTTCAGCGATGAGGCCAATTTCTGGACGAATGGGTACGTCAACAAATAAAATTCTCGAATTTGGGACGATGCCAATCTGCTTCTTCGAACGGAAAGGGCTGTACTTCGATGATTTGGTCACGTGGCACGAATGTCCGCATCATCACAACTTCTGAGGCTTGCCTTGAATGCGATTGCATCAGCTAGGCGACCGCTTGGCAGACCATGGACGAGATGGTTCTACCAAGTCCAAGCACTATTCGACTGGATGGCGCATTTGGTTGAGTGCCTGCCCCAAGTTCGAGTTGTCCCAAGTTCGAATCCCAATGAAATCGAATCTAGTCCAGTCACCTTTTGCCGTTGGGATCAAATTAACGGCATTGGTGTAGGTTGCTTCCTGGCAGTACAATGGACCAGTTTTGAGTCTGAGTGCTCTAGTAGGGTTTCAAAAATATTCCGAAAAAAAGGCCGGTTGTGTCGCTTGCGAGTGGCCTAGAGATCTCGTGTGCATACATTGCCCCCGCGAATCCTTTAGTGGAACATGCGGGTCACCGAAGATGAGATGAGATGCAAATCCACATGAGATCTTGGATCTTGGATCCAAGAGCGTCCAATGCATCCCAAAAAAAAAATCACTGTTTGGTGTGGATTTTATGCTCGGTCCACATTTTTTTGAGAACGACGTTGGCCAGGCCATCACCGTCAACGGCGAGCGCTATAGGTCGACTTCTTTTGGCCTGAATTGGATGATATGGATACAGGCGACATGTAGGTTCAACAGGACAACGCTACGTGCCACACAGCTCACGACACATGGGAAATTCTGCACGAGCGATTTGAGGGCGTGGTCATCTCATGTGGAAATGGTGTGAACTGGTTACCGAGATCGTTCGATTTGACCCAGTTAGACTCTTTTTTATGGGTTTTCTGAAGTTGCAGGCCTATGCGAACAAGACACAAACCAAAGCGGCCCTCAAAGCCAACATAAAACATGCCGTCGGTCAAATTCAGCCTGATATATGCGCCAGAGTCATGGAAATGTGGACATTTCGGATGCACACTACACAGAGAAGCCGCTGCAAACATCCGATTGATATTATATTCCATACATAATGGCATTGATAAGCCTTTCAAATCAATGAAAAATGCTGATAATACCTCACACGCACTCTGTTTTATCTAAATTTGAAGATAGGAAGCGCTTAATGAAAGACCCTTTATAAGTACAATGTATCAAGTGCAGGTGTGGTGGCTGTCTGTTCGGGCTGACGTCTTTGAAACCACATCAATTTGCTGTGCATGCCCACGTGTCTTTAGTTTTCAGTTCATAACGAAAGAACCCCCGTTCAGAGATGGTTATCCATAAGATTGAGTACAAAATTCCAACAAAAACCACAAAATGATCAAAGAACTTCTTCACTGGAAGTCTGTTTTTGGAGCAAAAACCGACGCCCTGTGGAAGCAGAAGTACAAAGAACGTGAATGAAGTCCAGTAAATCTACTCCCGTTCAAACAGTGAATCAGTCTAAATAAAGCACCTCTTAATATCCCTTCACAACGCTCATCATTCTCCACACCGACCCCACTTAAACCCCCTCCCAAAAGCCCGCAAGAAGAATGGAATTCAATCAATTGAACATCATTCCCCCCCTCGAAAGTGTGTCTTGAAATAGTTTCGCCAACAGCCACCCCATCCTCCACTTCAATACCCACTTCCATCCCTAACAAGTGCCCAGTCATTGCTCGCATCCTTCTTCAAGGGAGCAGTCATTAGTTTGACAAGTGCTTAACTCCTGCTGCTTGCTCATTTCCTTGGGACCGACGGTCTTACGCTGCGCCCAAAACTCTTTACACTCCTTCTGGTGCTCTTATCAGTTTCTAGGATCCTAGTTATTGACTAAGCCGGCTTCGAAACAATTCCGAAAACGTCAATTAACTTGGGGGAAAGTATCTCCCTCGTCCTCCTCCTCCTCCTCATTCTCCGCCGCTGGTTGCCCGGGTCCAAGTAACTAAAACAATCAGCTTAAGGGATTACCAGTGCTGCCCGGAGCAACAGTGCTATCTCGCCAATAACAATGCATTCGGGTTGGTTAATTGTTTCTGTTCCTGGCCCGATGTGCTCATCTCTGCAGACGCCAGTGTATCTGGTCGGGCACAGTCAGGAGCTAAAGCTCACTGGGCGGGCGGTCGGTCGGGCGTCTTATGTACGTGTGTGTCTCGAATTTCGTTTCTGCCCGATCCTAGCGGCATCCTGCCCTCGACGAAAGACAGTGGCTACGTGAAAATCACCGATTGTTAGTGTAGAGGGATTATCAGCTCTTGATGATGATGATTCCTCGAGAATTACCCTCATAAGCCGGCGGCAGTGATTGACTGATTTGTGAATCGGCAGGCAGGGGGACTCCTGGGCCTTGGGTGCGGTGCGGCGGTGCCGAACGGCGGCGTGCAGTACGATCCGCTGCGAATGCCAGAGAGGGCATGAATTTTGCGAATTCGTTGCGTTGCCAACACCTTTGAATATTTGATTAGCATCGCCTGGCGTGGGATAGCGTAGGATGGCGTGGGATGGCGTGGGGTGGCGTGACGCCGGCCACCCGTTCGTCACTAATGAAGTCAATTCCTTGGCCCGCTAATGGGAGTTATGAATTATTTACGACAAACAGTGCTGCGTTGTGAGTTGTTTGTGGTGACAGCCTCGACATTAATAAGTAAGGATTCTTGATTAAGGACTCGGTGGTAATCCTATTTTGCAGGGATTGACAGCGCCTGTCGGCGTGGTTTTGTGTAAACGGAAAACGAGGTGGGGAAGTGCCAAACGCGAGACGCCGGCTCTTCGTTTACACTGCCTCGTGGCGGAATTGATTGCGGAGTAAATAAACTGAAAACGACTGCGGGTGAGTGTGATGTCGCAACGGTAAAATTGGAACGTGCTCGCCTTTGAAATCGATCAATTAGACCACTCCAAAGTGTCGCTCTGGCATTTTGAGTGTTTAAAGAATTGGAAGGTGGGTCAGCAGCGAACGTTTGGAAAAGGGGGTTCTTTTGACTCCTTGTGAGCGTAGACAGGCTGACCGAATAAGACCGACAGGAAAAGACATGTATACTAACCAACAATAGTGTGGGATATACAATTGATTCTGGCTTTATTTTGAAGCTGCATTCATCCCATTATGTATGGTATACCACATCATTCAAATGATCGCCTCGGCCGAGCTGCGAGTGCTTCGAGGGATCGGTCCAACTTTTGACAATTAGGTCCAATAAGTGCTGCCTTATTCTGACAATCTCGTTGGCAAACTCGCCTCTATCTCGTTCAAAGTGGTTGACTTGTTGGCGTAGACTAAGGACTTGACGTAGACCCGAGAGAAAATAATCGAGTGGTATAAAGTCGTATGATCGCGTCGGCAAATTGATGAACACTTGCCCAGTCGCCAAATTTCCCCTTCACAACTTCAAGCTTTTTTTTTCGGAGAATTTTCGAAACTCTACTGAACTCCTCAGACTCAAAACTGGTCCATTGTACTGCCAGGTAGCAACCTACTCCAGTGCCGTTAATTTGATCCCAACGGCAAATGGTGACTGAACCAGATTCGATTTCAATGGGAATCGAACCTGGTACCCCTCGAACTTGGGGCAGGTACTTAACCAACTGCGCCATCCAGTCGTCTTCAAGCGTTAAGTCGTTTGTATGACATGTAGCGCCATCTTGTTGAAACATTCTCCTTCTTCTTCTGACAGCACTACTGCCATGGGAACACCTAGGCCTCAACCAATAAGCCTCTCTAGTTGGCGCGATCTCTAATCCGCTGCCTGCAGTTACGCACGCAAAGTTGGCTGAGGTCCTTCTCCACTTATGTGCGCCATCGGTTTCGAGGGCGTCCTCTATTGAGTTGGCCCACGGGGACGAAGTCGAAGACTCCGTTGTTGGAACCACATCTCGGAGAAATCGATGTTGTCGAGCTCAGGCTACAGAAAGTCGGTCAACAACGTTCTATACCTAAGCCTAAGACCATTGACGATAACGGTATCTCCTTCCTCATATCGAAAGAACTAAGGTCCGATTATGCCGCCTTGCTCAGGCCCATGTCCACCTCGGACTATAGCGGCCTGAAAATAACATGCCGTCTTGCCATAAACCGCACCATCCAGTCAATCTTTGTGGATGCATTGATGCTTGCTCGAAAACTTGTGGACTGTGTTCACTCCAATAACGGCAACTTTGCTTGACATTACTACTGAGCCGAAAATAGCCCTCGACCGAGAAAATAATTTTTTTGCCTAAATCCGGATCACCCGTCGAAATTCGGATCACAGGCGAAAATCCGGATCTCCCGTCAATATTTCCAGCGCTCAGCCCAATTCAATTCAATTCAATTTTATTCATCTGTGTTCTATGTTCGTTCGGGGTCAATTCTTGCACCAGCACTGATGTAGGCCCAAACCCAAGCCGGGTTGATTCTCTGGCGATGCCCAATTCAGCTGAACGCCGCCGAATCGACATTTCTGGGTCTTCTTCGATACATGTCGCTATGGAGCGTCGACTATGATTTTATAATTTCGCACCAATCTCTGCCTGGTTGGAGGCTTGAGGTCCAAAAGAGTGTACTCACGCTCAAACCTTTTCCACGGTGCGACGAATTGCCTGCACACGGAAGCCATGATGACGACCGACCTCATAACGAAATTCACGTTGAGTATTTACAAATGAAGGAGCAACTATAACTACCATACGGAAACTTAAAAAAGCCGACCGAGTGCAGAAAAACTATATGCTGTGACCATAGTAACCGCTTTGGTCACTTTCGTTAAGTTCGATCAGCTTCGTTAAGTTCGGTCAGTTTCGTTAAGTCCGGTTAGCTTCATTAAATTCCGTCAGTTTCATTAAGTTCCGTTAGTTTCGTTAATTTCGTTCAGTTTCGTTAAGTTCGTTCTATTTTGCCTACTTACGCGGAAGCGAAATGAATCGGTCTCTACGCATGCAAATGTCAGTTGACAGCAGAATTCCCCTTAAGTTTCTCTAAGCAATTATGGACACTTTGAAATTGGACGACGCTTCTGATTATTTTTCGCTTGGTTTCGACATAAGCTGAAGTTTTCCAAACGGCTGTTATATTTGGCCCTTGAGCCGGAATTTCGATGACATTTTTTAACAATTTCCGCACTTTCGGCAAACGTAAGAAGATGCACGATGAAATGGCAGATCGTACTGAATATTTTGACAGATGGACGTCTTTGGTAGCTGTGACAGCTGCTGAAACATAAGAATTAGAAAAATTATCATTGCCTTCTGGTCACCGTTTATGGGGTCCAAGGAGCACGTTAGGAGGTGTTGGCGACAATTTTGAAAGTTGGAGTTAGAAAAACTTTGGACAGCCTTTGTATTCGTCTTGTATCAGGAGGCTAGGACTGGAGAAGAGTCTTGGCCGAAGTTGGTTTGGCCAATTCTGGAGCTAAGAATGCGCAAGCCAGTGTAGTTGACAGAGTTTTGCCTTTCGAGTTGCATCTACGGCTTTGTACAGCCCGTGGTGAGCCTCTTCCATTTATTTTTCAGTTAGACAGATTTCGGGCGACAATCTGTCGAATGACCTGCGAGTACTCTGATCTGTCTGTTGTCGACCAGCAGTTGTCCAGGAGTTTGTGTTTAATGAAATTTCCAACAAAGACACCGGCTGAGATTTGGCAAAACTCTCGAAGAACTGCCAGAGTCTGGCCGATGAACAAACAATTCAAACACCGAAGTCGCCAACATACGAAAAAGCTGCTGAAACAAATAAATCGATGTCCCAGAGGCATCAACGAGTCCCACAAGGACGCGAGTCAATTAAAGTTTCAATTCACGAAAACATCACTTCCTCCACTATTTTCGTTTCCCTCGTGAAATGTTCCAACTTTAAGCAACTGCAGGCAATCAATACGAAGCAACACTGCAGCAGTTCACACAGCAACCCCCTAGTCAACTTGCGAATCACTTAAGCTGTCTTGCAAGATCCAAAAGTCTTCAGTGCACACACACCCACACACACGTTCCACTCCCATCCTCAAAAAAGTTCTTGATTAGTAGACGTCAAGACGAAGTGCAAATTAATTATGCGCGTCTCTCTGCGAGAGTTGCAAACTCAAAAGCATGACTTTCCACCTCGTAAACCCCGAACGTTGTGCATTAAATGAAGCCGGCGCTCCTTCAACGCCAACATCCCTGGCCGTGTGATGTCTGTGTCAGGACCACCGCAGCAACCGTCGTCGCCACCCCATTTGTAGATGCGAATCAGAGATAGTTTCTCGACAGCGCATATCTGCATCCGTAATCGAGACTGCTGCGACGACTGTGCGGAGTAAGTATCGGTTTGTCCTGTTTATATCCCATTTCCAGGACATCTGTCATCAACTTATCCAGCGTGTGCACACAGAGATAGATTACTTTGGATAATTACCTAGAAATTTGAAAATGGATGCGATTGCTGTACGTCCGGGGGCGTGGGGGGACCGATGCATGCAGTCGGAGGGGATGACTGAATCTGGAGTGTGTCCATTCACTGGAGCATGTCACTGAAAAGTTAAAAAGCTTGTGGCGAGTGTGTTACTCGGTTTCGTTTTGTAAACTAGACAAATACTGCCAATTTGACTCCATTCAGAACTTTCGCAGTTAACTTTGGTCCTCGTCGCAATTTCGAAGGCAACATGACGGGAGGAGGACTGGTTTGCGGACAAATGTGACCATTGGGGCGTGGAGTTGAATTTTCCAGACCCATTTTTGGGGAAGGTACTGAATAGAGACTAAGTCGTTGTACTCTGATACTTTGTGGTTTATGAGCGACATCGTACTGACTTACTTATCAGGCCTGCGACCCCTGGAGATTTGGCGGCGGTTTTGGACACGCAGTTTCCTGTCATCAATCCCAAGTTGCCTGGCATCGGCGCTCACTTGGTGTTTAGATCGAAGGTTCGGTCTTCCTCTCTTCCTTGAACCAGAAGGCTCGCATTCGAAGACCCTCTTGGTCGGAGAACCAGTGGCCGAGCCAGCTTAGCCGACGGGCGCTATCGTATGGACCAACATACAGGGTGGGCCATCTAGTGGTTGTTTTTGAAATTATAGGTTATTTTGACACTGACAGCTGTTTCCCGCTCGAAATCTTGACAGAAAGTCAGTATCATTCCTCAGCGGAACGAAATGAGTCGCTCTACGCTTGAACAGCGTTGGGAAATATTGAAAACTTATTTTCATAGTGAGTGCTGTGTCCAAACAGTGCGTTTTTTTGAAAAGAAGTTTTGGATGAGGTAGTTGGACCAAGTCCAAACACTCGCCTGGTTGCGCTTGGGCATAGCCCCTGATGAGTTACAGTCGATGGCGGAGGATCGAGTGGATTGGAGATCTCTCGTGCACGCATTGCCTCTGCAACCCCCTTAGTGGAACCTGCGGGTCACTGAAGATGATGACGATGATGAAGTTTTGGCCGAAATGAAGCACCCACCGCGACTGCTGTACACAAGTTTGTGCAAAAACTTCGTGAAACTGGTGCGGTAGTGGACGACACTCATGGTCCCCGTCATCTTACGGCGCGCACAGATGAGAATGTGGCTGCTGTGGCCCCGAGTTTGAGACTCAATTCACGAACATCAACTTGCCATCGGTCTCAACAGCTCAACAGGCAGCACGCACTAGCCTGAGGAGAATTCTGCACAAAGATCTCGGATTATCCGCTGACAAGGTCCAATTGACTCAGCAATTGAAGGCGTGACACCATCCGCTTCGTTATCGCTTCGCAGCGCAGTTTAGGCCTTAGAGCAGCTTGAATTGGAGAACGATTTTGGGCGAAAAATCATCTTTTCTGACGAGGCGAGGCGCATTTTCATCTCGGCGGCTACGTTTTCAAACAAAAATACCGCACCTGGGGCTCGGAAAACCCGCACGTTATCGAGTATCGAGAAGCCAATGGACCCACAGAGAGGGATAGTTTTGCGCGGATTGTCGAGTGGGGGCATCATTGGACCATTTTTCTTCGAAAATGATGCTGGGAACAACTTTTCGGTCAACGGTGGGCGTTACACATCCACGTTAACTGACTTTTTCTTTTACTGAAATTGAAGGCATGGATTTGGACGACCTCTGGTTCAGGCAGGATGGCGCGCTATGCCACACAGCCCATGCCACCATCGATCTACTGCGCACCAAATTCCCAAATTCCCAGTCATCTTGGCGATGTCAAATGGACGCCTCGGAGCTGCGATTTGACCCCCTTTGGACTTTTTTTTTGTTGGGGAACCGTGAAGGTGCGATGTGACGCCAACAATCCGGAAACGATTCAAGCACTTAAAGCCAATATCATCCAAGCCATCCGTGAGCTACAGCCCGAAACCATCAACAAGGTCTTTGAAAATTGGGGTGACAGAATGCGCTACTGCGAAGTTAGTCGAGGCAGCCACTTGAACAACTTTGCATTTCATAATAAATGGGAATGTTTGTTCTTACTAACAAAGCCATAAATCGTGGAAAAAAATTCATTTTATTGCATTTTTAAAAAGAAACTTGAATTTGGCCCACCCTGTACATTGTATCGCATTTTTCATAGATCTTCGAATGTTTATTTGTTGACAGTTGACACAAACATTAAGACCAGCAGATCACGCACAGCAGACTATTTTCGCTGATCGGTTGCTGGAAATGAATGAACGAAATCATGGTTTTGCGTTAAGGCTCATTTCCGATTGCCTGGGTCCAAAACCCTAAGACAAATTGTAGAACAACGTCACACAACGAATGACTGTTTTGGGCTTAATGTGTCATTGGAAATGATTTCGTATTTATAAGCATTGCCAAAGCCGATATTTTTGCAGACATTATTCTCAAATCCTCAGAGCTTGCATGATACATAGTTTAAGTCGAAATAAAAATATCCCCCCTTTCCTGGAAATGTTGCCTTGTTCTATTGATTTAAAATTGCACCTCTTGTTGGATGGCCCCATTGTATCCCAAGCAGATACTCCCTCCCCAAAAAATTTCGCTCTGAATAGATACGCAGCGAATGTAAGCAGACTCCTGGCCCACAAACGCCCGCAAATCGATATTGCATAATAAATTGATTACAGTCTCAGCAACATTTCCCAGTAAACAGCTTAATACCGAATGGTATTAAGTCGATGATTGGATACATTTTCACCCGAAAAGGTAAAAAATTGCCTGCTGAGCAGGGAGCACCGCAGAGGACCCAACGTATACGAGGTAAAAAGAGCATCGCATGAGTACGAGCAAGTAGCTCACGTCCAGTAAATGAAAACGACGTAGGAAGCGCACTGTTTGTGTATGAATTGTTCTTGGAAGCGGAAAATTCCAATGAATTGGTTTAAGGGGAAATTATTTTGAACAGAAAGAACTCAAGGACGTCTTAAAGATAAATAAGCAGGGAACCTTCGGTTCGGTCGAAAGATGATGTGTCATCCGGCAGGGGGCGAGTCGGTGAAATTGGGTCGCGACGGAATGATTTGTTTACCAGCAAATTTTCGAAAACAAATTTATTTCCAACACCCAAACAGTGTTTTCTTTGTTTCAAGTGTTTTGGACTCGCATTGGCAAGGATACCTTTTTGGGAAACAACTGATTCGACTGTTGACGCAGTTCAACATACGCCTGTACTGGTTGCCGGATCGTAGGGACATTTCAGGAACTTTTAAAGCAGACGAACTTGGTAAACATGGAACTTGGAAAATGGTCATACTTTGGCTCTATCAGCACAAAACACTTCAAAAGGGGAATGCCTTAAACTTCTTGTGAAGCGTTGTTGCGAGGAGATTCAACCTTAAAGACAAATAAAATAAAGGTCGACCAGAATTATGTCCACCCCCCTCTGGAGCAAGTTGGTCAAAAACCAGTCCACATACAGTCGACTCCCTCTAAGTCGAATTTTCACGGGATATCAAAATTAGTTCGAGTTGGAGGGAGTCGACTGTATCTCCAAAATTTAGCTCTCTCTCAAGAGGACAAAACTTGGTACAATGGCAGATGATACTGCCTTCTGGGACCACTTGCCAGAACACTAGGATTCTTTAGTCCTCCCATTGTTTGGATAAAGAGGAGAATAAGAATACTTTCCATTTCTCGCCTGAACTTGGGAACGGCCTCTTTCAACACCTTCTGCGACCTCAAAGAGGTGTCCATTAAAACTCTACTTCGCTTCATAGGAAGGTTCGAATAAGGTGTGACTAGATAGCAGTGATAGTTTATTCAATTGTTATGTTTCAGCTGCTGTCCAAGCTACCAAAGACGGGTGGACCTGGGCCTCACTCAACATGCCTCTCCAGCCAGCACGATCTTTCGCCAGCTGTCTCCAGTTTCGCACACAAGTCGAGGGGGACCTCGGCCGGCTTGGTGTGCGAAACTGGAGAAAGCTGGCGTGAGATGGTGCTTGAAGCACTGCCAGCGAAGCCGAGGCGTCCGTTTGAATGATGTTCCATACGTAATGGCATGAATGTAGCTTCAAAATAAGCCCAAAATGACATATTTTGTGTCGATGGGAGTTGATCGTTCGTCGTTCGTTGTTCGTCATTCGTCGTTCGTCGTTCGTCGTTCGTCGTTCGTCGTCCGTCGTTCGTCGATCGTTGTTCGTCGTTCGTCATTCGTCGTTCGTCGTTCGTCGTTCGTCGTTCGTCGTTCGTCGTTCGTCGTTCGTCGTTCGTCGTTCGTCGTTCGTCGTTCGTCGTTCGTCGTTCGTCGTTCGTCGTTCGTCGTTCGTCGTTCGTCGTTCGTCGTTCGTCGTTCGTCGTTCGTCGTTCGTCGTTCGTCGTTCGTCGTTCGTCGTCCGTCGTTCGTCGATCGTTGTTCGTCGTTCGTCGATCGTCGTTCGTCGTTCGTCGTTCGTCGTTCGTCGTTCGTCGTTCGTCGTTCGTCGTTCGTCGTTCGTCGTTCGTCGTTCGTCGTTCGTCGTTCGTCGTTCGTCGTTCGTCGTTCGTCGTTCGTCGTTCGTCGTTCGTCGTTCGTCGTTCGTCGTTCGTCGTTCGTCGTTCGTCGTTCGTCGTTCGTCGTTCGTCGTTCGTCGTTCGTCGTTCGTCGTTCGTCGTTCGTCGTTCGTCGTTCGTCGTTCGTCGTTCGTCGTTCGTCGTTCGTCGTTCGTCGTTCGGCGTTCGTCGTTCATCGTTCGTCGTTCGTCGTTCGTCGTTCGTCGTTCGTCGTTCGTCGTTCGTCGTTTGTCGTTCGTCGTTCGTCGTTTGTCGTTCGTCGTTCGTCGTTCGTCGTTCGTCGTTCGTCGTTCGTCGTTCGTCGTTAGTCGTTCGTCGTTCGTCGTTCGTCGTTCGTCGTTCGTTGTTCGTCGTTCGTCGTTCGTCGTTCGTCGTTCGTCGGTCGTCGTTCGTCGTTCGTCGTTCGTCGTTGGGCGCCATTCAGAAATCACGCCGTTTTTGTTTTACTTAAAATGTTTTTTCCTGTCGTTGTATTTGATGACCCTGAAGATTTAAGTCAACCACTCCCCGAACGTGGCTCATTTCATTTAATTCCCGCTGATCAAAAGGTTTTACATATTTCTCAAATCCGGTCCCAGTTACACATTCCTTCACCCCGCCCAGTTCCCGTACCCGCAGAATTGTAGCCCAAGCGTCTCCTTGAAACCCCCAACTCGATGCATAAACTTGTAAAAAAATTATGTTTTCTTCACGAAGCCAGTACCTGAAGGTCCTCGGAGCACAGCATAGAGGTCCATTGATGGACGCATTTTCTTAATTAATTCTCCTCCGAATCCATTATCGTCCTCCATCCGAGTGTAAGTGGACGAAAAAACAGTAAACCAACTCATGCAAGATACAAAATTTCTGAATGGCGCCCAACGACGGACGACCAACGAACAACAACCAACGACCAACGCCCACCGACACAAAAATACGTCATTCAAGACAAACTTTCGAAATGAAACTAAGCTCTAATACGGTTCACGTGGCCAGAAATTTGTGATGATTTTCCGGAGAAATTCTAAAGATTTTTCAGTCAACGTCCTTAGATGTCCTTCCAGGTGCACTTAATGTATTTAAATTGTAGCCCCCCGCACAACCGTACACCCGTACAGCACCTTGAAGCAATTTCCTTGCCCTGCAATACAACTGCATTTGATAAGTACTCTCAAAACGAATGCACTGTGCTCAGACACACGTGAAATACGATTACGGGCATAAATGTGGAGCGCACGAAGGACGGCATTGTGGGCGTGGACCAGGGCGTGGGTATGGTTTCGGATGAAAGACCCGCTCCATCATTCTTTCACTTTGTGCATGGCATGACTTTGAAGGAATACTGCCAAAACCCAGCAAAAGACCCGACTGTCCGGTGTGCTGCTGCTGCTGCTTGAGTCTGCTGTTGCCATAAACATGTCGGAAAGAATTCACATTCGACAAAGGAAATATGAGACATCATTTAAATTCGTATCAATTATCATCTCAAGTGGGACTGGAGTGACTGGGAGCAGGGACAAAAGGCAGTCCCTGGTGGAGCTATGGACGTGATTGTGGATGCTTGTGTTGACTGGATGTCTTTGCTCTGAACACTGGGCGGCAAGCCGAAAGGGACTTTGTCTGAATTCGGTTGCTCAACTTGAAGTAAGTGAATTTAAGTGCTGTCTTGCTTGACTCCACTGAACAGGACACAAGAGACTCCTTTGAATTTCCCCTTCTCCCAAAACCTTTGACTTACTCTCGGTCTGACTGAAATTAAACACGATCGGATGGCAGTGGAAGCGACTTCAAGTTCGTGGAAGGAACGGCATTCAAAATACCAACTGTCAGATAGCCAACAAGGGGCGTTATGTTTGCGTTCCATATTTGTGTTGAATTAACGCACAATCTTACGCCCCAGCGGCGTTTACAAAGTTTCGAAATTCATTTCTAAAGTCAAACAAATTAATGAAGCGCCTGGGCATTCTGCAGTCAATCGACCAGCTGACACGGTTATTCGCCAAAAAATGTGCAAATATTTCCTATTTTTGGACAAACTTATTTTCTTGAGTTTCGGACCACTGACGAGAGGTGGCGCATGATGTACCGGAAAGAACAGTACTGAGGGAGTTTCAATTTACTGATTTTTATCGATTTACGGGCCTGATTTGAGTTCTCATCTCGCTTTGAATGACCTACTTCAGGCGAATAGAGGTTTTCTTAGTCGCTCTCAAGGCTGATCAACCATCAGTTCTCAGCTCATCAGCACCGAATAAGTGCCACCTGATACGAGCAAAGACGGGACATTGGCAGAGGAATTGCTCTTCAGTGTCATCATCTTCTCCACAGGCGTTGCAGAGGGTTCCGTCGCTAAGGCCAAGCATATTTGGGTGTTTGGCGAAGGTTTAGAGGCCCGTTAGCACGCCGGTAAGCTGTCTGCAATCTTTTCTGTCAAGAGACAACAAGAATGCCGCGGATTTCTGTCAGACTTTGGGGAACATGCACTTGGTCTGTCTACATCCTGGAGAGTCATGCCACCTCTGGTAGTTGTCCTCGAGAGGTTCCAACTATTGATGGAAGCCCTCACCAAGGACGCAGGCAGTCCCAGCGTAGGTTCAGGTCGTGAGAATACCTCATCTGATCCTCGCCTAGCAAGTTCATCGGCGATCTCATTTCTTGCGAACCCGTGGTGGCCCGGGACCCAGACAAGTCTTAGCGAATTTAAACTATCAATCAAATTCAAAAAAGACTTGTATTCTTGGACTATCATCCATCTAGCTTTAGCCACCCGCCTCTAATTACACACACCGAGTTGGTTAAGGTCCTTCTCCACTTATGTGTGCCAGCGGTTTTGTCAGTGTCCTTTATTGAGCTGACCCACGAGCGTGGAGACTTTGTTGTTGTAACCGCAGCTCGTATATATCGATGTTGTCGATCTTTGGTCACAGAAAGTCGGTTAACGTAGCTCTTTACCTGAGATCATTGACGATAACGGTGTTTTCTTCCTTATTTTGAAAGATATAGGGTCTGATGATGCCGACTTGCCCAGGCCCATGTCCATCTCGGACTGCAGCGCTCTGAGAAGAAGGTCTTGCAATAAATCGCATCAAACAGTCAATCTTTGTGAATGCATTGATGCTTACTCGAAAACTTGTGGACTGTGTTCACTCCAATAACGGCAACTTTGTTTGTTGACATAGCCGCTGAGTCAAAAATGTTCCTAATTTGTTTGCCAAAATCCGTATCACACGCCAAAATTCGGATCTCCCGTCAATAATTCCAGCGCCCCATTGGCGAACTCACAGCGTTGTCTATGGTCGTCCGAGTTCAATTCTTGCATCAGCACTGATGTAGGCCCAAACCCAAGCCGGGTTGATTCTCTGGCGATGCCCAATTCAGCTGAACGCCGCCGAATCGGCATTTCTCGGTGTTCTTCGATACGGAGCGTCGGCTATGGTTTCTTCATTTCGTACCAATTTTTTCTGGTTGATGGCCTAAGGTCCAAGAGAGTGAACTTACGCTCAAACTTTTCCACGGTGCGACGAACTGCCTACACACTGAAGCCATGATGACCGTGACCGACCTCACGACGAAATTCACGTTGTATATTTACAACTGAAGGGACAACTATAATGGCCGTACGAAAACTTAACAGAACTGAGCCAATGCACAAAAACAATACACTGTAACCACAGCAACCGCTTTGGTCAGTTTCGTTAAGTTCGGTCAGTTCCATTAAGTTCGTTCCGTTTCGTTAAGTTCGGTTATTCTATTAAGTTCCGTCAGTTTCATTAAGTTCGGTCAGTTTCATTAAGTTCGGTCAGTTTCGTTAAGTTCGTTCAGTTTCGTTACGTTCGATTAGTTTTGTTAAGTTCACTCACTTTCATTAAATTCCGTCAGTTTCATTAATTTCGGTCAGTTTCATTAAGTTCGGTCAGTTTCGTTAAGTTCGTTCAGTTTCGTTAAGTTCGTTCCCTTTGGCCTACTTACGCGGGAGCGGAATGAACCTGTCCCTACGCATGCAAATGTCAGTTGACAGCAGAATTCTCCTTAGGTTTCTCTAAGCAAATGTGGACACTTTGTAATTTGACGATGCTTCTGACTGGTTTTCGTTCGGTCTTGACATAAGCGTAAGTTTTCAAGCATTTGTCGGCCCTTGAGCCGGAATTTCGAAAACATTTTTGAATAATTTCCACACGTTCGTCAATCTCGAAACGATGCATGATGAAATGGCAAGACTTACTGAATATTTTGACAGCTCGATGTCTTTGGTGGCTGCAACAACTGCTGAAATGTAAGAATTGGAAAAACTATCATTGCCTTCTGGTCACCCTTTATTACACTCTCTGTGTTCAAGTTGCCTATCTGCTCTCATAATTTGACACAGACGTCAGCAACCGATCAATAGTTGCAGTTTCCTCCGCACAGAATTTGTTTGGTCAGGTGTCTACACATTTCCTTCAGTTTGAAATAGATTTTCATCAAAATCCTCCGAAAGGATAATCTTCGTCTGAATGTGTTGCTTGTCGTCGTTGTTGTATAACTTCCTGTAACAAAACAATAAATAAAATTAAAACAATCCGCAGTGATTTCTTTGCCCTCTGCTCGTATGCGTGCAATAAACCTTTTCTCACGTTCTCCTCCCCCGGTATTCCCAGGACAGTCGGTGATTTATGCTCACGCATGTAGACACATTTCCGAAGGGTCATACAACAAATCTGAGAACAGTTCAACTGGCTGTGTGTAGCAGTGGCTCCGCTTGTGGGACTTTGCGTTGAACTAACACCATTTGACCCCGATGCCCCCCAAATCTCATTCCCACCTAGACCGCTCCCCCCGTCTGTGTCCGCACACAGTTCCAAGCAAACATGGTTAATGTCAGGAACGTCCATCTTTTCTCATTTTAAGCCAAAAACGGTTACACAACGCCGGTGCACACACACACACGCTGGTTGCTCGGAGTTTAAAGCTTAATGTGACAAATGACCAACCTCTGCTGGATGGCAAGTGAACAGGGTCGGGACCTGATTAGTCCATTATTCTGTGTGGCAACAACATCTAGTGTGGCGAAGAGGAGAACGTTTTCAGCGCTGATACGTCTCAATGATGCGACGCTACCTAACGCTAACGTCACTGCTCGTTTGGGATATCCGTGGCGGTGCTCGTTGCTTGTCACTTGCGGTTTCAAAAATGTTCCCCGTGTCTCTCGGTCATTTCGTGGTGAACAGAGATCCTCTGGCAGTAACGATTTGTTCTATTTTAAGCTGGAGCATGGCTACTGATGGAATTGCTTGTCGGGAGTGTGCATCTGTGTCCTTGATGGAGTCTGCAGAGCTGAAGACAAATGCATTTGTGTTCTTTGAGGAGAGCTGATCATGGTCTGATGATGGGTTGATGTCTTGTCTCATACGTTGTGCCTTCTTCTTTAGGTTGCCATCCCAGGATTCAAGACACTTATCCTTCATGGACTCTGTTCGTTTGGATACTCAGTTTGTGCTGTTCTAGCGAAGTATGCGGGCGGTTGCATCTCTTTGAAAGTCTAGTCCCGAGGTACCAAAGTGCACATTCTGTCAATTCATTTCTGAACAAACTCAGTCGATGGCTCTGATGCGGCCCTTGACTTAACAAATTATCTAGGGCTACAAATGATGCTTGATTCGACAGCAATCAGTGTTCGGCTTTAAATTCTAAGGACATTGAGACAGACGCGTACAGACGTAGATTGTGCTTGAGCTTGAGCTTGAACTTGAGCTTGAGCTTGAGCTTGAGCTTGAGCTTGAGCTTGAGCTTGAGCTTGAGCTTGAGCTTGAGCTTGAGCTTGAGCTTGAGCTTGAGCTTGAGCTTGACCTTGAGCTTGACCTTGAGCTTGAGCTCTGTACCCGACGCCTCACAGATGATTTCAAAAAACATAAATGGACTCAGAAGAACCTCGTACCACATGCACTTACACGCTAAACTGGACAAGATGTTGATTGCCTCAACCATCCTGGCCACAAAAAGAAAAGGAAAAATCATCGAATCCCAACTGGCTTTCGACAGACGTGCCCTTGACTCAGCACAACTCATTTCACACCTCCGCCCCCGCAACAACTGAAGAGCAACCAAATCTCTGACGCAAAACTCCAATTAAATGCAAATGAGAACGAAAGCGAAACTGCAACACTCGGTCCCGATGTTCATTTCCGCTTTAACGACCGACAAATCAATTTTGAATATTTCCTCAAACACTCGTCGGCCAAGTCAATAACATCCGCCGCCAGATGTTCGAGGCTCCCACATGACCACCAAATCAATAATTACATTTCCAGCATTTGGACTCGTAATTTATTCGGATGCGGATATTGAACCTAACACGGACGGAATCACGGACGTCGCAGGTAAGCCCCGCAGCGGCAATCGATTGAATTGTAATCAGCAGTGATCGACTGAACTATGAATCTGGTTGATGAGTCGTAAGAGATTTAACGAGTGACCAACTGATTATGAGTGATGAATGGGATGGAGTGAGCAACTAGAGACTGGTCGGAAAGCAATCACTGGAGTGGTTGCTTGAACAAAAGGGAGATTCATGGGCAGCCATCGAGGACGGACTGGGGTTGGCATGGAAAGAAATCCGTTGGAGTGGATCATGTGGACTCTGGTGGAAATAGAAGTAAAGCCTTACTGCTGAGGGGAGGTGGGGATGCCCCATGCAACAGCAACAGGGTGCTTGAGATTCCTGATTGAATGGAGGAGGAGAGCGAAGACCGCTGGCGTGCAGAAAAGGGAACAAATTTTAAGACAAAAGCTGGGTCAATAGAGAAACGATGCCCGCAATGTTGAATAGACGGAGGAACTGACGATTAGCTGCAATTGATTACCCCTGGAGAGGTTTTTATGATACTGGACTAGTTTCTTGCGAATGGAATCCTTCGCGTTTAGAAATTAACTGGCATGCCACAAGTGACTGCTCTTAGTCCGGTACTGTTTTGGTCTATGTACAAGGTGGGCCAAATTCAAGTTTCATTTTAAAATTGCAATAAAATGAATAAACTTAATTTTTTTCCACGATTTATGGCTTTGTTAGTAAGAACAAACATTCCCATTTATTATGAAATGCAAAGTTGTTCAAGTGGCTGCCTCGACTAACTTCGCAGTAGCGCATTCTGTCACCCCAATTTTCAAAGACCTTGTTGATGGTTTCGGGCTGTAGCTCACGGATGGCTTGGATGATATTGGCTTTAAGTGCTTGAATCGCTCTCGGATTATTGGCATAACATCGCTCCTTCACGGTTGCTCACAAAAAAAAAACGTCCAAAGGGGTCAAATCGCAACTCGGAGACGGCCAATTGACATCGCCAAGATGACTGGGAATTTGGGAATTTGGTGCGCAGAAGATCGATGGTGGCATGGGCTGTGTGGCATAGCGCGCCATCCTGCCTGAACCAGAGGTCGTCCAAATCCATGCCTTCAATTTCAGTAAAAGAAAAAGTCAGTTAACGTGAATCTGTAGCGCCCACCGTTGACCGAAACGTTGTTCCCAGCATCATTTTCGAAGAAAAATGGTCCAATGATGCCCCCACTCGACAATCCGCGCAAAACTATCACTCTCTGTGAATCCATTGGCTTCCCGATACTCGATAACGTGAGGGTTTTTCGAGCCCCAGGTGCGGCATTTTTGTTTGAAAACGTAGCCGCCGAAATGAAAATGCGCCTCGCCTCGTCAGAAAAGATGATTTTTCGCCCAAAATCGTTCTCCAATTCAAGCTGCTCTAAGGCCTGCAAAGCAATAACGAAGCGGATGATGTCACGCTTTCAATTGCTGAGTCAATTGGACCTTGTCAGCGGATAATCCGAGATTTTTGTGTAGAATTCTCCTCAGGCTAGTGCGTGGTTCCTGTTGAGCTGTTGAGATCGATGGCGAGGTGAAGTTCGTGAATTAAGTCCCACACCCTAGGCCGCAGCAGCCACACTCTCATCTATGTGCACCTTACGATGATGGGGACCATGAGTGTTGTCCACTAGCATACCAACCAGTCTCACTGGGCTTTTTGCACAAACTTGCGTACAGCAGTCGCGTTGGGTGCATCATTTCGGCTAAAACTTCATCATCATCATCATCTAGAAAGACCCGCATGTTCCACTTAAGGGGTCGCGGGGCAATGCATGCACGAGAGATCTCCAGGTCACTCGATCCTCCGCCATCGAATCTAACTCATCAGGAGCTATGCCCAAGCGCAACAACAACAACAGCAACCTCATCCAAAACTTCTTTTCAAAAAACGCTCTGTTTGGGCTACACAGCACTCACCTTGGCAATAAGTTTTCAATATTTCCCAACGTTGTTCAAGCATAGAGCGACTCATTTCGTTCCGCTGAGGAATGATACTGACTTTCTGTCAAGATTTCGATCGGGAAACAGCTGTCAGTGTCAAAATCTGATTTTAAAAAAAACCACTAGATGGCCCACCCTGTACATTTGCATGGATTGTATTGTTCTCCAAACACTCTCTTTTTCTTCTCTACGAGTGACAGTTTGGTATGATTTTTTTTGCCTGGGGGTGTCATTTGGCCGTATCTTTTAAGTCGACTAAAAACTTCTTTCTACAAATTGATGCTATAGACGAGGACAGGTTTTACTTCCAGAAGCAGAGCGATACATGCCACACCACGAGAAAAACTATAGGTCCACAGGCTGAAAAATTTCCAGGACTTGAAATTTATCAAAATAGAGACATCAATTCAACTTTTTCTTTGGAGCCTTACAAAGACAAACTCTACGGTCTTGATTCAACAGTAACTCATGTGCTGTCATGTCAGAAAACATTAATAATAATAATAATGGCGGCGCTACAGTCCGAGGTGGACCATGGCCTAGCTTCTCAGCAACCACTCGTGCTGTGCGTGCTATTGTTCTTTCACGAGTCGAGGGGACCTACTGTTTAATTCCGACTCCGAACGGCGAGATTGAGAAGCTTTTTTTAGACAGTTACACTCTTTGAGCATTGTCAGTTATTAAAAAGAGGCGGAGCCGTGAAAAAAATGTTAGGTGTTTTTTTCTGGAATCGAACCGAGACCATCGAGCGTAGGAGTCGACGCACCTACCCACTACGCCACGGCGGCGTCGTCCACCTTGTCCACCTTATCAAAACCGAGCCCCTATCCTCATCTCGTCTTTGAATTTAACTTTCCATGACATTTTCTTCGATACAGTGAATCTCGTGGAATGTGAAAGAGTAACAAACGCACCGTACGACTGTCGGAAAAACCACTAGATGGCGCACCCTGTACTAAAACTTATTTTTTGGTTGTCTTCGACTTCGGTCATGAATGCGGTTTGATGTGTCTTCCACGAGCCTGTGAGACAATCCAACAGAGAACGTCCACGATTAAGGCGACGCCCACTAGTGGAGAAGGACCTCAACCAACTTGATGTGCGAAATTGGAGGCAGATGACAAAAGATCGTGCCAGCTAGAGAGAGTCTTGCTGATTGGGGCCCAGGTTCACACCGAACTGTACCGCCATATAAAGAGGAAGACGTCCTTTGACGCACATCAAAATTTGAGGGACAAAAGTCGAGAAAACTGGGATCCCAACCCTGCCTTTCCGTCGCACCAAACAAAAAGTCAAAAATGTCAATCAGTAGTCAGAAGACAAGGAAACGAGAAACTAAGCAACCCACTTCGACTCCCAATCCATCAGTCGTCGACGTCCCTTCAATTGAGTGCAAATTGGGTGTCATAAGCGCCAGATTAATCTTCTGTCCAGTCCGGGAGTACAGCAAGTTAATCCCCACCCACACGAAGGCGCAGGCAGGGAGCCTGCTGCCGATGTGTTAATGCCATTCATTCCCATCCATCATAACGAAGTGAACTCCCCGCCCACCTCCTAATCGACCCTGTTATCGTCGAGCAAAGGGTTTATTAAAATAAACGGCTGCGAAGGACCACGCAAAAGGGACTCGAACAAATTTCCCCCCAAAAAAAGTGAGAAAAAATTTACGGTTTCCTATGATTTATGCACAATCTGTCCCTCCGCCGTCACTTGTTACACGTATAAAACCGCACTTGTTACACGATCGCTTTCCTGTAACACGTTGCAAGCTGTCGTGTCGTCCTTTCCCCCGTCGTTTCGTCCTTTCCCCAGTCGCATCGTCCTTTCCCCCGTCGTGTCGTCCTTCCCTCAGTCGTGTCATCCTTTCCCTCGTCGTCTCCTTCTTTTCCTCGTCGTCTCGTCCTTTCCCCCGTGGTGTCGTCCTTTTCTCTGTCGTTTCGTCTTTTCCTCAGTCGCCTCGCCCTTTCCCCCGTCGTCTCGTCCTTTCCCCCGTCGTCTCGTCCTTTCCCCCGTCGTGTCGTCCTTCCCTCAGTCGTGTCATCCTTTCCCTCGTCGTCTCCTTCTTTTCCTCGTCGTCTCGTCCTTTCCCCCGTGGTGTCGTCCTTTTCTCTGTCGTTTCGTCTTTTCCTCAGTCGCCTCGCCCTTTCCCCCGTCGTCTCGTCCTTTCCCCAGTCGCATCGTCCTTTCCCCCGTCGTCTCGTCCTTTCCCCCGTCATCTCGTCCTTTCCCCCGTCGTTTCGTCCTCTCCCCCGTCATCCGCGCCATTGCCCTTGGCCTCACGTGGGCAAAAAGGAACGTCTCAATATTTTTACGATTGCTCATTACAATTGCCAGCCACTCGCGCCCGGTGGTGGTGCGATAAATTCGTCTTAAACTCATCTGCCTTCGGTGGCGCGCCAGTGCAGGCTAGTAGCTAGTGGATGCCACCACAGTCGCGGCCGTCGCCGTGCTAAAGTGCCATCAAAAGTGCATAAATTCACTTGAATAAATCACCCAAGTGACGGTCGGATGTCCTTGCATTAATATTAACGACGGCTGTGTAAAAATTCTCATTTTGTCGGTTGACATTTTATTAAAAGAATGAAAAATGAAGGACTCGCCGGAAATGAATTCACACTCCACTCATCTGAAGAGAGGCTCCTAAGCCTTCGCCTTCGCTTCACGGCCTCGGCGGGCGGGTGGCGCGAGGGGCGACTCAGATTTAATGGCGGTCTTGTATCCCCTTTGTTCTGCGACTGTGTTGCCAGAGATTTAATTGGTCGGACCCGGTGACAGTGAGCGAGCGAGCAGAGTGAAACAATGTGAGTGGCGAAAGGATAAGGGTTCACCTAGGTTCGTGCGGGGATGGTGGCTAGGTTCGGGGGGATCCAGGACACCGAGAGATAATTTCGTTTTATTGAATCTTTTATTGGAACTGCTGTCGTTTGGCGTAGATTGAGTCGCCTGCGTGGGGGGATGGGGGGGGGGGAGATTTTTCGCTCAACAATTGTCTGCGAATGACATGATTGCGTCATAAAATGTTGCAGAGAATGTTGCATGAATGGGAGGCAACAAAAAATCAGGTTGCTGCATTCTTGTGGAGGACAATGTGAGTTCGTGAAGAAGACGAAACGCGGGGGAGGGGGGCACGTCATTCGGCAGAATGGTGCTTTTGTTGAACGTCACGAATAAGTCCTCATTTTGCGGCTGCTGGCGTTTTATTTTATTGAATCATCACGGCTATAGACGGTGCTTACTCCAAATTGCTCGAGAACTGATGAGTGCGCCGAAACGTGAGGGTTTTAGCTTGAATCTGGGGATACACTGTGCATGGGAGTGGATGGAAAATGATTTTGGACAAAACCGATGAGAAATTTGCTGCACTTAGCATGACAAGGAAGAGGAAGCATGCAGAGGCTTGTGAAAAAATGTTTCCTGGTTACGAGAGTCTCCGTATCCAGCGAGGTTCACTTCCCTGATGGATTACTTTATGTAAAAACTGTTCTATTCGCAGAAACGCTGGATCTCATCATATTCACCCAACAAGAGTGCAAAAATGCCTTCAATTTTGGGCTCTGATCTGTACGCGATAGAACAAACTTTCTGCCGGTAAGTATATTGAGCAACGTGTGCAGGAGTGGTTTGTTTATGTTAACCAAACGGTGTACTTGTTGTAGACCTGCCTGAGACACGGCAGCCTACCATGCCCTTAGGTCTCGTGTAGAAAGCCTTTTTCAAATCAACCAGCAAAGCACCCTGACACTGTTTTTTGCTTTTGTCCCGTCGGATATCGGACACCAGTTTCGACACGGCATGTATTATATCATGCCCCGCCAGAGTTCGCGGATGTCGTCTCCTTTATTCGGCCCCCAGGGTTCTCAGGGTCCTCAGAGTCCCCAGGGTCCGCAGGATCTCCAGGATCCTCGGGATTCCTAGGACCTCCAGGATCTTCGGGATCCTTAGGATTCTCAGGATCCACAGAGTCCTCAGGGTCCCCAAGATTCCTAGGGTCCTCGTGGTCTTCAAGATCCCCAGGGTCCTCAGGGTCCTTGGGATAATCAGAGACCCAAGGTCCTCATGGCCCTCAGGGTCCCCAGAGTCCTCAGCTTCGTCAGAGTCCTCAAGGTAATCAGGATCCTCAGAGTACCAACGTCCTTAGGGCCCTCACGGCCCCCAGAATCCTCAATGTCCTCAAGGTCCTCAGACACCCAGGGTCCTCAGGGCCCACAGGGTCCCTAGTGTCCTCAATGTCTTCAGGGTCCTCAGGGTCCCCAGAGTCCCAAGGTCCTCAGAGCGCTCAGGGTGCCCAGAGTCCTCAATGTCCTCAGAGTCCTCAAGATCCCCAGGGTCCTCAGGGTCCTTAGGGTAATCAGGATCCTCAGAGTGCCAAGGTCCTCAGGGCCCCCAGGGTCCCCAGAATCCTCAATGTCCTCAGGGTGCTCAGGGTCCCCAGGGCCCTCAATGTCCTCAGGGTCCTCAGAGTCCTCAGCTTCCTCAGGATCCCTAGAGTCCCAAGGTCCTCAGGGCCCTCAGGGTCGCTAGAGTCCTCAATGTCCTCAGAGCGCTCAGGGTCCCCAGAGTCCCAAGGTGCTCATGGCCCTCAGGGTCCCCAGAATCCTCAATGTCACCAGGGTCCTCAGGGTCCCCAGAGACCTCAATTTCCTCAGGGTCCTCAGAGACCCAAGGTGCACAGGGCCCACAGGGTCCCCAGAATCCTCAATGTCGCCAGGGTGCTCAGGGTCCCCAGAGCCCTTAACGTCCTCTGGGTCCTCAGAGTCCTCAGCTTCCTCAGGATCCCTAGAGTCCCAAGGTCCTCAGGGCCCTCAGGGTCCTCTGAGTCCTCAGCTTCCTCAGGATACCTAGAGTCCCAAGGTCCTCAGGACCCTCAGGGTCGCTAGAGTCCTCAATGTCCTCAGGGTCCTTAGAGTCTCAAGGTCCTCAGAGCGCTCAGGGTCCCCAGAGTCCTCAATATCCTCAGGGTCCTCAGAGTCCTCAGAGTCTCAAGGTCCTCGAGGTCCTCAGAGTCCTTAGGATCCTCTGAGTTCTTAGGGTCCTCAGTGCCCTTAGGTTCCTCAGGGCCCTAAGATCCTCCAGGTCCTCAGGATCCTCGCGGTTCCCAGGGTCCTCGACTCTTCAAGGTCCTTAGGGTCCCCAGGGTCCTCAAGGTTCTCCAGGGTCCTCAAGGTCTTCAGAGTCCTTAGGTTCCTCAGGGTTCTCAGGGTCTCCAGGGTCCTCAAGGTCCTCAGGATCCTCATGGTCCTCAGGGTCCTCAAGATCCCCAGGGTCCTCAGGCTCTTCAGGGTAATCAGGATCCTCAGAGTCCCAAGGTCTCCAGGGCCCTCCGGGTCTCCAGAGTCCTCAAGGTCCCCAGAGTCCTCAGGTCCCTCAGGGTTCTCAGGGTCCTCAGAGTTCTCATGGTCCTCAGTGTCAGAACCGAAGATTTACAGGACTGGAACGTTAGATATCCTAGTTAGCTAAAGTGTCGGACCCTGTTTGCTTTACAGCCCACACCTAGTGTTGAACATTAAAAAGCTCAAAAACGCCACCATCCATGGACTTTGGCTCTGGAGCTCTTGACAACGAATCGTGGTCCATCCAATCCTGGGCAATGCTAAGATTTTATCCGAAAATTGACTTAAAATCTTCTGCTTGCCAAAAATACTTACCACAGACCAGATTCCTCCGACTTTCCTTCAAATAAAAATATCCCCTAGGAGTCCTTTTCTTTGACTCTGAGCCTGTGGGGCAACATAACATTTGAGGTGGCGTACAAAAGTTGACAAACTTTTTCTTTATAGAGCTCAGAGCTTAGGTGTGCAAAGCTGAAGACAGTCGACAATGAAAGCGTACACTTCAACCGCAGATCCCAAATTCTGAGAAGAAAAGCTTTTGCCAAATTTAGAAATCTAAATGTAGCCGAAAGTCCTCGTCTTAATTGACAGGCGAACATTTGGTGACCTCATATCCGTGACCTTTAACCAAAACCCCGCAAAAATGCCAGTGCTCCCCACTCCAGGCATTATTTCAATTATGTCTAGTGCTCCAAGCCACTATTTTACCTTGACCCCCATCCACGAAATGTCACCGAGTGACATCAAAGCAGAAGACGAAGCGGAAGGAGAAGGAGAAGGAGAGGGAGAGATTTTGAAATTCTCTCTCCTCCAACCCCAAGTTATTCAATAAAAAGCGAATGTCCCCGTTTCCAGCGGATCCTGTCAAGCGGAAATTTATTTTATATCATAACTTGACAAATATGACGCAATAAATTGTGCCATACCGCTAAAGCGGGACATAAACAACATGTTGCCACCGTAAATATCCCGATTAGGTTGCCCTTAGACCGGTCCCGGGACGCATAGTTCCCGTAGTGAATTGGCAATAAAATAAATTACACTCCGTCATACGAGTGCTTTCTTCCCGGACGCGACGCACGCACGCACACACTCGCATGGGCCCCGGGGCTGCTGCCGGGTGGACGGGATGGGATGCCAAACACAACTTCCAATTCCACTAGGAAGTTATAATTTGGGATGAATTTGGAAATCCACGAGGACGAACGGCAGAGATTTGCTGCGACAATGGATGTCGGATCAGACGCTTCGCTTCAAGCGGCTTTTACGAGCGTAGGCGTGACCTTTGAATGGGTACTTATGGCCTGTAAGTTCGCCCGGATGGATATGATTTAATAGAGACGACCGAGCTGTGTCTCAGTCACAGTCTCGGGGGAGCTTGGCCGAATAATCAGTGATCACTGAAGATCCTTCTTTAATCTCGACGAACAACTTTGCGCACGACAAAGAGCACCAAATTGGCATTCACAGGCGACAAAAGGAACTGCCGATGACTGTGTTTGGGGAACGATTGGTGGATGGTGTCGGAGTTTTGGCAGTAACAAGAGGCGATTGCGGATAGACACCCGAGAGATTGCGGTGGGCAATGGACGAATTTGAGAAAATTAAATAAAACTCATGCTAATGTCCACGCTATTGGCTTCATTGGAAAGGTTTTTTTTGGTTTCGTCCAAGGATGTGGCAATCTTCTGATACTGATAGCCCGGGTTTTGGTCAGTGGCAATGCTTCTACGCCACACCGCAGGACTATCAAAGCCGAGTACTCGATTTTGGGAATACGCCTACGTACTAACCCAGACCCTGCACACTTCAACCACTCTCCCCGCGGAACTGCCGTTAGGTATTACTTCGCGGGGCTGGTTAGCATGTCACACTGTGTGCTCCATATTGTCCAAGTCAGATTACCTTACTCTTCCGAGCCTTCTTAGCTCGTTCTGGACGTTCGTTACAAAGGAGCATATCTCCAGCCATTTGTCAGTTGAACCAGGAGTTCGGGAGTTGGTAAATTTGTTCTCCCCGCGGCAAAGCGTCTGCAATGGAATATTGCGTGTTCTGAGTCTTCCTCTTCGCCCGCGCGTTATAGACAGAAGGGTGAGCTGTTGTGACCAAATCTGTGGAGATATTTCCGGTAACCTCCATGGCCCGATAAGCACTGCGTGAGGTGGTAGTTGCAGTTCCCGTGAGTTCTCGACGTCCAGGCTTCTATCGCGGGGATCAATTTATGAGTCCATCTGCCTTTGGTTGTGGTGTCCCATCTGGCTTGCCACAGTGCCATGGATGTTGCCCTTTCTTCCTTCTTCAGGCATCTTGGGCTAGTCTCCGAGCGATTTGCCGTTCGCCTTAGATAGACCCTGTGCATCTCTTTGGCGAGAATGTCGATGGGGACCATACCCGCGATCACACAGGATGCTTCGTCAAAAATTGTTCGGAAGCAGCTGATTGTTCTTATGGCGCCTGTATGCTGACGAAAGCTTCTTTGCTGTCTCCTTTAAGGTAGCCCTAAACGACGAACATGCTCGCCGAACTTGCTCGTTAGCGTTATCCCCTACACGGCGAACACATTTGGCGAACATTCATTTCGTGTTGTTTCTTCAAACCGTCAACCTGTGTGATTGGGAAGCGCAAGTGGTGAATTCCTCGATAAAATCGTGGCTGACTGTTGACATTGTGCTTAATCCGCGATATGCACTCGGCGACCTTCACAGCAAAAATGAGGTTTGCTCGCGAACATGGCCCTACACGGCGAACATCAAAGCCAACGAACACGACAAAATCGAAATTTTTCGCCAACAGCGAGCGGCTCGCGAACCAGCCCATACACGACGAAAATGCGGAGAGCACCAGCAACCTCGCGAACACGAGCAAGTTCGGCGAGCACGAGCAAGTTCGGCGAGCACGAGCAAGTTCGGCGAGCACGAGCAAGTTCGGCGAGCATGTTCGTCGTTTAGGGCTACCTTTACCGAAAGAGCACCCGTCCATGATGTTTTTTTTTCGAGATTCGAACCGACGACCTCGAGCGTAGGAGTCGACGCACCCACCACTACGCCCACAAGAATCGAACTTACCACTCTGGTGAGCAAGATCCTTCTTGGGTATCCGGGTCCTCCGATGTTCGGCAGCATACCGGAAAGTGCTGTCTGCATCTTTGACGCTTTTCTGCTGCGGTTTTCGACGTGCTTTTTGATGTTAAGTCGGTTGTCGAGCATCACTCCTAGGTATGTCAGAAAATTCTTGGATCAGATTAGCTGGGAACCAACCCGGAAGTTCGCGTATTCCACAATCTTTCGGCTGGTTATTAAAACAGCCTCTGTCTTGTGATCCGCTAGTTCAAGGTCGGAAGATTTCAGCCAATTTTTGATCATGGCGATTGCTTCGTTTGTGGCGGTCATTGGAAAGGTAGTTTGATACGATTGCTGTTTAGGACACACTATCGTAGGGTGAGTATCCGTTGCCGACATTTTGACCAGTTTTTCGAGTATTTGGTGACTTATAAAGGCGACAAGGCGCCAAACTTCGGCGTCAAGTTCACTCAAGTCGTTCGATCTCATCGTTTGGCTACAGTGCCAGGGTCTAACTGGGCCTCAGCCAACATTCCTCTCCATCCAGCACGGACCAGTTTTGAGTTTGAGTGCTCCAGTGCAGAGTTTCAAAAACCTCCGACAAAAAAAAAATGTGAACGAGGAGATTCTTGGTCGCGAGAGCGGGGTCATTTGAATAATATTCGGTTCCGTATTGACTGATGGTATTTGAAAGAGGAGACAGAACGAAGAAGAAGTGCTCCAGTTTAGAGTTTCAAAAATTCTCCAAAAAAAATCTCTTTTTCATCCTCTGGTGCCACAATCCGGGGTGGAATGGAGCTTAGCTTCTGCAGCAACCACTTGTGTTGGGCCTGCTATTGTTCTCTCACGAGTGGTAGGGACCTACAGTTTGATACCGACTCCGAACGGCGAGATTGAGAAGCTTTTTCTAAGCAGTTGTACTCTTTGAGCATCGCCAGTGATTCGAAAGAGGTGGAGCCGTGAAAAAAATGTTACGTGGTTTTTTCGAGTTTCGAATCTTAGACCTCGAGCGTAGAAGTCGACGCACCTACCCACTACGCCGCGGCGTTCCACTCTTCGAGCATATCCTTATTCTTCTTAGGGCGCTACAGTCCGAGGTGGACCTGGGTCTTCAGTGACATCTGCAGTGACTCGAAAAAGGCGAGGCCTGGAACACATTTTTTTTAAATTGTTGTCTGTGCTGGGAATTGGACCTAGACTGGCTAGTGAGTCGAGGAACATACCCTATATGTAACAACGGCACCCCCTGCATATCATACCCCTCGAATTGTGTGGATATTTGAGTTTCATCCATGTATCCATATGTACCCATTCACAACCTTCAAAAGCACGGAGTCGTTGCGGAATGTCAGAAAAAACACAAACATTCACCACTTGAGTAAATTCATGCGTTTCTTCCTCTGTGCAAACTCAAAACCCGCATTGCCTTCCGCTTTGCCTCGATTTCCATCTGCGACAGTGGCACGATGATGAGCCGAAAAAAAAGATTTATTTTTCATTCATTAGAATTCAATTCACTCGATTTATTTCAGAGGGAAAAAATGGAATATGTCTAGAAAACCGTCAAAAGGAGACACAGGTAGGGAAAGAAAAAAACGTAGAGTCATGGAGGAATGGGGGCTTTGACGTACACTGACGTGGGTTATGCGCGTTCTTTTCGCTGATTCGTCAGGGGATAGGTACGCCACTCTGGGACGCACCAAGATGAAAATGGAAACAACGAAATAAATGACGTCGCTAAAATGTTGACAAAAAACTGGTGGACATACATTTTTTGAAATTACAGACGCAGGACGCCAGTGCAAAGCTAGATTGTGTTTAAGGCAAGGGAGGTGTTAGTTCCATTTAATTCTGGTTTAGTTTTCACTTTAGTTACTCATTTCCTGATCAATTTCAGAAGTCCTTGAAAACAGCAATATTATGATTTTGTCGTGTCCAGAGCGAAAGCTTATCGAGTGGTGTCGATCACGGCGGCCAATTGATGAACGCTCGCCGTGAGATAAACCAGTCACTAAATTTCTCTTTCAAAACTTCGAGCGTTGGGTCGTTTGTATGGCATGTAGCAATGTATTGTTGGAACTATAGCTCGAATATATCAATGGTGTCAAGCTCTGGCCACAGAGCGGTCAACTTCACTCTTTACCCTTAAAATCGATCAGGAAATCGCGAATCACTGAAGCTAGTCTGGTTGATTTAGGCTAAAGTTTAAGCCCAAATGTAATATTGCCCAAAAAAAAGGAACAGTAAACTCGGAATAACTAGTCGCCTAGTCCCAAAAGATTGTCCACTTTTTCATGAACGTAATAATAATAAAAGCGGCGCTACACTCCGAGGTGGAATTGGGCATATCTTCTCAGCAACCATTTGTGTTGTGCGTGTTGTTGTGCTGTCACGAGTTGAGGCGAACTACAGTTGAATGTCGACTCCAAGCGCCTAGATTGAGACGCTTTTTCTAGACAGTTATACTCTTTGAGAATTGTCAGTGACTCGGAAAAGGTGGAGCCGTGAAAAAATTAAAGGTGTTTTTTTCGAGATTCGAACCTAGACCTCGACCGCAAGAGGCTCGCAAGAGCCTCGACCCACCTGGCCCACTTTTTCATGAAGTGACCGCTTTATCATTGGATCTACTTGTTTTACTGTGCTTCATCGTGGTGCAGTGGTTTAGTACGCTCCTAAGGTCTGTGTTTCGAATCAGGGTAGGCACAACATCTTTTGTTTTCACTACCTCTTTCGAGACACTGACTATAACTAAGAAAAGAGGCACATAAATGGACCCAAAACAGGAGTCCTGATTAACTCCTCTGACCATCGTTTTTCCAAGCCTAAGGAGGAGTTCAATTTACATGAATAAAGCTTCGTTTTCTTTGAAAATTACTTTGTGTGAAAACTTTTGTTCACCAATGTATTATGGTGGGCCAGGTCCCGGTCATATAATATCCCTAGATCGCGAACTGCAGTGACTCATGGAATAGGCTCAATGCGAAACGCTTTGGGCGGTAAAGGAAGGCGCTCACGAAATAAGGTTATAGCTAAGCCCTTACGGATATTAAGTCCTAGCAATTTATTGTCTAACCGCGAGCAAACTTAATTCAAATCATTTTACAATTGATCAGAGTCGGGGAAGACACAAACTCATACATTTTCGTGTCATCAGCATACATAGAGACTTCGGAGTATTTAATTATGTTAACGACAACATTTATGGTCAGAGCGAAGATCAATGGACCTAGGTGACTCTCTTGTGGGACACCAAGTCGGAGGTTTTTTGAAGCCCTACACTGGAGCGCTCAGACTCAAAACTGTTCTATTGTACTGCCAGGTCGCAACCTACTCCAGTGCTGTTAATTTGATCCCAATGGCAAATGGTGATTGGACCAGATTCGATTTCACTGAGATTCGAACCTGGGACCCCTCTAACTTGTGGCAGGCACTTAACCAACTGCGCCATCCAGCCGCTGTTTTATTGGACGAAAGACCTAAACCTAATTCTATACTGGCGAACTTCCAAGTATGACTTGAGCCAGAGAATGAATAATTTTGGAAACACGATGGGCTTAAGTTTTAAATAGATAATTTGAAATGTCAAGGGTCTTTCAATAGGGACTTCCGAACTTTGACAGTTGATAGCGGTCATATTGTTGAAAATACATCTGTCAAATTGGCTGTCATATATTCAGTCATATTTGGCAAAACAGATAAATCACCATGAATGGACGCAGTGTTCAAGAACACGCCCAAGTGACAAAATTGTTTCATCAAAATGGATGTTCTGTTCGTGCAACGTTCCGCGCGAATTATGGATACCCCTCTGGGAGCAATTGAAACTACGAACTTATTCTTATTATTCTTTATTTCACAATCCTTAATTTGCTAAATGAGTCAACCTTCTTACTTGACATCAATTTCCCAACTGACTTGTTAGCCCAGATTAGCGTTAAAAAAAAACGCCACCCGTCATACCTCAACCCAACAACAACCTGACCAACATGTTTGGCTTGGCTTGGGTTAACAGCATGTTAGCAGCCAACGTAACAGCTTATTATGGCTTGGCTTGGGTGCCAAGATCTGCTGTACAGTCTGCTCGTTTCAGCTTGAGATGGCACTTAGGGATGGGTGACGCACATTGTGTGTATGTAACTCGCGCTTCCCTCATTTTACGATCGCCATAGTCGTCCTACCGAGAAATGGAAAAATTTGAGTCCACTGGTACAGTAGACGATAAACCACGTCGACGACACGCAAGATCTGCCGATAACATCGCCGCTGTTCATGAGAATGTGCAGGAGAATCGCATTGGCGGCAGTCGATTTCGCGTCTCTCACACGAACTCGGCCTTTCGCAGATTACAGCTTGGCGAATTTTACGTCGTGACTTGGGTCTGCACCCTTACAAAATTCAACTGATTCAGGAGCTGAAGGTGAAAGACGTGTGTTCGCTGCATGGACTTTGGAGCAGTGGGAAACTGACCCTAATTTTTATCGAAAAACCATCTTTAGCGATGAGGGCCATTTCTGGATGAATGGGTACGTCAACAAATAAAATTCTCGAATTTGGGACAATACCAATCCACATGTGATCCAAGAGCGTCAAATGCATACCGAACAAATTACTGTTTGGTGTGGATTTTGGGCTGGCGGCGTCATCGGTCCGTATTTCTCTGAGAACGACGCTGACCAGGCTTTCACCGGCGAGCGCTACAGGTCGATGATTACTTACTTACTTAGCAGGCCTACGGCCGGCCCATGTAGGGTCTGAGCCTGAACTTTCGCTGCCTTCCATTGTTGACAGTCCTGGGCACGCTGCTTCCAGTCACCAAGACCAAGCTGTCTTAAGTCCGCGATGACTTGGTCTTTGTACCGGAGGTTCGGTCTTCCTCTCCTTCTCGAACCAGTTGCCTCGGTTTCGAAGACCCTCTTAGCTGGAGCGTTGTTGTCCATGCGCTCGACGTGGCCGAGCCAGTGCAGTTGACGGATGCCTTCCGGACTACATCCACATCCTGGTACAGCTCATAGAGTTCGCGGTTGTGTCTTCTCCTCCATTCGAGTTTTTCTTTCGAAGGCATCAAGAATCAGCTCCGCAGTTCTGCTTAGTGTCCAGCTTTTGGGCTCATATAGCAGGACTGGCAGAATAAGATTTTTGTATAGCATGAGTTTGGTCCTTCGAGTCAGGAGTTTTGAGCCCAGTTGTTTTGACAAACCGAAGTAATATCGGTTGCCAAGCACGATTCAACATCGGATCTCCACTGTGATGAAGTTCGTGAAGTTCACGTTTGCGAGTTTGAGTTTGTAGACAAACTCCTTCACTGCCTCAAAATTGTGGCTGTCGATTGTAATGTTTTGCCCTAGATGGTGTGCGGCGGATTGTTTCTTGCTCGACAGCATATATTTTGTCTTATCCTCATTGACCTTAAGACCAGCTCGTTTCGCCTGTTCTTCAACCATTGATAGGTCGATGATTACTAACTTCTTTTGGCCTGAATTGGATGATATGGACACATGCGACATGTAGTTTCAGCAGGACGACGCTACGTGCCACACTGCTCACGCCACATGGGAAATTCTGCACGACCAATTCGAGGGCGTGGTCATCTCATGTGGAAATGATGTGGACTGGTCACCGAGATCGTGCGATTTGACCCAGTTAGACTTTTTCTTATGGGTTTTCTAAGGTCACAGGTCTATGCGAATAAGCCATAAACTACAGCTGCCCTCAAAGCCAACATAACCCATGCCACCGATCAAATTCAGTCTGATATAAGCGCCAGAATCATGGAAAATTGGATATTTTGGATGCGCGTTACCCAGAGAAGCCTCTGCGAACATTCGATCGATGTTATATTCTATACATAATGGCATTGATAAGCCTTTTAAACGAATGAAAAATGTTGATGATATCACATACACACTTTGTTTTATCCAAATTTAAAGATAGGAAGCGGTTAAAGAAAGCCCTTTAACATATCCATAAAAATAAGGCATCAATGATTAAAGACTTGATCGAGCAATTTGTCGAAAAAATTCACTTTTGAATTAGGTCCGAAAATTGGTGAGGCTTGCCTTAAATCTCCAAAATTGCAGCCAATTCCAAATGAATGCCAAAAATCGGTGCGAAAATAACTCCAGCTGACAAAAGCTAAGCCGATTCAAATAGCGTTCATAGTTTAGGCCCACCCTCGTGCTGCATCCCCTCCCCGAAGGATTATCATCATCACCGTCATTATCATCATCAACCAAAAAGCAACCGCAACTGTATCGAGATGAAGTTCAAAATTCCACAGCGCTCTCTATTAAGTCGAAAATATTTATATAACTCCCTCAAAGCAAGCAATTCCGTCGCATGAGTAGAAAATAGTTCCCCATCCTGCGCATTTCGAAAACAATAAAAAACCCGAAATATTTCCCGTCAATCGATAAATGCCATGCTTCTCAATTAAGCGAGGACCGATGTGCAAACGCAGAAGTCCGAGATCCCCGCTCAACTCCATTCGAAAAAGCAACGGCCCCACCCGTGGGGATATTCAAAATTCCTCGGCCACCATAATTCATCATTATTTCGATGTCGTCAAGTGTGTAAACATCGATGGCGAACCCGTAAATATTGGATTGGCGGATGTCCTCGTATCGGAATCTCGAGAATGCGGTCCGAAGGGACGCACGCATAAATCATAAAATAAGAATTACCCCGAGTATCTGGGCTTTGTTCCTCGGCATCAGTCGGAGGGGGGAAATTCATTTAAAAAGGGATAACAAGACAATCCTGGCGAATTTTCGAATTTTCCAAAATACGCCACGATGTATGTAATTGACGTTTATTTCCCTCCGTCTTTTCCGCCTGCACAGATGGCAGGAGTGTACGTCTCGGCATGTGTCCTCTCTCAGATGGGGACTGTGGATATGCTCGTCTCTGCTGTGAGATGTCCTTTTTCTCTCGGTTTTTTTTTTTGTGCTGTGGTCTCGTTGTTTCATACGCCAGATGTCTTGATGCCATCATTCGGTGAATGGGTTCATGACCACAAAAAGGATATCAAAGGGGATATCGGTAATCAGGTCAATTTCCTAATATCCAAGGATATTTGCCATTTAACTCGCGCCATTGTCCTAACGACACGAGTGCTGCCATAGAGTTTTGCGCACGACGACGATGATCCAAAACCCAGGCCAAGACCGCTGTGAAATGAGAATCTCGAGGAGGAATAAAAGTTTCCACCCGAAAGAAAGAAAAGCCCCACCGGACGACCGGCCGAAGAAGAGGAAGGAGAGGAAGCGAAGAGAAGGGCTGCTGTGGTGCTTGTGCCGGAATTGGAATTAAAAGTTTAACGTTGCTATTGTGGTATTTTCTAGTGGCAATTACCTTCGGTGGTGGCGGCGGCGGGCGAGAGGCGAAAGTTTTTAATTCATCTCACGGACTGCGGGGCTTGTGTTGTGCCTCGGTAATCGGACGCGAACTGGCGAACTGGCGAACTGAGAGGAGCGTGGCCAGCCAGTGTTCAAACTTCGCATTGAACGGGGGCGCATTGAAATAATCGCTAATGTCCTTGTGACTCGCTGGGATCTTTTAAAGTTTAATTTATCCTAGACGAGAGGTTACTTTGTATAGTTATCTTTCCGCCCCGAGGGTGGGCGTGTGCGCCACGGCGGGGAACCTTTTCCAACTGCCTCAGCAGCGAAAAGGGCTCGAGATATGAAGTGCCTTTTTCAAGTGGGAGCCTACGGAGGGCGCGGCATCAGTCGCGGGGAAGGATTGGCGAGGTTTTTTAACTTTTGTCGGTTTGAAGTTCTGAAACTATTCGAATCCGTGGAGTTATCCGGATGAAGCGAGTGAAGTCAGTCGAGATGGAAACGGCGAAAGTTTGTGTTTAATACCCTGGGATGGGGGAGCTATCAGAGAAATATGAGAAAATATCGAGAGCCTGTGGCTGCGGCCGCCAGCGCGAATGGGACGAGTCATGAGCGAAAGTTTTTGGAATATTTCAAACAACTTCGGCTTGTTATCGTCGAGATTTGCGCGCAACCTGTGTGTGTATCTTTTGCGAAATTTCCCGAAGAAAAATGGTTAAGTGGAAAATATTTTGTTTTTGTGTTGATTTTGGTCTGCGGCAGACACGAAATTTGTGTTTGCTTTGCTGTCGTCTGGAACTGAAGGCTGTTTATTTCGTGGCTTGAAGTGATTCGCATGAATGGAGGGGACAGGTGAACAAGACAACTGAATGTTTCAAGGGGACTGATGTACAGCAGGCAGCTGAAATCACATGTGTTCTACTGGAAGGCAGCAATTGCTTCATTCGCAAGCAACTTTTGTCGAATTTGGACGACCCAACCAGTCGTCTGTTGTTTAATTTTAGGCTTGTATGCAAAAAATCCCTGATCTGCCACGATTTCTTAGAGATCTCTTGAAGATCATGTCCCCACCGATCATATCTTGATCCCCCCTCCACAAAAAGGGCTATTTAACCTCACGAAAGAACTATAGAGAGATATATCCCTGTTCAATCCAAGACCTTATCCAACCTGGAGCGCTTTGCACCGCACTTATCGGCAAGTACCAGTGCGGCTTCCGATCCGACAAATCAATTATGGACCAAATTATCACACTCCGCGGTATCCTGAAAAAGACCGGCGAGTTTCAAATCGATATGCACCATCTCTTCATCCATTTTAAAGCCACACTCGACAGCGTTCATGGCTAATCGGCGTGGCTGAGGAGCGAGAAGTCCTGTCCGACCATCAGTACGGCTTTAGGAAATCGCGCTCTACCATCGACGCCATCAAGGAGGTGGTGGATACAGCAAGCGAAGCCATAGCGGGTTTAAGATGGAGAGGCGGCACAAAAAAATACTGCTCCGTAGTTACGCTAGACATTAAAAACGCGTTGAACTCGGTAAATTGGTCCTGCATCATGAGAGCATTAAAAAGGATGAGCACACCGCAGTACTTGAGGAGGATAATCGTCAGCTATTTCACCGATAGAAATCTCAGGTACCATACTGACGATGGTATTAAATCCAAAGACGTCGCGGCAGGGGTTCCACAGGGTTCAGTTCTTGGTCCCATCCTGTGGAACCTAATGTACGACGGAGTACTGAGACTGACGCTGCCACATGGAGTCAAGATAATCGGCTTTGCTGACGATATCTCGGTGGTGACGGTGGCCAAGCACATCCACTAAAAATTGGCTGGAATCGTCCGACCTTGAACTAGCGGACCGCAAGACAGAGGCTGGAAAATTTCGGCTGTTAATAACCAGCCGAAAGATTGTGGAATATGCGAACTTCCGGGTTGGTTCCCAGCTAATTAGATCCAAGGATTCTCTGAAATACCTAGGAGTGATGCTCGACAACCGACTTAACATCAAAAAGCACGTCGAATACCGCAGCAGAAAAGCGTCAAAGATGCAGACAGCACTTTTCGGTATGCTGCCGAACATAGGAGGACCCGGATACCCAAGGAGGATCTGGCTTTCCAGAGTGGTAAGTTCGATTCTTGTGGGCGTAGTGGTGGGTGCGTCGACTCCTACGCTCGAGGTCGTCGGTTCGAATCTCGAAAAAAAAACATCATGGACGGGTGCTCTTTCGGTAAAGGTAGCCCTAAACGACGAACATGCTCGCCGAACTTGCTCGTGCTCGCCGAACTTGCTCGTGCTCGCCGAACTTGCTCGTACTCGCCGAACTTGCTCGTGCTCGCCGAACTTGCTCATGCTCGCCGCATTTTCGTCGTGTATGGGCTGGTTCGCGAGCCGCTCGCTGTTGGCGAAAAATTTCGATTTTGTCGTGTTCGTTGGCTTTGATGTTCGCCGTGCAGGGCCATGTTCGCGAGCAAACCTCATTTTTGCTGTGAACGTCGCCGAGTGCATATCGCGGATTAAGCACAATGTCAATAGTCAGCCACGATTTTATCGAGGAATTCACCACTTGACCTTCTTTATCACACAGGTTGACGGTTTGAAGAAACAACACGAAATGAATGTTCGCCGTGTAGGGGATAACGCTAACGAGCAAGTTCGGCGAGCATGTTCGTCGTTTAGGGCTACCTTAAAGGAGACAGCAAAGAAGCTTTCGTCAGCATACAGGCGCCATAAGAACAATCAGCTGCTTCCGAACAATTTTTGACGAAGCATCCTGTGTGATCGCGGGTATGGTCCCCATCGACATTCTCGCCAAAGAGATGCACAGGGTCTATCTAAGGCGAACGGCAAATCGCTCGGAGACTAGCCCAAGATGCCTGAAGAAGGAAGAAAGGGCAACATCTTTGGCACTGTGGCAAGCCAGATGGGACACCACAACCAAAGGCAGATGGACCCATAAATTAATCCCCGCGATAGAAGCCTGGACCTCGAGAACTCACGGGAACCGCAACTACCACCTCACGCAGTGCTTATCGGGCCATGGAGGTTACCGGAAATATCTCCACAGATTTGGTCACAACAGCTCACCCTTCTGTCTATAATGCGCGGGCGAAGAGGAAGACTCAGAACACGCAATATTCCATTGCAGACGCTTTGCCGCGGGGAGAACAAATTTACCAACTCCCGAACTCCTGGTTCAACTGACAAATGGCTGGAGATTTGCTCATTTATATCGAGCGTCCAGAACGAGCTAAGAAGGCTCGGAAGAGTAAGGTAATCTGACTTGGACAATATGGAGCACACAGTGTGACATGCTAACCAGCCCCGCGAAGTAATACCTAACGGCAGTTCCGCGGGGAGAGTGGTTGAAGTGTGCAGGGTCTGGGTTAGTACGTAGTCGTACTCCCGAAATTGATTACCAGATTAGATTTCACTGGGATTCGAACCTGGGACCCCTCTAATTTGGGGCAAGAACTTAACCAATTGCGCCATCCAGTGTCCTTTTAGTTTCGATATCGCTATTTTGACCCGGTCTATGTCGGCAGATGGAGGTCTTTTCTGTCATCTCCCGTTGTGTTGAGTGAAACATTCTGCCTGACAGCGGTATAGGTGTGTTCATCTCCGTTTAACCGTCTACAGAAGTGACCTTTTCAAGATTCTCAGTATTGTTTGCGACTCTATTACAATTTGTCCATCCGTCTTTTGTCCGAACTCACAAAGAGCTCATGTAGTTCAATGCGACGCTGCCTGGTAGGCTTCTTGCTTTGCTGCATGTGTCTGCCTGCCTTCGTCGTCAAACCAGGGATTTTTTCAAGTGGTGTCCCCACCGCAGCACCGGGTTCTCTGATGAATTTTTGACAATGTTCCCATTCATCGTCTGTTGCTTGGGCAGACGACGTCGAACTTTCGGGGAGTTTCAGGGAGACTCAACATTATTCCAACTCCCACGACAAATCGCAGACGTCAGAACCAAAATGTCACATGAAACTTTGATGCGACTTTGGAACTTTACTCCGAACAAGTTAAAAGTTATTTCTCGGCTTGTCACTGTCAAGCGTTCGCATTCATTCGCAGCCGTCATAAATTACTGACATGTCAGCCGCCCGAAAAGAATCCTCATCCCCCACGATGTTCGAAACAACCAATTACAGCCAAGTCACAACCGCCAGAGGCTAGCAGATAAACCAGCTGTTATGCCCGCAGTTCGACTGCATTCAAATCCCCAGCATTATCGAAATCGGGCCACAAGCACCCACAACGTCCCATCGAGCAGCAGCATTTTGACTCTGATTACGTCTCTTAACACGTTTCATTGAGACGTCTCGCAAGACTATGAATGTCTCCCCAAAGGACCATTTCGATGGGAATTATTTCTCTCTTCGCATGGGTACGTGCCGCGTTCGATATCATCCTCGATGTTGTGACGACGCTATCGAGGGGCACATAAATGCCATTGTCACAGTCATTATCGATAACGACAAGGAAGCGTGGCTGTCTTATCCGCCGGAATTGGTGTTCGAGAGTGTGTCTCTCTGCACGGCGTAATCCAGTGGGTAGGCGCACCGAATTGCTTCGGATATCTACTAACCCGTTAGCTCTTTCATGCTGTGTCATCGACTGAGGTGCCCATCATCGATAATAATAGACCCCATCAAATCTAAGTGCCAGTTTGAATGGAAAATTAATTTGGTGATGCGACGAGGACGTGGGTTTCGCTTTGGGTTCTTGGGAGTTCTTCGAAAATTGAAAGCCATATCGATTACCAGACGATGACGTACGTGGATGCGTAACAATGTCTGCAGGAGACTGTGGACGATGGCTAAGAAGGGGAGTCTTTAAGCAAAGTTTTGTAGAAACAAATCACAAATTCTGATTGTTTCAGAACTTTAGGAGGAATCCGTAGCATTTTTGAAGGAATATTTGTGAGGGAATGGGGACTCTTAAGACAGCGGACAGAACAGCATTCACATGGAATGAGAGTGGAAAAAACTAATAAAAGCGACCAGATCCGGGAAAAACAAGAGTCGAGTCTCCAGAGTCGATATCCACTTCACAACGCCAACCTTGAGCAAAGAATGCGTCGAGTGCTAAACAGGCTATCAATACCACAACAAATCATGAGAGGTGTCCCCCAAGGTTCGAAGCTGGGACCGATACTATTCAACATTTGCACCACCAGCTTCTGTCAGAATTTCAGAGTCTCAAAGTCTCAGGGTCTCAGGGTCTAAGGATCTCAGAGCCTCAGGGCCTCAGGGCCTAAGGGTCTCAGGGTCTTAGCATTTCAACGTCTCAGTGTCTCAGGGTCTCAGGATCTCAGAGTCTCAGGGTCTCAGGGTCTCAGGGTCTAAGGGTCTCAGGGTCTCAGGGTCTCAGCATTTCAGGGTCTCAGCATTTCAGGGTCTCAGCATTTCAGTGTCTCAGGGTCTCAGAATTCCAGGGTCTCATTGTCTCAGGGTCTCAGGGGCTCAGAGTCTCAGAGTCTCAGGGTCTAAGGGTCACAGTGTTTTTTTTTTTTTTTTTGTGCGAGAGGAGGTGGAAACCTTGCATAGGCACCAAAGGTCCGACGTCCTTTGGTAGTGCCGGATTCTTACCGGCTAAAACCACCCCCAGTCAATCTTCCCTTTTGTTTGCTCCCTCGCGGAACTACCGCTAGGTATTACTTCACGAGGGACGGGTTCGAGCTATTTGCTTCGTCGCGTTCCGCTGTCTTTCTGCGTTCCGTGAATACCTAAGGGTCACAGTGTCTCAGCATTTCAGGGTCTTAGGGTCTCAGGATCTCAGGGTCTCAGGGTCTCAGAGTTTCACAATTTCAATGTCTCAGTGCCTTAGGATCTCAGGCTCTCAGGGACTTAGGATCACAGGGTCTCAGTCTCTCAGAATTTCAGTGTCAAAGGATTTCAGGGTCTCAGGGTCTCAGGATTTCAGTGGCTCAAAATCTCAGGGCCTTAGGATCTCAGGATCTTAGAGTCTCAGGGTCTCTGAGTCTCAGGGTCTCAGAATAGGTGAGTTTTCCAGAGCACCCCAATGTGAACGCCTTTAGTCATAACCTGTTTATACTAAACATTTTAAGACTTTGTAATCACTATATACTCGTTGGGCCCCTATTTTTTAGCCACCACTTCTACTTTTGTCTGTTGGATTGAGTTGAATTACTTCGAGCGCCTGCAAAAATTGTGTAGCGTTCAAAATCTGTGCTCTGACCGTGATTAAAGACAGTCCTTCTAAATCATTGCCCACAGTCTCCGGCTTTGTCTTCCAAAGTCGATGTTTTATGAGTCAAAAAACAATTGCCACCTCGATGGTCAATAAAACCCCTGAGGTCTGACTGCACGCAAGCAGCATCATTTACACTGTCATTGTATTCATGCCTTCTTTGTAACACAAAGTTGTTTTCCAATCTAGTCCTTGTATTAACAGTGTTCTAAAACTTTCGGTCCAATTGCCCCACTCCCCATTGGCACGTGGAATCCCAGTGAATCCCAGTTCGCTTACAACTTCTTAACTCCGCTGGATTCTCTAATTAATCCGTGGAATACTTTGCAACTTTCTGCTTTATGTTCGAGCAGAGGGGAAAAAAAAAACAGAAATCATTTAACGTATGCCCCAACCTCCACTCGCCTTAATGAAATGTTTACATGTTAAGACCGAAAGTGAACTCGAGGTAAGTCGTGGGATGAAGGACAATAAATAATTAAAAAGGTAACTTTTAGGACATGACTTACCTGCTCAAGGTTGCACACGGTTTTCTTGTTTTGGTAATCTGGTAATCGAATGTGAAGCTGTCTGATGAGGGGAGTCAGTTCACGAGAGGAATTTTTAACTAGACGAAGTTTGGTGGAATTTTCTTTGATTGGATACGTAGGAGTCACTGTCAAGCGATTGTTCGGGCGTCAAGAAAATTAGAAGGATATAAGGGGAGTAAGGGAGCTTACCAAAGGAGGAATGGCATTTGGTAATCTTGTAATGGGTCTAAGAGTTTAGAGAATGACATCTCGGAGCTGAGAATTGAGAGATGGGCTTCTAAATGACAGTCTGGTAGATTTATCTGAACAGGATGAATATTGAAAAATAAGGAGAAGCTGGATATTTGCAGACTTGTCCTTGTTTTCTGTAACATTCTCAAACACACATAATCGGTCAGATCTATCTCTATCTCTATACGACTGGATGGCGCAGTTGGTTAAGTGCCTGCCCCAAGTTAGACGTGTCCCAGGTTCGAATCCCAGTGAAATCGGATCTGACCAGTCACCATTTGCCGTTGGGTTCAAATCAACGGCACTGGAGTAGGTTGCTACCTGGCAGTACAATGGACCAGTTTTGAGTCTGAGTGCTCCAGTGTAGAGTTTCAAAAAAACTCAGAAAAAAAACTCTCCATCTCCATCTCCATCTCCATCTCCATCTCCATCTCCATCTCTATCTCCATCTCCATCTCCATCTCCATCTCCATCTCCATCTCCATCTCCATCTCCATCTCCATCTCCATCTCCATCTCCATCTCCATCTCCATCTCCATCTCCATCTCCATCTCCATCTCCATCTCCATCTCCATCTCCATCTCCATCTCCATCTCCATCTCCATCTCCATCTCCATCTCCATCTCCATCTCCATCTCCATCTCCATCTCCATCTCCATCTCCATCTCCATCTCCATCTCCATCTCCATCTCCATCTCCATCTCCATCTCCATCTCCATCTCCATCTCCATCTCCATCTCCATCTCCATCTCCATCTCCATCTCCATCTCCATCTCCATCTCCATCTCCATCTCCATCTCCATCTCCATCTCCATCTCCATCTCCATCTCCATCTCCATCTCCATCTCCATCTCCATCTCCATCTCCATCTCCATCTCCATCTCCATCTCCATCTCCATCTCCATCTCCATCTCCATCTCCATCTCCATCTCCATCTCCATCTCCATCTCCATCTCCATCTCCATCTCCATCTCCATCTCCATCTCCATCTCCATCTCCATCTCCATCTCCATCTCCATCTCCATCTCCATCTCCATCTCCATCTCCATCTCCATCTCCATCTCCATCTCCATCTCCATCTCCATCTCCATCTCCATCTCCATCTCCATCTCCATCTCCATCTCCATCTCCATCTCCATCTCTATCTTTTTCTCTATCTCTATCTCTATCTCTATCTCTATCTCCATCTCCATCTCTATCTCTATCTCCATCTCTATCTCCATCTCGAAGTAGTGCCGACTCCCAGGAAAACAACAAGATCTTGTCACCCTCGGCTCACTGCTCTCCATCCAACCCAGAGGCAGAGTCATGTAACCCAAAGCGATGCATAAAACCTTAAAAGGAACAGCTTCCTTCACTTCCGTCACTGGGATCATACTCAGACGCCGCCGCCGTCAAAAGGACTGTTTGCAAATGCTATTAACCCAGATCTATGGAATCAATTCGACTTCGATGTGAAATCCAGGATGTGTGCAAGTGGCAACTTAACCTCAATTATCGCTGAGTGCAGTTTAGTGTCGCTAAGCGTGAGGCAAATGCCTTTCCCTGTGCACTTTATGGCTCACATTCACTTCGAGTGCGGGTGTGTGGTGGCATCGCATCGATGTTTCGCAACCTCATTCAAGGACTTTCAAAGTTGCTACACCTTATTGTCGATGTGCCACCACCCACCCCCAGCACTCATGCATAAATAAAATGCTAAACTCAAAGTGTACACCTTTCATTCTCGTTTTTTTGTGCTGTTTTGCTTTGTTTTGTTTTTCCCCCCTTAGAACCACTTCGCGATCCCTTCCAGAGAACGCTTACAATCTCCTGCCAAGCCCGATGCGTCTTGCGTCGATTCAATTCCTCGGGGACGGAGATGGCGGCGTTCTTCTGTATCCGATTGTTGCAAACGCTCACAGAGAGTGTTCAAAGGCATTTTCGAATCCCTTTGTCTTTGCCGCCGCTGTGTGGGGATGCCGGAGAGGATGTGTTTCCCCCCCCCCCCCCCCGACAAACCACTTTTTGAACAACAAAAAGAAGAAAAATCACTTAAGTCGTACAAAGGTATCTGGATGTGGATACAGGCGAGACGGAGGTATCTGGATGTGGATAAAAGCGTCGCGCCCGTGTAAGTGTCCTTGTGAATCGGTCTCGAGCGAGTCCTTCTGCCGCTCCGCCTTTTATCGCCTAATAGGCGAATCAATCCAATTTCGATTACGCGACTCAGAGCTTATCGATTTATCCCCGCAACAGCCATGAGGCGAAGGTCAGATTCATTGCTCCCCACAGCTGGTTGTGCGTCCATCAACCAGTGGCTGAAATTGGGTTTTCCAGGAATCCCAAAATTGAATCCCTTTTCGTGGCATTCACCCGGCTCCTGCGATGGTCTTGGATCATCCTCAGCTCAAAGGCGCGCTTAAGAGCGGCTTCCCCCGACGTTATTTACCCGACATCGCCTGTGCGCGCGTCCAGGTCCGGTTGACGATGATCTCCGAGGGAGTGGACCGTCCCAAATCAAACAGAATAATGCTTCAAAAATTGACAATTTATTTTGATTATCCTTCGATTATGAGACGCTTAAGTGATTTTCCAGTTATTTCCCCCAACCCACCATCTGCAGCCGTGGCTACGGATCCGGGACTGGGCATTTTTTCAGGTTCGTTGGAGGCGAGCGAGTTTCAGAGTTCGTCGGTTGTTTCCCCAACGAGAAAGTCCACGAAAAATAAATAGAAACTCGAGCGAAGAACGAGGGAAACGAGAAACGAAACGAATAAAGGAACCATCCGGAATTGGGTCCTTGGGAGTCCATGATGCGTTAAGGACGAATGAAAAGGATCGGTCGTTCTTGCTGTTTGTTCTTAGATTTACAGCATTATGTGCATATCTCGGTGTGCGGCATGCTTTTCAATATGATTCGTGTTCACTCGTTGCTTCGGGACAATTGAATTCGTAAATTGGACAGGGGACGGGTCGTCTCCGGGCCAACACATGCCTTGAAGTGGGGGCGACGTCTGATGTGCTTGTGATCCAAACGACTGAGGAACTGTGATTCTTAATTCAATTTTCTCTTCATTCTGACAGAGGGACACACAGCGGCGAAAGCCTATTATGAGGGGCATCGTAAAGCTTTCCAGCTGACTTAACCCTTCAGCGCTCAGTGTTGCTTCAAATTATTCGAATTCAACGAATGGACAGTGGAAATCATTTCCTCTGGAGACATGGGAGCCATCGGATAGGAAACATTTCTGAAACGTACTCATTTTTTCGAGGGATTTTGAAAATTGCTTTCGCTTTTTGTTAATCAAAAGCGCATCGACTGTGAGAGCAATAACCGGCAAATTCGAGGAATCTTAGTCGGCGATGGACGGTGGACCATCGACACGTGTTTGATTAGGAAAAAACATGACAGCTGTTGACGAGAATTCGGACGAAATTCCAGAAACATCATGCTTTAAGGGGGAGCTCGCAGTAAATTCGCACGAAAGATTTGTATTGTTAATAGAAAATCCAATAAACTCAAGCTATTAAGCCAGATGTTGGGCCAATATCGCATGGAGTGGCTGAGCCTGAGCTATGGCCACTAGCTTTTTGTCACGCTGCTTCAAGTCACGCAAAGGCTAAGTCCTTCTTGCATCCGGATGACTTGTTTTTGTTTTGCTTTTTGAACATGGTTACTGAGATTCGAAATTTCTCTTGACTAGAGGTTCATGCAGCCGAAGCTGGTGGACGACTATATTTCAGACTACATCATTACAGAGCTCGTGCTTTACCTTCTCCTCCATTCGCCATCCAAAGGAGTAAGTTTATTTTGAAAAAATCCAAAATTAGCTGTGTTTGCTTATTTATCTTCCACTTCTCGGCTTCTAGTAGCAGGATTGGCTTGTTTTTGTAGAGCACCATCGCCATTACTCGACTTAGGAACTTCGCTGTAGACAAACTGAAGGAACAGTAATTCCATACGGTTCTGCTTCCTCGAACCTTTATCAGGCTATCGTTTGTGAAGGTTGTGATAACTCGAAGGTAAATGAAACACTTATCTACTTCAAAATTCTAGTTGTAGAGTTTACGTAAAAACCTTGTGTGGAGTGAAGTGAAGTCGTTTGTCTTCCTGTCATTGACTTTGAGATCAGCTCATTCAGGTCACTCACCAATGTCCTAAAACGGATGGGCTGGACTGGTTTATAAAAGACTAGAGAATCGCGTGCTTCGCTACGCAAAGGTTGCACAGCTCGAATTCTAATAAACCAAAAACGCATAAAAAAGCCCAAGTCACACTTGACAACCTCCTCTTCATGTCTGCACAGTTTCATTGAAATCGGTCCAGCCGTTTCGGAGATTAGCCCGAACAATCGCACAGACACTACGATTTTATTAACATAGATTTACATACACACTGTATTAAACATCGTTGCCTGCATACCAAAAACGACAACACTTACCGGCAAGTGCGAATAAAATGTGCACATGTACGCTTGTGTTTAACCGATTAAGAACTTAATTATTTGATGATGTTTAGCTCCAAATTTGAAAAAAAAAATACAGATTTACGCGGCAAAACTCTTTTTGTACATTAAACAAAACTAAAACAAATCAAATGCGACTCTTGCCGATTAAGCCCGTTCACAATGCGAGTTCGATGAAAAAGAACCTTAACAAGATCACTCACTGACAGCTGTCAATGTGTATGCGTGTATGCGCTACAACGTGTATTTGCAGTGCGTATGACATCAGCACACAGTATTCATACAGCACACGCTCATAGAAGCCTACGTATTTGTTGTCCTTTTTACAAACTGGATAAAATCAGATGTTGACATAAAAAGTCATAACTCACGAACGCGTTGACGAATTTCATGCAAACTTTAGATAAACCATCTACACGACCATACGAACAAACCCTGAAAATTAAACTGAATTCGGTTTGACCGTTCGTGAGTTATAAAGTCACAACGCACTTGCAACAATTTCTTATATAATAATAATAATAATGGCAGCGCTACAGTCCGAGGTTGACTTGCGCCTAGCTTTCTCAGCAACCACTCGTGTTGTGCATGCTATTGTTCTTTCACGAGTGAAGGGGACCTACAGTTTAATGCCGACTCCGAACGGCGTGTTTGAGAAGCTTTTTCTAGACAGTTAAACTCTTTGAGCATTGTCAGTGCCTCGAAAGAGGTGGAGCCGTTAAAAAATTGTTGGTGTTTGTTCGGGAATTTTCAACAATTTCTTATATATATAGATAAAGTATTCTGCGATTTGTGGGAGTCTGAAGAAGTTACATGATTCTTTATTAAGATAAATTTTAAAAAGTCATTAGACGTTAACGCTTTATGTAGGATTGTGTCATCAAATTCAGGAGGAGGTTTCCTCAGTTGAAGTGATTTACAGGTGCTCACTTGAAGCCCACGTTGAAGGCTAAGTAAACAAGGCGAATCCCAGCATCATTCAAAATGACGTCTCTTGTCGGATGACTGGATAGACACCTCACTCGAAGGACCAATGTAGCTTTGTGTAAGACCAAGAGCAGCCCATTCTTAATATTAGATTGTATTACATGAAATGTCGGATTTTTCACTCTCATCTCTCATCTCATTTTCAGTGACCCGCATGTTCCACTAAAGTGGTCATGGGGGCAATGCATGCACGAGAGATCTCCAGGCCACTCGATCCTCCGCCATCGACTCTAACTCATCAGGGACTATGCCCAAGCGCAACCAGGCGACTGTTTGGACTTGGTCCAACCATCTCGTTCTGGGTCCGCCAAGCGGTCGCCTACCTGATGGATTCGCATTCAAGGCACGCCTCGGAAGTCGTGATGATGGCGACATTCGTGCCACGTGACCAAACCAGCGAAGTACAGCCCTTTCCATTCGAAGAAGCAGCTGCCCAAATTTCACTTAGTCCTCAATTAGAAGCTGTACAAAAGAGTGAATTTTTTTTTATAGGATACTCTGGTATTGGTCTTTGATGTGCGCGACTTTTAGGGTCCGTTGAAAATACAGTTCTTTTTCTATAAGAATTTTTTTATCATGCTGTCGACGGTCCAAATTCGTACTCTTTTCCTTTACGAGTTCAAACTGAGACATAATGCGTCTCTGGCAGTCAAAAACATAAATGCCGCTTTTGAGAATATAGCGGTGAACGAATGCACCATTCAGCGTTGGTTTGGTAAGTTCCGTTCTGGAGATCTAAGCTTCGAAAACGAACCGCGTGGGAAACCGGAAACGGTTGTCCTCACGTTACAATACACAAGTCCTCGATCTATTTGAAAAAAGAACTTTGCGTACAAATGTTGGTCATTTTGCGTTGATGATGGAGGAGAAAATTTGTTTGTTCGGTGAAATGTGTCACGCCAGGCATCTACGAATCCAGCGCCTATGGTAGATGGCTAAGTATACACACTCAGAGTCGACTTAAAACAAATCTACAAAACCTTCAAGACAACGCAAGAGACTTCCTCCACGTCAAGAATCAACTTTGCGGGCGACTGGCAAGAGTTACTCTGCGTTTGATACCGTTCTGATGTTTTCTATTGTTTACCGCTGAGCTGAGGTTGACAAAGTCCTTCAATTCCTTGAACTTATTGCTGCCTATTGTGACGTTCTGGAAAGTCGTCGATGTTGTGCGCCCCTTCTCGATGACAGCATATACTTTGCAGCATATACATTTGCCCTCGTTTACCGACCGATCAATTTAGTTCGCTTCCATTTCAATGCACAATTGCTATCGGGGAACTGATCGAGTACAGAGCTGATCCTCCTCTTCTTCCTGGAAGTTCTCTGATCGTGATTCAACGATCTTGGTAGGTAGGTAGGTTGGAGTGACTAAAAGAGTACACTTAGACCAAGTTAGTCCATTGTGCTTCCATCAACTTGAACTTTCCATAAAGAGTAGTAAATTACTATTAGGGGTCTCACAGAGGTCACAGATCCTCTCGAAAACTAGATCTTCAACAAAAGTCGTCGGTGAGATGCTAGGGCCTGACAGGAATATAGAATGTTCTCCAGTTCTTCTTCATCTTCCATCTCGAGTCTTCTTGATTGTTTATCTGTGACACAGGGGGTTATAGCGTCCACCTGTAATGATAATAATAATGGCGTCGCTACAGTCCGAGGTGGGCTTGGACCTAGCTTCTCAGCAACCACTCCTGTTGTGCGTGCTATTGTTCTCTCACGAGTGGAAGGGACCTACAGTTTAATGCCGACTCCGAACGGCGAGATTGAGAAGGTTTTTCTAGTCAGTTATACCCTTTGATGAGTGACTCGAAAGAGGTGGAGCCGCGAAGAATTCTGTTTTGAAAAATTGTTGCTTGTGAAAGTCAAGTGTGTATGGGTCGACGCGCAAGCCCACACGGTCATGGCGTCCACCTGTAGCAACAGTTTATAAGTAGCAGGCTTATGTTGCTGCATTTCATCGTTGGTGACTGGGTGGTTGCGTGCCTGCCAAGTTCATCCGCTTTGCAGTTACTTGAAATGTTTCCGTGACCGGGTACCCAACACAGGCAAATATTTAACTATTCGGCCATCCTATCTAAATTTGACCGGTAGTTTGTTACGATTAGAGAGTTTTAAGCCAGGGCTTTAATAGCTGCTGTCTATATCACCGGCGTCTTCAGAAGAAAAACAAATTTCCTTCGCTCTGTAGATTCCCAATATTTCGTTCTTAAATCTTCCAGTACCATTCGGAGCCAGGCCTGAATGGTGGCAGTATGCGAGCGTCTGGTGGCCGGCCTGTCCCGCTCGGCAGCCGGTCGGGCTCAGCCCGAAGCAGTTACGAGCAACCCGGCAGTGGCCTCGTGAGCCACTACGGGGGTGGGAGGGGGATCACGCCATGCACTAACCAGTGCGTGCGAGGGTTAAAAGGCAACGGACAACGGCATCGGCTTAGGATAGGCACATGGAACGTCTCATCGCTCACAGGAAAGGATCTCGAGATGGTTGAAGAAGCTGCCAGATATCGGTTAGATATCGTAGGCATTTCTTCGACCAAGCAAAGAGGATCTAGAACTGTGGATCTTTCGGACGGGTGGAAACTCTTCCTGTCGGGAGTGGCACCTCAAATGTCTGCACAGGCGGGAGTGGGGATACTCACAAGTCCCAGGCTGGCAGACAGGGTATTGGAGTGGATACCGTTAGGAGGGAGAGTCGGGATCTTAAAGCTCAAGCTTGAAAGATCAACTTTGGCTCTAGTGCAGGTGTATGCACCGAATCTAGAGTCAGAGTATGCAGCTTTCCTGGATGAAGTTGATGCTGCCCTTGACAGGGTGGCTGAGATGGATTCCTTTATTCTGATGGGTGACTTCAATGCTCACGTGGGTGTGGATGTAACGACATGGGGGAGTGTGATTGGGAGGAACGGTGATCCTCATCAAAACAAAGATGTTGGATTTTTGCTGTGCAAATGGCATGTCCATTATGAACACCTTCTTTCCACACAAAGACATCCATAAATACACATGGTACCGTCGGAGTCTTCAACAGAAATCGTTGATAGATTTCTTTGTGGTACCATCGTGTGTGAAACGGATGGTTTGTGACGTTCGTGTGTTGAGAGGGGCTGAACTGTCAACTGATCATCACCTGGTGTTGTGTACGCTGTATCTTTCTGATAAAGTACCTCTTCTGCCAAGGCGGAAACCAAGAGTGGTTACACGCATACGGTGGGAGAAACTACAGAACAGTGAGGTGCAGCAACATTTTGCACGGCGCATATCCGAAGGGTTTGAGCAAATTCCAACTGTTCCATCGCATGTAGAGGACGAATGGCGACTGTTTTCAACAGCTGTCATTGCTTCTGCACCATCACGACTTCCGAGGCGTGCCTTGAATGCGATTCCATCAGGTAGGCGACCGCTTGGCAGGATGAGATGGTTGGACCAAGTCCAAACACTCGCCTGGTTGCGCTTGGGCATAGCTCCTGATGAGTTAGAGTCGATGGCGGAGGATCGAGTGGCCTGGAGATCTCTCGTGCATGCATTGCCCCCGCGACCCCTTTAGTGGAACATGCGGGTCATTGAAAATGAGATGAGATGAGATGAGATCTTCCAGTAGAGAGGGCTTACACTTAAAAATTGTCAAACTTCTACTAAGTTTTAATTGAGTTGTCAAATGTGCCAAAAGACTGAATGAAAGCACAAAGATCCCTTTCACACATGCACTAAGCCCCGCATCACAAGCCGCACTCAAAAACTCACAAAAAATGACGGTAACTCTTAAAAAAAACCTCAAACACTCTTGACTAACTCACTCCGCGACCACCACAGAAGCACCAACTGTTGGCTGAAAGATGATAGCCCTAAATCCGTATAATATCCTTAATGCCGCATTTAGCAGGCGTAATCTTTTGTAGTTTGAAACAGGACGCCCCTCTTTGCATACACGGGCCACTTACTCAGCGAAATGTCCTCATCTTTTGTCCCGAATCAACAGAAGGGGGTCGTAAAAACAAAGGTTTACACACTTCCCCCCCCCCCCCTGCACAGCCACTAAGTCAAAAGCAATGATCTCAAGGACGCCCCCCGACTTCACGGGACCCTCCCGCCGGTCGAGTCGAGCACTTGATGAGGACTTATGAACCGAAAGATAAAAGTACTCAGGCCGTCATTGTTAAGCACAGCAGCCATTAGCATATCCTTTAGTACGCCACTAATTATTTTGCGGAGGAAATCTTGCCGTCACCATCTTGTTGGCACATCGGCCGCCCAAGGTCGACCCCGATTCCTTCGACCCGGGGTTGCGCACCGCCCGTTGAAAGTGATTCACCCGTCCCCCGTGACGTCCGATAAATGTTTAATTTGTAAGCAGAGACTCACCATATCGCACTAAAACAACATGTCCCGTTGAAATTTAATGTTACCCGCACGGAGGACATGCACGCCCATCCGTCCGCCCATCGAATCTCGTCCCGGGCTCGTTCCGAGATAAGCTCCTCGAAGGAGAAGTGCTCGTCCCTTCTCGAGTGTCATTCACTTTAAGCTCATGTGCATACATACGGACGTATTCTCGGTTTGCTCAGGGCCCCCCTTGGCCCGGCGTCAGCCCGATTCCTTTTTCTTTATCTAATCTAGCTATCATCATTTAAATTTAGGGTGACCCAGAACAAACTTTTCGCCACACAGTGTCTCCTAATCCCCGAGACAAGGGCGAAGTTCATCCTTCCTGCCGTTCCGCCTCCCCGCATGTACTTGTAACTGTATGAAGTGTCTGCAGCCAATTTATTTTAATGCGCTCCTTGGGACGGGATGGGGGATGGGGGATGGGGCGCCCATGCACACACAAGGGCTAAGCCGTACTTCAGTCCCGCCCCGCCGGGTCCTGGATACCGTCATGTTGCGATGGTATCCTTGTTTATCTTGAATAATTCGATGCAATATTTTTTACTCTTCAAGTTATTAATAGATTGCGTTTCATTTCGGGACGTAGATCGGCTCCTGGCTCGGTCGGGGGCTTCCACGGATGGGGAGGGCGACCCGGGGACCCAGGAAACGAACGGATTTGATGAGAGTTTTGCATGAGTAAGTTGGAAAATAAATCAACAAGTCCCCGGGTAAGTGGAGATGCTGCAGAATTGGCTGTTGACAGGGAAATGACCAGTGGTTGTGGCGGGGGAGGGGGGTGCGTTGCACTGCACTCAGGATGCAGCGGTGAAGGAATGCTGTGGATTCAGAATTGAGTTGAGGATGGATTCTGAAGTCTCGGTATCGGATCGATGAAAAGAAAAGCAATTTGCTGTGATGCAGCTACCGAGAGAGAGACCGCTTCAAATCATCGACGGCGAAGACGGAACGACGATAGGACGAGTTGGGTTCAGAAGTTTCCTATTCTTCGGAGAGTCCTCTTTGAAGTCGCCGAAGATGAAGTAATTCACTTGGTGTCGGTGAACTTGACTTGCACTGCATGCCTTTGCAGGGATCTCCTGGGAAGGGGGCGATGATGTGGTGTGTGTACGCCTTGGAGACGGACAGGGATGTGAAGCTTCCCTTGCATTGACACGTCGTTCGATGGAAGCACTTAAATCGAAGACATGATGCAGTCTGAGGGATTTTTGCATTCATCGTGAGTGCAGCTGAGGAGGGGGACATATTTTTGAAAGAATTCTGCTTTTTCTATCGAAAGAGTCGTCGTTGTGTGCTCTGCTGGATGTTACTCTTTTTCTCGAAAGGATTTCAGAGAAATCGGTTTAGGAAATGCTGCAGAGACGTATGCAGTTCACCAAGTGATCAGAGACATTTCCAGGAATTCTCGCCGTTCGATGGGACGTATAAGAATGTGGTCCATTTACAAGAGTCCTTTGAGTTATTCTCTGTATCAAAAATATGTCAAGCTGCTTACTGCGACAAAAAGAAACTGAAGCATTCATTGTGAAGAAAGATCCACCGCATTCCTCGGGAAGAAAGATGGTTCAAGTGTGAATCGGCAAAAGGCAATCAGTGGCAAGGGGATATTTGAAACACTGCAGGAGCACTCAGACTCAAAACTAGTCCATAGTACTGCCAGATAGCAGCCTACTCCAATACCGTTAATTTAAGCCCAACGGCAAATGGTGCCTGGACCAGATTCGTTTTCACTGGGATTCGAACCTGGGACCCCTCGAACTTGGGGCAGGCTCTTAACCAACTGCGCCATCCAGTCGTATGGCAAGGGCTTACGAGAACAAAATGAAAAAATGTCGAACACCTCGAGAGCTGATTACGACTGCAAGGAATCACGGCTTGAAGACGTCTGTAGAAGGGCCTTGAGCTAAGTAGTGCAAGCTCTATCTCTTCTCTTCTTTCTATCATCAAACTGAAAAAAAACATTCAAGAGGTGATCACAAGAGACAAGCATAATCTAATTCAGTTGCTGTCTGTTCACGGGAAGCATCTCATTCATACAGCAGGCCTTCTGAAGAAAAAGACACTGTGGCACAAACAGGGTGCGCCATCTAGTGGTTTTTCTGACAGTCGTACGTCGATTCACTGAATCGAAGAAAATGTCATGGGGAGTTAAATTCAAAGACGAGATGAGGATAGGGCTTGGTATACAAGGTTTGCCATCTAGTGTTTTTCTCAAATCATAGGTTATTTTGACACTGACAGCCGTTTTTCGCTCGAAATCTTGAGAGAAAGTCAGTATCATACTTCCGCGGAACGAAATGAGTCGCTTTACGCTTGTTCAACGTTGGCAAATATTGAAAACTTATTTCCAAAGTGAGTGCTGTTTAGCCCAAACAGTGCGTTTTTAAGGTTCCGTCTACAAAAACGGAACCTTTATAATTTCGGTGTGTCCGTCCGTCCGTCCGTCCGTCGTGTCTGTCACACTTTTTTATCTCGGAAGTTTATGAAGATATCGGCATGAAATTTTGGAATTCGGTACTTCAGACCTAGATGTCATTGCCCATGCACCCAAATTTAAAAAGTGGGGCCATTTGGGGGTGGCTGCAGTACAGGTGAAGTTGACATTAATTTTGAAAAATTGTCGCACCCCATCGAAATATATATCAATCGACAGATCTTTCGAAATGAGGTGGAGGTTTCTTTCAACACTTTTTTATCCAAAATACCGTTTGGAAAATATGGAGCTCCAAAGTTTTCTTAAATGCGTCCCCCCCTGCCATTTCTAAACCAAAGTGTTTAAAAATCTGAAAAAATCACAAAAACTTGGCTTCATTGAGTACTTTCATTTAAAACCATTGCGAGCATTCTGGCCCTAATGGTTTTGGAGATATTGGCCAAAAACGGTCAATCATCGACATGCGAATTTCGAAGATCTGAAAACGCAGTTTTGAAGACATCAATGTAAGCATTAAGAAATGATACATTTCAAAATATCGATTTATGTTGACATTTTGAGATATCTAAGATTTAAAATGAAAACAATTTTCATTTCCACACATAATTTCATGCTGTGTTCGGCCACTCTATTCGTTGATGAGCGTTATCTTTTCGATCTCACCCCTAAATGCCCAACAGAAATGAACACACACACACCGCAGGCATGAGCAGTGATTGGGTATGTATATGATGGAAGGGATTTTCTGTGTTGGATAAACTTGGATAGAGATATAGGTATATGTAGGGATGAACGTTTGTTTTTTTGGGATGTATAAATGTATGAATGAATAGTTGATTTGAGTTGAAGTTAGAACAAAATTCAACTGAAATAGTTTTGAAACTTCGTTAGATATTCAGAAATCATCCATCAATGTTATGCGACGGAACCTTACCCGTGCGAGTACAACTCGCACTTGCCCAGTTTATTTTGAAAGGAGTTTTGGATGAGGTTTTCGGGCTAAGTCCAAACACTCGCCTGGTGGCACTTGGGCATAGCTCCTGATGAGTTAGAGTCGATAGTGGCTTGGAGAGATCTAGTGCATACATTGACCCCTTAAGTGGAACATGCGGGGCACTGAAGATGATGAAGTTTTGGCCGAAATGAAGCAACCACCGTGACTGCTATACGCAAGTTTGTTAAAAATGCTCGTGAGACTGGTGGGTATGCTAGTGGACAACACTCATGGTCAGACATCCCGTCGTCTCAATTCACGAACATCAACTCGCCATCTCAACACCTCAACAGGCAGCACACACTAGCCTGAGGAGAATTCTGCACAAAGATCTCGGATTATTCGCTTACAACGTCTAATTGACTCAGCAATTGAAGGCGCGCGACCATCCGCTTCGTCATCGCTTCGCAGCGCAGTTTGGGTCTTAAAGCAGCTTGAATTGGACAACGATTTTGGTCGAAAATCATCTTTTCTGACAAGGCGAGCCGCATTTTCGTCTCGGCGGCTACGTTAACAAACAAAATTGCTGCATCTGGGGCCCGTAAAACCCACACGTTATTGTCGAGAAGCCAATGCGAGAAGCCAACAGAGAGTGACAGTTTGGTGCGGGTTGTGGAGTGGTGGCACCATTGGACCATTATTCTTCGAAAATGAGGCTGAGAATAACGTTTCAGTTAACGGTGGGCGTTACAGAGCCACCTTAACCGACTTTTTTTCCACTGAAATTGAAGACATGGATTTGGACGACCTCTGGTTCATGCAGGATGGCACGCCATGCCACACAGCCCATGCCACAATCGATCTTTTGCGCACCAAATTCCCAAATCGTGTTATCAGCCGTCTTGGCGATTTTAATTGACCGCCTCGGAGCTGCGATTTGATCCCTTTGGCCTCTTTTTTTTTTGTGAGGAACCGTGAAGGAGCGATGTTATGCCAACAATCTGGAAACGATTCAAGCACTTAAGGCCAATATCATCCAATCCGTGAGCGGCAGCCTGAAACCATCAACAAGGTCTTGGAAAATTGGGGCGACAGATTGTGGTGCTGCGAAGCCAGCCGGGGCAGCTACTTGAACGACGTTGTATCTCGTAATTAATGGAAATGCTTGCTCTTTCTAGTAAAGCCATAAAATCTGGAATAAATTCAACTTTGTTTACTTTATTGTATTTTTAAAAAGAAACTTGTATTTGGCCCACCCTTTAGTTGGATCTTGAGCCTGAATTTCGAAAATATTTTTAATTATTTTCCCACACTCGGCAAACATGATGAAATGGCAAGCCTTAGTGAATATTTTGACAGTTAGATGTCATTGGTATCTTCTAAATCTGCTGAAACATAACAATTGGAAGAACTATCATCGCTTTCTGGTCACCCTTTTGATCAGGCAAAGGACACTAGGCTTACATCGAACAAGGGTCATCTCCAGTCAGATTCGAGATTCTAACAGACAGTCGATCAGCTCTGTGTTGGGTTAAGTGTCTCTGTTTTACTCTGTCAACTACAACCATCCATGTTCTTCCGAAAATAGCTCAGACTTCAAGCAGATCGTTGCCTTGAGCGGCCAGGATAACGTAAAATTGTGCATAAAATTGAAAGAATTTTCAATTCGAATGTTTAACGAGGCGTTGCTTTACTCTGACACGATGAGCCATGCGGTTCTGTTAAAAAAAAAACATCTTGGGCGTATACGCAACAAATTTCTGAAGTCAGTGTGAAGGGGAACTGATCCGAAATGAAACTAACTTCTACTCGTTTAAGACTTTTGTAGCTTCAGTTCGTTTTGAACTCTCTTAAGACGACATGAACCAAGGATCTACCATAAGACTCACCATCTGCAAGCCATACCCAGCAAGAGAGCGGCAGTAATTGACTCAGTCATCTGCACGGCTTTGCTTTCAGCACCGTCCACCTGCCTTAAGATGAAATCCATTGTTTGAGCAAAAAATAATGAACAGAACTGAGTTCCCGGGGGTTTTCCTCAGCGAGTATAAATAAAGGTCACCGCAGACCTTTCGCTTTGAACTCATCAAAGTCCTGTTGCGGTTCTTGACTTAAATGCCATCTTCTTCAACAAAATCAATTACAATCGTCCCAGTTTTCATATTTACCCAGAAATCCACTTGAATTTACGTTCAAAATTACGGCAGACTCCTCGAACCGAACGACTAGATCGACACTCGATGAATTTTCAACCAAATTACTGCCGCTCGAAAGGTCACCTCATGGCCATTCAATCACCCACCTTCAATATCCCCTCGCATGCAAACAAATCAACCCCATTTCCCCACCCCCATCGAGTGGCACCCGCCTGCATCACACAACCCCCCACGGACATTTCAATCGAAACGCCAAAATCAAATGAAATAAATCAGTATCTCCACCGATGGGGCGGGGAGTGGCGATAATACTTTAAAGTCGATGACAATCAAAACACAGCCAAAACATAGCACAGCCGTCGATCGATTTTTCTGATTCAACCCCCCATCGAACAACCCCCACGTCAGTCAGTGGTTTCAAGGGAAAAGTCTCCAATAATTCAAATTGACGTTCATTACACACTACCGCAGCACTGGCAATAATCATAATTTACATATTTCACCACTCGCCACTTACCACTCACCACTCACCACCTACCACCACTCACCACTCACCGCCGCCGTGCTGTAGCAGTAGTTAACTGCGGCGAACTTCACTCGGGTTTGATTAAAGGTATCAACTTTCCCACTCATCTTACCCGGAGCCGGAGCGGAACGAATCGGGGGGGCGCACACTGCAAATTGCCAATGTTTATGGCCCCAAACCACGCGCTGAGTTCTTGAAAACCCCTCCCCCCCTCCCCATCAAAGAACCACCGCCCCACGAAGCCCACGCTGAAATTTCCATTCCGGAGTGTGCTACGAAATGAAAACAAAACAGCATTACACTCCAGAGTTCGGTGGGGAACACTTCTGACATTGATTCCTTGGACGCGGAGGCGGGCGAACGTGTGAGGAGAAGAGATACATAGCGTCAAGGATTAGCCGTGGGAAAAGGCGGCACGCATTTAAAGGATAACATCATTCGCCTGTCTGCTAGCAGTCATAGCGCAGAAGAAGCGAGACCCTCCACTTCTAGTCGCTCCGCACCGAAGTCCTTGTGCGCTCACTTCGAAGTTTCAACTTGTGGTATTGGATAATACCCTGCCGAGTGACAGGCAGGATACAAATTGACATTCGGGGCTTAATGGATTTTAAGCTAAAGAGGTGAAAATGACTTGCAACGAGGCAAAGCTTTTGTGTGTATTGTGCTGGGGAAACTGTTTAGCAAGATAGACGAGAGCTGTGCGATGGGGGAGGGGGGCGAAATAGACGAAATGACGTGACAATGACGTTTTCATTGTTAGCTGTCAGATCAGGAGGAGGTTATTATTATTTTTGTGTGCTCTTTTCTTGGATTGAATTTTGGATGAGATTGCAGAACTCAGAGGCATACTTTTTGACACCTTCACTGACACTGAGCGGGCAGGCAGTCGACTGTGACAGCAAAATGTGACAGATGTCAGAGTTTAAATGGTCAAGTACATGGACTGTTTGTTTTTTATGATGTTTGTTTGCCGGGCGATGTTTAGGCCAAGAAGGCGTTTGGTTATGACAAGATGAATTTAATGGTTTGATATGACGCATTTGATCAACCACTCACCACTCACTAATGCGTAAATCTACCAGATGTGACTCCCTGGGAACATAGTGATATGCTAATGGGGCCTTTGATGCTGCCGGAAGGTGCTTGGGAAGCTTAATTGCAGACTTCACTAGAATGGCACAATGAGCAGCTACATCTAAGCACTTTGTTTAGCTCCACTCCGCAGTTACCACCATGAATAGCATCAGCGGTCAATCTCTCCTAGAAATCTCGGTTTTATCAGATCCAAGAGGAACTAAGGAGAAATAAAATAAATTCGGCAAGAGCGAGTTGTACTCGCACGGGTAAGGTTCCGTCGCATAATATTGATGGATGATTTCTGAATATCTAACGAAGTTTCAAAACTATTTCAGTTGAATTTTGTTCTAACTTCAACTCAAATCAACTATTCATTCATACATTTATACATCCCAAAAAAACAAACGTTCATCCCTACATATACCTATATCTCTATCCAAGTTTATCCAACACAGAAAATCCCTTCCATCATATACATACCCAATCACTGCTCATGCCTGCGGTGTGTGTGTGTTCATTTCTGTTGGGCATTTAGGGGTGAGATCGAAAAGATAACACTCATCAACGAATAGAGTGGTCGAACACAGCATGAAATTTACGAGTATGTGTGAAAATGAAAATATTCATCATTTTAAATCTTCGATATCTCAAAATTTCAACATAAATCGATATTTTGAAATTTATCATTTCTTAATGCTTACGCTGAGATCTTCAAAACTGCGTTTTCAGATCTTCGAAATTCGCATGTCGATGATTGACCGTTTTGGCCAATATCTCCAAAACCATTAGGGCCAGAATGCTCGCAATGGTTTTAAATGAAAGTACTCAATGAAGCCAAGTTTTTGTGATTTTTTCAGATTTTTAAACACTTTGGTTTAGAAATGGCAGGGGGGGACGCATTTAAAAAAACTTTGGAGCTCCATATTTTCCAAACGGTATTTTGGATAAAAAAGTATTGAAAGAAACCTCCACCTCATTTCGAAAGATCTGTCGATTGATATATATTTCGATGGGGTGCGACAATTTTTCAAAATTAATGTCAGCCACCCCCAAATGGCCCCACTTTTTAAATTTGGGTGCATGGACAATGACATCTAAGCCTGAAGTACCTAATTCCAAAATTTCATGCCGATATCTTCATAAACTTCGGAGAAAAAAAAGTGTGACAGACACGACGGACGGACGGACACACCGAAATTATAAAGGTTCCGTTTTTGTAGACGGAACCTTAAAAAGAGTATCCCTCGGCTGGCCAAATTGTCTTTATATGAGGGTTGCACCATCAAAGCTCTGCCTTGAGAAGCAGATTATAAACAATGTCAAAGTTGGTCGAAGATGGACTTAATCACTTCGAGTGAAATGTTCTACGTGCCTATTGACTTACTCGTATTTTGCATGGAAGGCAATTGAAAAACAACTGTACGTACAGTACAGCGATGCGGTGTCTAGCGATTAAGCGCATAAAATTGTCTGACTGTCTTAGGAGTCCACGCAACGAAAAGCAAGTCCAAGCTAATCGCGAAGAACTGAAGGCTTTTGGCTCACAGCACTGATTAATCTGTGACGGGTCCCTGGGCACAGAGACATAGCCGGCAATGTGGTAGCTGATGAACTTGCCAGAACAGGGTCAGTGACTGACCTGTCACAAGCGTATTGCTTGCGATCAAACCGCCCTTCTCAGAGTTGAAGAAAAAGGTGGACATTACTATTCTATCTCCTTACAAGACCACTCGACCATTATGGCCTAGTTACGATTGAGCAAAGACCGAGAATATCCTTCAGTGCGACAAAAAGTTGCCAACGACAGTGGTTTGAGCTCTCACCGGTCACAGTCGTCTTAAGAACCACGCCATGAAAATGGGACTCACAAACGACAACATTCGAATAGGTTAGGTTAAGTTTAGGGAGTCTGGTGTTGACACATCACTTCCAATCGGAGGCCGTAGGGTCCATTGTGAGTCCCTTCATTTGTAGAGTACACATTCTAAAAACACCCCAAGCTCTTTATGAATTTAAGAAGATCCGACAAAAAGAGGGACAAAGAAGAGTGCTCCAACTACAGGGGCATAATATAATAATAATGGCACTAGAGTACGAGGTGGACCTGGGCCTAGCTTCTCAGCAACCACTCGTGTTGTGCGTGCTACTGTCCTCTCACGAGTGGAGTTTTATTCCGACTCCGAACGGCGAGATTGAGAAGCTATTTATAGACAGTTATACTCTTTGAGCATTGTCAGTGATTCCAAAGAGGTGGAGCCGTGAAAAAATGTTTGGTGTTTTTTTTCGGGAATCGAACCGAGAACATCGAGCGTAGGAGTCGACGCACCTACCCACTAAGCCACGGCGTCCACAACTACAGGAGCATATCTCTTTTAAATCTCCCAGGTAGAGTCTACGCTAAGGTGTTCGAGGCGCGTTCTAGAGCTACGGTCGAATCCAGGATGGGAGATGAACAGTGCGGGTTTCGTCCCGGCAGAAGTACAACCGAACAGCTTTTCACTCGAAGAATGGTACTTGAGAAGGCTTGGGAGTACGCCAAACCGATCTACAGTTGTTTTGTAGATTTGGAAAAGGCATACGACCGAGTTCCTCGAGGTAAACTCTGGAGTGTTCTGCAGGAGTATGGGATTGATGGTTCTTTGTTGAGGGCCATTCAGTCTCTATACACAAACTGTAGCAGCTGTATTCGGGTTAACGGTAGTAAATCAACACCTTTCACAGTGGGCATTGGACTTCGTCAAGGGTGCGTCTTGTCACCTCTCCTTTTTATTATATATATGGCCTGGATGTTACAGCGCAGTCGAGGCGAGGAATGTTTCATATTGGGAGAGTTGAGGGTAAGTCATCTTCTTTTTGCTGATGACTTAGTCATCCTCACATCCTCCCAGATGGAACTCCAGCGCGCGCTAAATAGGTTTGCGGCCGTATATGGGGAATAATACGAGACCTTTGTGCAGAATTCTCTTCAGGCTAGTGCGTGCTGCCTGTTGAGCTGTTGAGATCGGTGGCGAGTTGATGTTCGTGAATTGAGTCTCACACTCTCGGTCACAGCAGCCACATTCTCATCTGTGCGTACTGTACGACGACGGGGACTATGAATGTTGACCTCTAGCACACCAGTCTCACTAACTTTTTGCACAAACTTGCGTACAGCAGTCACGGGGGGTGCTTTATTTCGGCCAAAACTGCATCATCATCATCATCTTCAGTGACCCGCATGTTCCACTTAAGCGGTCGCGAGGGCAATGCGTGCACGGGAGATCTCCAAGCCACTCGATCCTCCGCCATCGACTCTAACTCATCAGGAGCTTTGCCCAAGCGCCACCAGGCTAGTGTTTGGACTTGGTCCAACCACCTCATCCAAAACTTCTTTTCAAAAAATGCACTGTTTTGGCTACACAGCACTCAGTTTTCAATATTTCCCAACGTTGTTGAAACGTAAAGCAACTCATTTCGATCCGCGGAGGTATGAAACTGGCTTCCTGTCAAGATTTCGAGCGGGAAACAGCTATCAGTGTCAAAATAACCTATGATTTAAAAAAGAACCACTAGATGGCCCACCCTGTAGTTTGTCTTTTTGTTCGTAGCGAGAGGATAGAATCGTGCCCAAAGGAGAACTTTGTCGTTTCATAACCCAACAACCTCCTTCCGCTCTCCTGGTGCCACAACCACCCAGAGGTTCAGAGAAATAAGGCTGTGGTCACCCTCTTGCAGAAGAAATGCGCCCTCTCCTGGTTTCTCTTGTAACCATTCGTGCTGTGCGAGCGACCAAAGGGACCAAAAGTGTCAAGCGCACTCCAAAATACGATATTGAGGGGCTTCTAATTCGTCACAAGGCCACTGTCACTTAAAGCTGTTTACTGTTCAACTTTTTCTATCAGGAAATTGAACCCCAGACCCTGTCAGCAGCTCCTCGACGACCACAACCTTAAAGTATACACCGAAAAATAATCCCCGGCCAATGACAACTAACAGCGGTTTCCGAACAAAGTCGGTTAAAAATAGCTCGCATCTTAGTCGCAGTGATCCACTGGGGCATCCTGGCGCACGAAATTCTATGGATTTTCTATGGAAATTAAGAGGATAAAGCACCGAAATATCACAGCCTCTGAGATAGCAGGTGGGAATTCGTTTAAAAGACCGTTATCGACAGAGCTTTGAGGAATTAAGGAATCAGACTGAATGGCGCTCCTAATTGAATATCCAGGAAGTGGAGATGAGTGGTTGAAGGACTTCGTGGTTACAGAAGGTTGCCATGGGTGCTCCTCGCCACGAAAACAGAGGAGACATTCCGTCGTCCCTTACCAGGAACTCCTTTGTTTTCTCACATTTCCTAGATTTTTACAATCAACAGAAACGTAAACTTCCACGACAGTTGCTCCGAGACGAGGGGCAACCTCCGTACACAGCCTTTGACTGCGAACCGAAAGGAGATGCTCCGATGGTTGGAACGTTCATTTTAACTCGAATAGTCAACTACCCCGCTCCGCTCCCCGATCGAATTCGCATTGAAGTCCCTAAGTCAGAGAGAGAGAGAGAGAGCAGAACCAAATTCAAAGTATATTTTCAAAAATTAAGGAAACCACCATGCAACCGGCTTCCCGTTTGCCCAATCCACACAAAACCCATCCAGGAACTGCACAGCTTCTGCCGAAGGACTCCCTCTTTCTCTCGCTCCATCCCTGTTCCTCTCCAGTGCTTGCGTGTCCGCATAATGGAAACATTTGCACTTTGACTTGAGGACAAATTATTGTTTCACCTTCGGTCTGTGTACGTCTGTGTGCATGTTTGTGGAAGGCACTGTGTTGCAGGATTATTCGTTCCTCCGCAGCTGCATACGGCATCGTATCGCAGAGCCGGGTGGCAGATGTCACACTCCCTCATGGCCTCAACATGCTCCCCCTTCCCCCAACCGGATGTAAGACAAAAGTTCACTGGTGTCACTTAGTTGGAGACAAAGCAAACAGATTGTTTCCGAAAGACTCCCGTAGCCGGGGCCGGGTGTTGAATTGAAGAAAATAAATTCTCTGTTCCGGAATAGGTGCAACTCATGAATACCTGAGGACGGCAGTGACACGTTATGAGAGATTGGGAAAAAAGGTCCTCCGAAAAGCGACTAACAATGAGCACACACACGCTCCGCATGGGGAGGGGGATGGGATCCGCCCCACCCGCCCACGCACACCTTGCCGGAGTCGCCTGCAGAGGACTGACAAAAATACCCCGAAAGGTGTGATTTATGAGCTCTCCTCCTGTGAAAGGGGTTTGTTATGACTTTTCCATTGTTTGGAAAAAAATAGAGCACATCCCTGCGGAGAGAAGGGGTAGACAGAGATTTGTGGGCGACACGAAAGTGGGGCGTGCGACTGGCAAAGAGGTCCTTTTGGCGAATGGAAGATGCGCCGTGTCTTTCGATGATGTCGAGAATAAGGACGGGACTCCGAGCTGGGAATGATGATGAATATGTTGCCGAGCACACGGAGTCGGAGGCAGGAACTGCGAGGAACCGATGTGATTGAATGCGATGCTCATTTGGTTGGATATTGTAACGCCATGAAGAGACCTGTGAAGAGACCTCTGCGAACATCTGTTACGGTTGTTATCCGTTTTTATGTCATTGTGTTCATTGTGAGGTGTTGAGTGTGCATTGATACGAAAAGGAACCGGGAACGGAACAGAAACATCACATTCGTCCTCGATATTCGCAGCGGAGTTGTGTGTTAAAATTTAAAATCTGTTGTCGACTGCGGAGCTGGTGGAATGGAGACTAACACGTGCCTGAATGGAAATGTGTTTTGGTGTTGGATGGGGGAGGGGCTTACTTTCTTGTTTGGTGGTTAATCTTTTCCAGTCCTTAAGCACTTTGTACTTTCTTTGACGGAGCAACAGGCAGAAGCAGGGCGCTGCAACCTCCAACAGACCCGTCTAGGAAGCATATTCTCTACTGTCCCACATCAAGTACTGGAGCACTCAGACTCAAAAGTGGTCCATTGTACAGCCATTTATCCGTTAATTTGATCCCAACGGCAAATTATGACTGGACCAGATTCGATTTCACTGTGATTCGAACCTGGGACCGCTCTAACTTGGGGCATGTACTTAACCAACTGCGCCATCCAGTCGTCATCCCACACGAAGTTGGTAGAGGTTCCTCTTCTTCGTCGTGGTTGTCGCCTTGTTCCACTCCCTCGGAGTGGACGAGTACTGGGAATCCCATGAGCACCACAAAAGCCAGTCACCATTTCTGTCTATGGTTTTGCATCAATGATTGCGTAATCTTTCGAAGATGCTAATTCACCGTATTGTTGGCAAGCATGACCTGCAGGTTGTGCACTCGTCAATCAGTCTCCCATCGGGACCACCACATAGGTTTTACATCACGAAACTAGTGGTCAATAGGACAAGGCTCTCTCTTGGTCTCTTCTGAATGTTTCTGATTTCTATCTGCTTTTCCAACTCGTCACAGAAGTTACTGCCCAGTATTCGTAGTCCTCTTCCCCGTAAAGCTGGACAATCACAAAGCAGGTGGCGAACGAACTCTATTTCCTCTTCGTCCACGAAACTTCTACAATAGTCGCTAGGCTCCTGGAATGGGTGCCTAGTGGGCAATGTCCCGCGAGGACTCCTCCCACCATTCGAATATCCTTGCGACTGATACTAATCATTGATAATGATTTCTTCCTGTTCAACACCGGCTCTCGTCGTTGACTCAATGTCCAGATTCAGCCATCGCTCATTTGCTCTTTCTAAGCCTTCGTCCTCTATTTTTTCCCTTAGGAAACTTAACGGCATGTTGACATGTTGGCATGTTGAGCCCTCCGTTGCCAACAGGTCCGCTCTCTCGTTTCCTTGAACTCCTGTGGTACCCAGCAGAGAGTCACAGTGTTTACCCTGGAGATTTCGCTGACGTTTTGTCTGTCTGTCTTATAGCCGCTTGGCTGTCGGAGTATATGGTTATCGTTTTTTCAGTCAAACTTGTCTTTAAGCGTAAGTGCCGCCTCATTCACTTCGGCTTGGAAAACGCTACATTCATCGCTTGGGCTTAGGGATCTTTCAAGGCTATCACAGAAGACTCCTGCCCCCGTTCCTGCATCTGTTTTCGAGCTATCAGTGTATAGGGAGATCTCTTCGCCGACATTCAGTTTAGTTTGGAATCAAGTTTAGTACCCAAATACTTAGCCGTCCCTGAGAGTTTGAGTTCCATCCCGTTAATATGCGGGCTTGTGATCTCCGGAATTCTCCTTTTTCTCGTGAAGATCATCAGTACTTTTTTTTCTGGTTTGACTTTCAAGTCTCGAGTGGCAGTCCAAATCGTTGACCAACCTCAATCCATGATTGAGGCGCTTGCTTAGCGTTGAGGCGCTTGCTTAGCGTAGAAAGGACTTTACAGTATAGATGGTTTCCAAGCGGAGTTTCTGAATCGAGATAAACGGAGAGGAGGTGGAATTCTTATGTTAATTCGTAACGACTTGCAATATGTACGGTTAACATCTGAAAGTATATCATATGAAAATATCCAAATCAGAATTAAAGAAGATGATAAGTATAAGTATGTAATAGGGATATATAGACCACCAGGCTACAGCCGAAAAGCGTTTATCGAAGAATTTGGAAATAACGTTGGACAACTGGGAAAAAAGGACGAATTAATGGTAATGGGTGATATAAACATCAATGTGAATGATCTGGATGTGTATGGCGTTAAAGAATATCTGGAAATGCTGGCGTCGCTGGGATTGATTAATGTGATAACGGAGTTCACCAGGGTAGACCCGAACACAGGATCAAAATCAACGATTGACCACATATTAACTAACGCTATGTATGGCCAAATCAATTCAGCTGTAATTGAAAGTTGTATCACTGATCACTACCCAATCATATACTTCCCACCAATGAGAAAATCCGCTGTTAAAGAAAACACAGTCAGCTTGTCCTATATATCTAATAATAAGGCTAACGAACTAATTGCAGATGCAAACTGGGATGAAGTTCTGAATGAAAGTGATGCTGTCTCACTCTACCAGAAGCTTCATGATAAAATGACAAACATTTACGAAAAATCAATGTATGTCAAACAAATAAGAACCAGAAGAAAGGAAAACCCATGGATGTCTACTGATTAAATTGCTAAATGTAAAAATAGGGACGAACTTTACAGAAGGTGGAAAAACAACAGGCTGAACAAAACTTATGAACTGGAGTATAAGGCTTTCAGAAACAAACTGAATAAAGAAATAACCGCTCAAAAGTCAATATTCTACAAAACTAAGTTTAATCAAATCAGATCCGACCCCCGTAAAGCATGGAGTCTTATAAACGAAATACTGGGAAGGAAAAAGCCTGGACTTGCAAAGAACTTCTCTGGCAAAATGTGTGTGAATAACCTAGTTAGTGCATTCGCAAACAATTTTAGCACTCAGGTTAAAAACATTATTCACCAATGTGACGCCGTCACATCGACACATACGGTTTCAACATTGGCCAATACAATTTTCTCACAAGAAACAGGTTTAACGGAGATGAGAAGAATAATTCTTTCGCTCAGCGATAGCAAATCGCCAGGTTTTGACAGAATAAGAGCCGGGGATATAAAAAGACATGCGGGCATTTTCACCCCAATATTGTGCAAATTCATAAACCTTAGCATAAACCAAGCGAAAATCCCTGCAAATTTGAAAACCGCTGTAGTCAGGCCCATATACAAAGGAGGTACCAAAAGCGATGTTAATAACTACAGGCCAATATCAATATTGCCAGTAGTTGAAAAGTGCCTTGAAGAGGTCGTTACAAAGAGGCTTCAAGTCTTTATTACGAAATATTCGATAATACATGCAAGTCAGTACGGATTTCAAAAAAATAAGAGTACTGGTAAACTGTTGGGGGAATTTGCGAATTGTATTAATGAAGGCCTAAACAAAAGCTACCATGTTCTAGTGCTATTCGTGGATTTCAGCAAGGCCTTTGACACGCTAAACCACGAAAAATTAATAGAAGTACTGGAATATATTGGCATAAGAGGTTTAATGGCAGATTGGCTGAAAGAATATTTAATAAACAGGCAATTTTGTGTTAAAATCAACCAGTCATATAGCCAAAAAGAACGAGTGCAATATGGAGTCCCTCAAGGATCAAAATTGGGTCCAATCCTTTTCATCCTTTACACCAACGAGCTGCTAAATGTTTTCAAGCAGGCCATACCATTCGCGTATGCAGACGACACGGCGATAGTGGTGCGCCACAGATCTTTAAATACGGCAACAGCAATAATGCAGGAGGAGTTTGACAATGCGGTTAAATGGTGCCATGACCACGGTCTAACGATTAATGCATCAAAAACTAAGATGATGCACATTCGAAGTCCGCAGTTCAAGGCTACTCAACAACAAATCTATTTCAGAAATGATTCCTGTAATAGTTCAATCAGTTGTCCGATTGAGATAGTGGAGAGATACAAATATCTTGGAGTCACTATTGACAGCAATTTTCTGTGGGATACGCATATCGGTGAGTTGCGTGTAAGCCTTAAAAAAAGCTTTATACGCACTCACTCACCTAAAGTTCCATGCCACAACGTCCGTTTTAAGGCAAGATTACTATGCCTTAGTAGAATCAAAATTGAGGTATGGAATACTTGCATGGGGCAATGCATCTGCAACGCACATACAAAAACTTGCAAAATTGCAAAACACAGCGTTGAAAAAGATACGCGTTGATAATCGAAATGTTCCTGAAGAAGACCGATTTAAAGTTCTTCCAGTAGAAGACATATTTAAGATGACTCTAATCCTCGAGTATTACGAAGACACGCGTTTCATCACACCAATCCAACATGGGATTAACACGAGAAGGCGGGCGCAAAGTATGCTTCAAGAACCCCGATTCTTCAACAATTACGGGAGAAGACAGCTTAGATGCAGTGTACCAGAAGTCCTCAATACACTTCCACCAGAAATCAAAACCATCCCAAATATAAGAAATAGGAAAAAACACATTAAGAACTTTTTTCTAAATTTAAATTCAAATATGTAACGATCTTTTAAATTGAATGCTTTAAATTTTTCTTATAATTTTCTGAATTGTACAATTAATGAATTTAAGAAATTTTAACTCACTACTAAACTTACTCATCTAAAATCAATATTAAAATTTCTGAAACACAATCTTCTGCAGAAAAGCCTTCATAAGGCTTCGCGGAAACAAATAACTATTGAAACTGTTTTATGAAAATAAAAAATGAATTAAATTGTCAAAAAAAAAGTAAGTAAGTCCATCAATCTCCAAAGTCTTCCCCTATCCAATTTCCGCTTACAGCACGTGTTACCTAGAGATGAATTGATCCGACTTGTCCGCAGCATATAGCACATAGCACCTCTCCATCTCCTCGATAACGCGCTCTTTCTGTTTTTTTCCTGATAAGCCCAGTACATTCGTTTCGCTTCTGTTCGTAGAGCTCACGAACATCTCTCGTGGTTCGATGCAGCGTTGCCCGGTAGGCTTCTTGTTTTGCTGCATGTGCCTGCCTGCACTCGTTGTCAAACCAGGGGTTTTCTCTAAATCCTGCACATCAGTAGCAGCCTCCCTGATGACATTTTGACAACGTTTCCATTCTCCGTCTATTGTTAGTGCAGGCGACGTCGAACTTTCGGAGAGTTTCGAGGAGACTCGATCGGCAAAGTTCCTGGCAGTCTGTTGCGATTGTAGCTTTTCGACGCCAAACTGTGGTTCTCTTCCGCGACTCAGTTGTTCTCTCGATATCCTCGTCCTTACCTTGGCTACAGCAAGGAAATGGTTCGAGTCGATGTTGGCTCCTCGGAACGTTCTGACATCAAGAATACTGGACGAGTGTCAGACGTCGATCGCAACGTAATCATTCTGGTTGACGGTTGATTGATCAGTTGACCGCCAGGTCCTTTTTGGATGTTGAGGTTAGGGAACGTGAGACCCAGGTCTACCTCGGTCTGTAGCGCCCTAAGAAGAAGGTTAGGGAACCGCATGCTAGCTACAGAGGGGTTCCGCCCCGTGACAAAGTCCACCAGCCTGAGTCCTTTTTCGGACGTGGTGTCGTGCAGGCTGTGTTTTCCGATGACTCTAGCAAAGATTTCTTCTTTGTCCAACTTGACGTTAAAATCTCCCAAAAAGATCTTGATATCAAAGCTGGGTATTGATCGTATGTTCTTTCTAGGAGATCATAGAAGTCATCCCTGCATCGTCATCTTCGGAGTACGTCGGGGCGTGGGCACAGATTATGCTGATGCTTCGGAATTTAGCCTTGATGCGGATTGTTATGAGGCGCTCGCTTATGCACTTAAAGCTTTAGAATTTCTGCCTAAGTTCGCCTCGAACAACAAGCCCGCATACAAATAAGCGCTGCCTTCGCTCTCTGTAGCAATCGCTGTAGTGGATGTTTCAGTTTCTTATCCTCTTTTTGTCGGCCTTAAAGGCTTCTAGAGCCTTTGCGAATTCATCCGCTACAAGTGGTCTATTAAGGGACCTCGCGTGTTGAACCGAAAGTCGTTGTTCTTTTTTCGTTTGCTGGGGTCTTTCATCCGTCCGCATCCCAGCTAGTCGATGTTTCTGAACTAAGAGTTATTTTCCGTGGTGAAGAAGTTAACCCTACAAAAACCACCGAGCCTGGAGGACCGTGTTCTCATTTAAGCCCCAGAAGGACCGCTGGATACATTGGTTCACCTCCAAGCGGTTGCTGTAGAGACTATCTAGAGAGAGCCACGAGGAGGCAGTAGATCGTTGACAGGGACCGTTGCTGGCATCTCACCAGGTTAAGAACAATCAGCAGTTTTACCCTGGATACAGATGCCCATGCAAAAGTAGAAAAAAAATTACATCTGTAAGCTTTATGGAAGGCTTAAGGGTTGAACTTAGGAACCTGATATGTTTTGCTTTTGAATCAATTTCCAGCGGAGATTCCATTCACCCTCTTCAACAACCTGACTACGAGTAGTGGCTTCAATCGGGCGCCATTCTGAAGCTTATCTCAATTGTTTCTGATTTCTGAAATTTCGTCTCGAATTTGAGTGAAATTTTCGATAACTGACTCGTCTTGACGCAATTTCCTCTCAAATTCGATTGAAAAGGCAGACATTAAGCAGGCCAAGTACGTTAATCGAATATTCTTGGTATTAACGCCGTCATTCCAAGTTGCCGGACAAATTAGCTCCGGCCCGAAGAGTCTTCGACTCTGAGCCTGTGGGACAACGCAACAGAGGACGTCCACGAACAAGGTGGCGCATGCAAGTCGAGTGGGACCTCGGCCGGACTGGTGTGCGAAACTGGAGACAGCTGGCGAAAGATCATGCTAGCTGGAGAGGCATGTTGAGTGAGGCCCAGGTCCACCTCGGACTGTAGCGCCCTAAGAAGAAGAAGAACGCCATCATTCACGGAGATCTGCTGAAGCAGAATCTTGTTGTTACCCAAAACTTATCAAGAAACGTGTTTTCCTAAACCCTAAACATAACAACAGACTGAAAGACAGCAGGGTCTGCACAGAGTTTCCAATGATTTGCAGTCAAACAGACGATTTCTAAATTTCAACAAGAAGCTGCATGTAAGCTTCTTGGATAAGGAAGGAACCCCTGAAACTAACGCACCTCCTCCAGCCCCAGCATCTCTCCATCTTCCCCACAGCCTAAGGCCACACGTGAATTCCAACTCAAATGAGCTCCAACGATCGATTCTTTAATCGCTTTCCAACTACCCCCCCACCCCAGCCTTGAAACGGCTTTAATCGAATGCGCTCCATCCCTTATCGTGATCATGTCCTACCTCGGAACCCTATCCGTGCTCCCACCTCCAGCGAGTGTGAATATTTTAAAGGACTTAGTTGAGAGTCGTCCTCCTCAACACGTTCCCCCCGCTTTTCTGCTGCTTTTTTTCTTCGCTTCCGTTTCCCGGTGTAGCTTCGATATAATTTCAAAGCCTACATGTATTCATTTCACCCGCTCCGGCGCTGCTGGTGCTCCTCCTGCTGAAACCTCATGAATCATTAATCGTCCCAGATATCCTATTAAAGCTCTCGTCGCTCCATCCCTGGCGTTGGGTGTGTGTTCGACTATCTGCCTCTAGTTCATCCTTAACTTTAAACAGCAACTTTTTATCCCTAACCCAGGCAAACACACACACACACGCACCTACACACACGAGCGCGCGTAAACCCCTTGTCGAAGTCCTTTTGGATGTTTTTCGCAAACGAAACCTTAGGCTCTCAGTAAATTAAGACACACATGTAGTTTTCCTGGTTGTTTACTCGGAGATCCTCTTCTTCGTGAAAAGTTAACACACGAACCTGAGAGGCAGGCACACAAACATGCTCCTCATCGCATCCGCTGTATGGGCAACGCCAGCACCAGAGCCACACACGTCCGCAGCACCAACGAAGTGCGATAATGGAAAACTGTGGAAATGGAAGGAAAAATTGGCAAAAAAAAAAAAAAAACAAAAAAACCGAAGGAAAACCGAAGCCAAGTCCAGGAGGAACTTACGGAAATGCAAGACAAGCGTAAATTCGTGATTGGAATTCCGTACCATAAATAGTTTGGCTTCTCTGCCACACTACCGCCTCGTCCTGCTCGTCCTGCTCCGCCGCCCCGAGGCACTGGCTACACATTTATTCAAAAAGGTTTCTCTGGTTCCCTTCCGCTCCGGCCTCCGCCATGTGAATCTTGGAAATATTTTGATTTCAGTTCACTTCCTGTGTCAATACAACTCACAGGGGAGGAGGGGCCGAGGGGGCGCATGGAAGAAAAGGGCAAAAAAAAAGAGAAAATGTTGCTTGATTTGATTTGCGGATTGTTGAAGGCAATGTCTTACTCCGGCCGAGGTCTGCAGACCCCCCGATGTGTCGATGGGCGTGGAAATTACTTTTGGGCCAGATGCAGATGTGGTGGGTGCGGGGTGCTCGTTCGATTTGCTCTTTCAACTCAATTCATCAGCCCTGCTGCAGCTGGCGGAGTGATTGGAAAAGGATTTCCCTGAAAGGAGAGAGAGGTGCTGTGTTTTTTCTTCGTTGCTTCTGTTTAGCCTTTGACTCGGTGGCGGCGAGGAGAGGGGGATTCTGATTTTTAAAAGTCACCCAAAAGCACTTGACAGAACGGTGATGGATGAAGGACGTTTATGTCGACTGCTGGTGCTTCAGGAGTCCCACGACGGAAATCAAAATTGAGTGCTTATGAGTCGGAGGCCAGTCAGAGGGACTGACTCTGTTTAGGGTGGGTGCACAAGGCTATGAATCGAACTAGAAGTCGTTGCATATTTTTTCATCTGCGAGCGTTGCGATATGTTTTGAACGCTGAATGGCTTTGCACTCACCGTTGAACTCTGATGAGGGACATGACAGAAAACTAGGACGACGGAGTTCGTGCCAGGGTGGATCCTTAGGACCCATGCATTTCATTATGTTCTGAATTCTCTTGTGCGGTCTAGGGCCTCAACTATGACCAGGTGTCAAGACGACTGGATGGCGCAGATGGTTAAGTGCCCTTCCCAAGTTAGAGGAGTTCCAGGTTCGAATCCCAGTGAAATCGAATCTGGTTCAGTCACCATTTACGGTTGGGATCAAACGGCACTGGCGAAGGTTGCTACCAGCCAGTGCAATGGACCAATTTTGAGTCTGGTTATTTTAACTTAGCCGAAAACGAGCACGCGAGCAATTAAAAAAAATTGGGCCTCAAAATGGCATGGCAGCGAATGAGTCTACCCAAGCGACCAACTTCTTAGAGACATCCATTAACTGCCAAAAAAGTAAACTCCCCATAGACTTGATTAGTGTCCTCAAAACTTCCCGGACCTCCTTAAATTTCAAACGACAGTCGTCGAAAATCCTCTTCCTTCGTGCGGACGTCCACTTCAGGACAACGTCTGTGACTCTGTCGTGGAAAACCACAGAATTCCGCCCGCAATAAACTTCAACTTGGCGCAAGTGAACAGCAAAAGAAAACAGTCACCACTATGGCCCCACTCGTCATTTAACGGTCCAACAAACGAGGCTCTTATTAGTTCGCCCCCACAGTCAAAGTGACGAGGAAATTAAATTACAAGCAGTGCCTGCCTCCGCCGCCATCGAACCCCCTCCCCGGCGTCGTCAATCCAAAAGCAATTATTCCCAAAATAAAACTCACTTGGGATGGAATTAAACTTCAGCCCCGGAGCACTCTCCATCCACCCGACACTCCTCGCGACACTCCTCGCCTTTGTTTTAAAAGGAGTTAATTGGAATTTACATAATAGATTGATTGGATGCCACTTCAGCGAGGCACACCACCACTCGTCGACCGGCGGCGCGTGATTAAGGCTCCGTCGGAAGTGGCATCGCCGAGAGCGTTCGCATGCATATTCAACGGATTTCCAAATTTGCCTAGGCATTAACCGAAAACGCGTCCACCGAAGAGTGGCCATGATTAGTCCGTTTGCGTGTCTTGCGAGGACACGGAAAAGTGTCAAGTCGGCAAGCCTTTAAGTGCCCGGCCTTGACTCGATTGAGAGTTCGAATCCCCGAAAAAGCAGTTCCCCGTGATGTTTCCAGCGAAAGATCGCTTTTCCCACTAGCCGAAGTAATTACTTACGTGGAACAGCTTCCGCCGTTTCATCGTGCGCGAGGCGGGCTGCAACAGGAAGCCAAACACCAGCGACTTTCAGCGAACTCCTCCCGCATTTTGTGGGGCATCGCGGGGGTGGGAGCACCCGGCTTTGTGTTTCATGCATAATACATCGCTGAGCTCGCGCTGCGGAGGTTTATAATGTTGCACTTGGCGGTGGCATTAGGATTCGGGGGATTCCGATTTCGAAGTCAAAAGGAAACGCATGTCGGGTATGGTAAGAGCGATGGATTGGTGTCGATTGGTGGTGGTTGGGCGGTGCTGGCGATGCATCGAATTCGGTCGCTATGAGCGAGGGGTCTTTGTGATGTGCGCCTGTCGGAGTTGCATGAGTTGCGCTTGAATTGATTGATGGCGACCTCATCGAGCGAGCAATGGTTTTGTTTTCGAAGAAAATGGGGAAATACAGGAATTCTTCTGAAATGCAACTTCATTGTGTTGCAACACACGCGTTTCATCGTTTGTTTCGCTTTTGCCGGGGAAATGTGGTCAAGAGCCAGTGCATTTGCGAGAGATTGCAAATATTTTGTACTTGGCTTGACGTGTGGAGTTTCAATTTAACAGCCGCGATGGAGTTTGGTTTTAAGACGCATTTTATACTTCAAATTTATAGTGGCAGTAGGTTGTGAAGAGATTCAGCGAAGATCTTAGGGAAGTGGGTCAGTCATTGTTGGTGCGAAGTGCTTGGAACAAAGCTAAGACAGAAACGTTGATCGGTGAAAAAGTGGGTAATAAAAAGCGAGGGATGATCGTTATGATCGTAGCCTTTGGGGAGGACAAACGTTCCACCTGCTCAATTGTAGATAAGTCAGCGACGAATCAGTGCATTGGAACAACTAAAAGTTTGCACTTCAGCCGCCTGCCAACATTCGGGTGAAGTTGTCTCTTTCTCTTGAGAAAGAGAAATATAACTTCATCTTCTTCTTCTTGTGGAGCTACAACCCGGGATGGACCTCGGCCTCAACCAACAAAACTCGCCAGCCAGTACGATCTGGTATCAGGGAGATTCGATCAGAAAAGTTCCTGGCAGCCTGTTGCGATTGCACCTTTCCGACGTCAAGATCGTGGTTCTCTTCCTCGACTTCGTTGTTATCTCGATATCTGTCACCTTACCTTGGCTACAACAAGGAAATTATCCGAGTCAATTTTGGCTCCTCGGAACGTTCGGACATCAAGAATACTGCAGCAGTGTCTGACAGCGATCGCAACGTGATCAATCTGGATCAATCTGGTTGACGGTTGTATGATAACGGATTTTCAAGAAGTTGGAATCACTTGAAAGAATCGCTGTCTAGGAAAAGCTTCTCAATCTCGCCGTTCGGAGTCGGCATTAAGCTATAGGTCCCATCCGCTCGTGAGAGAACAATAGCACGCACAACACGAGTGGTTGCTGAGAAGCTAGGCCCAGGTCCACCTCGGACTGTAGCGCCGCCATTATTATTATAACCGTAACGAAGTCCACCAGCCTGAGTCCGTTTTCGGACGTGATGTCGTGCATCACGTTGTCCAATGACCGATGTCCTCTTTAGCCAACTTTCCTTTGAAATCTCCTAGAACGATCTTGGTCTTAGCTGGGGCATTGATCGTATGTTCTTTCCAGGAGATCATAGACGTAGTCCTTGCTATCGTCATATTTGTCCTCCGTTGGGGCGTGGGCGCAGATTAGGCTGATGTTGCCGAATTTAGCCTTCGTGCTATTTGCTATTCCAATTAATGACGAAATACAACCTCGTTCAAGTGGCTGCCCCGGCTGGCTTCGCAGCACCACAATCTGTCACCCCAATTTTCCAAGACCTTGTGGATGATTTCGGACCTGTAGCTCACGGATTGCTTGGATGATATTGGCCTTAAGTGCTTGAACCGTTTCCGGATTGTTGGCATAACATCGGTCCTTCACGGTTCTCCACAAAAAGAAGGCCAAAGAGTTCAAATAGTAGCTCCGAGGTGGCCAATTGACATCGCAAAGACGGCTGATAACACGATTTGGGAATTTAGGTGCGCAATAGATCGATTGTGGCATGGGCTGTGTGGAATGGCGCGCCATCCTGCATGAACCAGAGGTCGTCCAAGTCCATGTCTTCAATTTCAGTAAAAAAAATGTCGGTCAACATGGTTGTTGACCGAAACGTCGTTTCCAGCCTCATTTTCGAAAAAATTTTCGACGAAAAATGGTGCCACCACTACACAATCCGTACCAAAAAATTGTCACTCTCTGTGGACGCATTTGGTTCTCGACAATAACGTGCGGATTTTCCGAGTCCTAGATGCGGTAACTTTGTTTGTTAACGTAGCCGCCGAGATTAAAATGCTCCTCGCCTCGTCAGAAAAGAAGATTTTTCGCCCAAAAACGTTGTCCAACTCAAGCTGCTCTAAGGCCCAAACTGCGTATGGTCACGCGCCTTCAATTGCTGAGTCAATTTGACCCTGTAAGCGAATAATCCGAAATCTTTGTGCAGAATTCTCCTCAGGCTAGTGCGTGCTGCCTGTTGAGCTGTTGAGATCGATGGCGAGTTGTTCGTGAACTGCGTTTCACACTCGTGGCCACAGTAGCCACATCCTCATCTGCGCGCACCGTACGACGACGGGGACCATGAGTGTTATCCAGTAGCATACCAGTCTCATGAATTTTTGCACAAACTTGCGTACAGCAGTCACGGTGGGTGTTTCATTTCGGCCAAATCTTCATCATCACCATCTTCAGTGAACCGCATGTTCCACTTAAGGGTCGCGGGACCAATGCACACACGAGAGATCTTGAGGCCACTCCGCCATGGATCCTCCGCCATCGACTCTAACTCATCAGGAGCTATGCCCAAGCGCAACCAGGCGAGTGTTTAGACTTGGGCCAACCACCTCATACAAAACTTCTTTTGAAAGAAACGCACTGTTTGGGCTACACGGCACTCACTTTGGAAATAAGTTTTCAATATTTTCCATTGTTGTTCAAGCATAGAGCGACTCGTTTCGTTCCACGGAGGAATGATACAGACTTTCTGCCAAGATTTCGAGCGGGAAACAGCTTTCAGTGTCAAAATAACCTATGATTTGAAAAAAGTAATACACTGGGTAGCCCACCCTGTATGCGGGAAAATAACTTTTAGTTATCCGCGAAAATTCACAGAAATTTAATATTTCGTAAACATCGTTTCAAAACAAAATAAAGAGCAACGGGCCAAGATGACTACCTTGTGGGACACCAGATGTTACTTTTATTACCCGAGATGTACAATTGTCGACCGTTACCAATTGCCTTCTTCTTCTTCTTCTTCTTAGGGCGCTACAGTCCGAGGTGGACCTGGGCCTCACTCAACATGCCTCTCCAGCCAGCACGATCTTTCGCCAGCTGTCTCCAGTTTCGCACACCAAGCCGGCAGAGGTCCCCCTCGACTTGTGTGCGCCACCAATTGCCTTCTGTTTCTTATTTATTTATTTATTTATTTAAAAAGCCTAACTTATAATTAAAAATTTTAATTTAAGGGGGAAGCCATGAGTACCAAGACCTTAGGCTTCTTCTGTTTCTTAAATAATTGGAAAACATTGAAAAGTGATAACCCAAAGATTTGAGTTTAGCCAAAAGCGGAGTATGATGTATCAAAATAAGGAAAAAACTACATACTTCGACAACGGCTGGAATGTCAGTTCATGCTCTTTGATATACGACTGGCGCAGTTGGTTAAGTGCCTGCCCCAAGTTCGAGGGGTCCCAGGTTCGAATCTGGTCCAGTCACCATTTGCCGTTTGGATCAAATTAACGGCACTGGAGTAGGTTGCCTCCTGGCAGTAGAATGGACCAGTTTTGAGTCTAAGTGCTCCAGTGCAGCGTTTCAAAAACTCCGAAAAAAAAAAATATCGCCCACCCTGTACAATCGCGGCTTCGGAATAACTTACTAATGGTGTAGCATGGTGGTCGCGTTTAGTTTGAAAGTAATTTTCTTTTTGAGATATCGCATTCGCAAGTCATTCATCACTTAGTTTTCCATCCACGCAAAGTGGCATTATGGTGTACCACGATGGAGGACTCATTGGCCTATACTTTTTAGAAGACGATCGTGCCGATATGATAATAGTTTGAGGGTTGATGACTGTTTAATGATCAGAATTTAATGTATTGTGGTTTGTTAACAAGTGATTCAAAGGAGACAAGTGATTTTCATTCCACTAGCGTTTGCACTGACAGATTCATTTTCGCACCAAATCAACTCAAAAAAATTGTGAATTCGTTTCAGTCCCAGACTTTTTTTGTGATCATATCTTAAACTAGAGTCATTTGATAAATTTAAGCAAAGCATTCATGACGAAATGTATAGAATACCATTCGCAACAAGTGAGAACATGGCGAGAGTAAAATATGAACACCGCTTGCATTTGCGAGGTTCGCGGAAGCGGATATCGCGTAGTTTGTTGTTTCCGTCAAACTTTCGTTACCCTAAACTAATTTTTTATTTCATTTTCGAATTTTAGAAAAATAAAATTGTAAACCTCGCTGGCGAACACGGCCCTCCTCCATAATCGGCTCTGAATTCACTCGAACAACTGCAAGCACCTCTGGAAAAAATCCCACAAGTTGTCCAGTAGTTAGTGAAATTCCACCCATCATCATCCGTTCTGCTTTCAGTTGATTAACTGCGAACAGAGATATTTTTTTTGAAGACACCGATTTTTTAATTTTTCCATCTCACATTATCCGTGTCCCGACGGCAGGACACATCGCACACAGCCATGTGGCTGCAGTGAGTTGCACGGCTCCATCAGAAAAAACCAGAAACAAACTGCAGACATCATCGCGATGAACTTGATTCGCCCCGCAAAAAAGTTGTGTTGTGCTTGTACGTCCTTCTGCACGCGAGGACGAAGGACTTTTTGCTCCGCCCTGTTACATCGAATTATTTTCGAATAAAAACGGACATCTGCCTGAGTTCGCTGAATGATGTGTTAATAAATAATAAATGAGTTTTCAAATCCAGCCTATTCCACATCGGTGCTTCGATAATTTCCTGGGCGAGTGTGCGTGTGTTGGTGAGTCATGAATCGAGGGATCGAATTTAGAGTTTTTTAGACACCACTACGAGTTTTCGGATCACGGGTTGTTGGCGCTAACCTGGGCATGGGTGGTTGTAGCAGTAAAACTAAATGGGGGTATCCATTTTTTGAGTGCTCGAGTGGGGGCTTGTGTGAAAGGGTTAGATAGAGCGTGTTGAAATGAACCCTTCAGTAGCGAAACCTGGCAAACGAATGTGCGAAAGGGAATCTACATTTTTGTTGCTTAACATCTGTCAAAGTTGCATTTTGACACATTGTAAGAAATTCAAAGCAAATTGAGGGGAGTTTTGTGAAAGTGGGTACATAGGTACCCTGGGGGATATTCCGGATTCCATATTGCTTAGTAATTTGTTACCTTTCTTGTCTTCTGACCCCTAATTCGATTTTTGGAGACGGAGTTTTAGGGAGGGACTGCTGAAATTGAAGTCGAAAACGGTTGTTTTCGAGTAAGCCCTCTCCAGCATTCGAGTGATGGGTTCGTTGGAGCCATGAGAAGTACGGTCTGTTGAGAGATAGTAGAGACGGGGAATTCTCAAGTTACGAAGATTAATGTGGAAAACATGGAGTCGAATAGAATTGAATTTTTTGAATTGAAGAACACGGGGTGTGTCAAGTATGTAACACTAGTACTGCGACCATAAAGATCTATTGTACCCCCTTCCTTTGATCTAGGATTTTAGTGCTGCCTTTAAGAATTTTACAACTTCTCTAGATGGGATTTCTTGAAAGTCTTTCGCTGTTACATTTGTTTGGTGTGTCATTTTAAATCTTTCTCGGGCAAGACTTGGGCAGACGGTCAGTATGTGTTCCATAGTTTCTTTGGCCTGTCCACATCGCCTACAGATTTCTGTGCTGCTAAGACCCAATTTGTGAAGGTGGTAGTTGCATGCCCCATGTCCTGTTAGTGCTTCACATAGAACTTTAAGGTCTGCTTTGTTAAGTTCTAGAGCTTCTTTGGCTCTTTTGGGATTGTGATTTTGTTCCATGAACGTTCTTGAGTGTTTAATACCCTCTTGGTTGTTCCAGAACTGATTCTTTTGTTTTATAACCCATTTGTTTAGGTGTACGTTTAAATCCGTGTTATTGAATCCATAAAGGGGTGAAGGCCCTGTAAAAGGTACCTGAGCACCTTTCTTGGCTTGTATGTCAGCCTTTTCATTCCCTTCATGGTTTTCATGGCCTGGCACCCAGATCAATTTTAACCTGTTGTTACCTGCCACTTTGTTTAGTATATTGTGGCATTCCCAGACAGCCTTAGAGTTGAATGTGTAGCCCTTTAGCGCTTTAAGAACCGCTTGACTGTCTCAGAATATGTATATTTTGGTATTTGTGGGTTTTCTGTCGTTAATACGGTGTGCTGCTTCATTTATTGCGAACAGCTCGGCTTGAAATATTGTTGACTCATTACAGAGAGGAATGTGTAGGCTGCATCTTGGTCTTATCACTCCAGCCCCTACCTTGTTTTCCGATTTCGACCCATCTGTATACCATTTTTGGGCTCCATCATTCATCCACGGGGGGTTGTTGTTCCATTCTTCTCTGCTTGGTATGAGTACTTTGTAGTGTATTTTGAAATTCAACTTTGGGAGCATCAGATCACATCAGTCGAATAGAGTTTGGTACTTAGCAGAACCTAAATAAAGTCAATGGATGAAGAGGATGTTAGTTATTTCTCTGCGTTTTTTCAGCGTTTTCGAGTTTATTACTTGATTAAGATCTGGGTTGGAAGCCGGTACTGAAGGATCGTGACAAGAGAGGCCTCGAAAGGCAAAATCTACCACTTTGAGAAGTGGCACCGCTCCTAACCTAATCTAACCTACAGATTGGCAGATCAGTAAAGTGGTTAAGCTAGTCTTAGGCCAATCAAATAACAAGAGCCACCATCACTCACCCCATCAGTATTCCGATACAGCCCTAAGAGCAGAAATATCCTCCCTCGATCCGAGCAAACTTTGCATTCGCAGCACTGATGGTAGTTAATTCAAAAATATCTGAAAAGGATGGAATGTTTGTCAGAAATGTTGACTTTCGTGATCCCACCACTCAACCATAATCCGAAATAGTCATGAATGCGTAAACCCCGCTGAGAGCAGTCCTTCATTTTGGGGAAGCACTTCGATTTGCATTTAATTTCTGAATCAGGAAACTTTATTTGCCAAAGAACCCACACAAACGGGGGCACATCGCGAAGATACATTCGATTCAGTGAAACACTGACGGGTACGGCGTCGCCGAGCTTCTGTTCGGAGGGACGCATTGAAGCGTTCGAACTCGATACCCCAATGGGGGTTCGGAGAAATATGAATTTTCCATGAACTCCAAATGAAGGAAGGACGACCGTGTGTGTGATGTGTTCCCCAATGAAGGGATTTCAGATTCATCCGCTCGACACAGTTTTCCTTTCGTCGCGCACACACCCGTACATTCAATCATCTCCGATGGTGTTCCTTTGAGGGGGGGTGTTTAAAGTTAAATACGAATTTAAAGGGGAGTTGGTCGGCGAAGTACCTCGTTTGCATTCGATCGCAGCTCGCAGAGGGAGGGGTAATCAGCAAACTAACGACATTTTAAGCTTGGTTCCGGAGGAAATTAATGTGCGGACTGGATTTTCTCTGCGAAACACACTCATCACTGACTGCTGTGTTGTGGGGAGAACAAAGACCATCTTCGGAGGAGGTGAAGATCGATTTACTTCATGGAGGAGGCAGTGCCTCATGGGGTTCTGAGCTGGTTAACAGTCTCATGCTGGTATTTCATTTCAGTGAGTTCTTGGAACCCAGTTCAATAAACAGACTCGATGCCACAAGGCGCATCGTTTTCGGTTTTCGGAGAACGCAAACAAAGGGATTCTGGCTAACGGATGCTTTTAAGTCAAATACGGTCAAGCCTGGATCAGAGTTTTGGCAAACCACAGGCTGGCTGTGTCGGCGAATTAAACATCTGTTTCAGGGAAGATCATCGCTTTAATTTAATGCGATTCAATGCGGGATCGAAACAGTCCGTTTTCATGGATGTTTTTGAGCTGGTTAATCCACTAGGAGGCGAATGAATGAGAAGATACAACCGCGAAACTCTACAAGCTGTAGGATGTAGTCCGAAAACCAAAAAAAAACGACGACTACACATCGAGCGAATGGACAATAACGCTCCAGCAAAGAGGAGCTTCGAAACACAGCCCACCGGTTCGAGAAGAAAATGAAGAAGACCGAATCTCCGTTTCAAGATCCAAGCTATCGCAGATGCCAGAGCGATTGGTCTGGATAACTGGGAGCAGCGTGCCCGGGACCGCAGGGCATGGAAGGCCGCCGTGTCTCAGGCGGAGACCCTTCACGGCTCAGGAGCCCGCTAAGTAGGTAAGCAATCCACTGTGATCCAAGAGCCCACCAACACCCCCACCAATGACATGTTGTGTATTAAACGTTGTCCCAAAAACGGACATGCTTGGCTTTGCTTGTTGACGTAATCAGTTAATTAGAAAGGGACTGATTATGAGTTTTAAAGATCAAAAACTGTTTCGTTTCCAGTTGATTTCGAACCAGAATTCTGGAGGAAGGGTGAAAAAATCGAACCAAATTAGGCATAAATCAACTGCCAACCATTACCTGCTCATCTCTCATCTCATCTCATTTTCAATGACCCGCATGTTCCACTTAAGGGGTCTCGGGGGCAATGCATGCACGAGAGATCTCCAGGCCATTCGATCTTCCGCCATCGACCCTAACTCTTCAGGAGCTATGCCCAAGCGCAACCAGGCGAGTTTTTGGACCTGGTCCAACCATTTCGTCCTGGGTCTGCCAAGCGGTCGCCTTCCTGATGGGACCGCATTCAAGGCACGCCTCGGAAGTCGTGATGACGGGGACATTCGTGCCACGTGACCAAACCAACGAAGTACAGCCCTTTCCGTTCGAAGAAGCAGCTGCCCAACATTGAGTTCCCCGCGCACTGTCGTGTTTCTCACCCTATCCCGGCGAGTAATTCCCACAACAGCACGAAGAAATCTCATCTCGGCAGCTTGTATTCGCGATCTTATTCTTTCGGTCATTACCCAAATTTCATGACCATAGGTGAGAGTTGGAACAAATACTGCGTTAAAAACCGCTAACTTGGCTTTGACACCAAGCTCGGCCTTCCTGATTACAGATCGACCAAGCTGTTTCAAAATTGACCCAGCTTGACCAATCCTACAGGAAAGCTCAGCATTATTCCTCCCATCACTCGTGAAGAAGATCCCGAGATACTTAAACTTCTCCACCTGTTTCAATGGGACTCCACTAACATGTAGAGTGCATTGAACAGGAGTTCTGGAAATAACCATAACCTCGGATTTGTCCACGTTAACCCTCATCCCAGCATCAGCACATACGGCCACAAACCTATCTAGCGCGCGCTGGAGTTCTATCTGGGAGGATGTGAGGATGACTAAGTCATCAGCAAAAAGAAGATGACTTACCCTCAACTCTCCCAATATGAAACATTCCTCGCCTCGACTGCGCTGTAACATCCAGGCCATATATATAATGAAAAGGAGAGGTGACAAAACGCACCCTTGGCGAAGTCCAACGCCCACGGTGAAAGGTGTTGATTTACTACCGTTAACCCGAATACAGCTGCTACAGTTTGTGTATAGAGACTGAATGGCTCTCAACAAAGAACCATCAATCCCATACTCCTGCAGAACACTCCAGAGTTTACCTCGAGGAGCTCGGTCGTATGCCTTTCCCAAATCTACAAAACAACTGTAGACCGGTTTGATGTACTCCCAAGCCTTCTCAAGTACCATTCTTCGAGTGAAAAGCTGTTCGGTTGTACTTCTGCCGGGACCCGCACTGTTCATCTCCCATCCTGGATTCGACCGTAGCTCTAGAACGCGCCTCGAACACCTTAGCGTAGACTTTACCTGGGAGACTTAAAAGAGATATGCCCCTGTAGTTGGAGCACTCTTTCTTGTCCCCCTTTTTGAAGAGAGGGACAATCACCCCAGTCTGCCAATCACCAGGTGTTTCACCGCGTTCCCAAGCCACCTTAATGACACGAGAGAGCCATAAAACTCCCTCTTTACCCATAGCCCTAAGCATTTCTGGCCGGATTTCATCCACACCGGCGGATTTGCCAACTTTTAGCGATTCAATCGCCAAAATGACTTCCTCCACCGTTGGACTATTCTCCGCCCTACTCAAGTCTACAGGTCTGTGACCTTCAGTGCCCTGTTCGGGATTGAGCAGCTCCGAAAAGTGCTCGCTCCATCTGCGCAAGATGTCCACCTCATTGGAAAGCAACACGCCATCTTTGGATTTGACTCCTTCGATGGTGTTGTATTTCCTCCCTCTGAGCCGGCGAATGGTTTGCCAGAACATCTTTTTCGCAGATCTATGGTCGCTTTCCAACTTCTCGCCGAACTCCTTCCAAATCTGCTCTTTAGCTGCTCGCACAGCCAATTTGCAAGTTCTTCGCGCCTCAGTGTACCGGTCACGAGAATCAGAGTTCCCCAAGAGAATCCAGTCTCTGTAGGTCTTCTTCTTCTCTCTGATGGCTTCTTGAACTCCGGGTGTTTTAAACCACGCAGTTCTTTTCTCACCACCAGCCGCCACACCAAGCCGCTTCACCCCACAAACATCACGTGCAGCAGCAATGACAGCTGTTGAAAACAGTCGCCATTCGTCCTCTACATGCGATGGAACAGTTGGAATTTGCTCAAACCCTTCGGATATGCGCCGTGCAAAATGTTGCTGCACCTCACTGTTCTGTAGTTTCTCCCACCGTATGCGTGTAACCACTCTTGGTTTCCGCCTTGGCAGAAGAGGTACTTTATCAGAAAGATACAGCGTACACAACATCAGGTGATGATCAGTTGACAGTTCAGCCCCTCTCAACACACGAACGTCACAAACCATCCGTTTCACACACGATGGTACCACAAAGAAATCTATCAACGATTTCTGTTGAAGACTCCGACGGTACCATGTGTATTTATGGATGTCTTTGTGTGGAAAGAAGGTGTTCATAATGGACATGCCATTTGCACAGCAAAAATCCAACATCTTTGTTTTGATGAGGATCACCGTTCCTCCCAATCACACTCCCCCATGTCGTTACATCCACACCCACGTGAGCATTGAAGTCACCCATCAGAATAAAGGAATCCATCTCAGCCACCCTGTCAAGGGCAGCATCAACTTCATCCAGGAAAGCTGCATACTCTGACTCTAGATTCGGTGCATACACCTGCACTAGAGCCAAAGTTGATCTTTCAAGCTTGAGCTTTAAGATCCCGACTCTCCCTCCTAACGGTATCCACTCCAATACCCTGTCTGCCAGCCTGGGACTTGTGAGTATCCCCACTCCCGCCTGTGCAGACATTTGAGGTGCCACTCCCGACAGGAAGAGTTTCCACCCGTCCGAAAGATCCACAGTTCTAGATCCTCTTTGCTTGGTCGAAGAAATGCCTACGATATCTAACCGATATCTGGCAGCTTCTTCAACCATCTCGAGATCCTTTCCTGTGAGCGATGAGACGTTCCATGTGCCTATCCTAAGCCGATGCCGTTGTCCGTTGCCTTTTAACCCTCGCACGCACTGGTTAGTACATGGCGTGATCCCCCTCCCACCCCCGTAGTGGCTCACGAGGCCACTGCCGGGTTGCTCGTAACTGCTTCGGGCTGAGCCCGACCGGCTGCCGAGCGGGACAGGCCGGCCACCAGACGCTCGCATACTGCCACCATTCAGGCCTGGCTCCGAATGGGGCCCTGGCACACCAGGGTAGGCGGTATCCGAGGCTGTTCGTCTTCTTCTTGTCATCCGAGGGGGTTGCGCTTCGTTAGCCAGGCTTGTGGCGTACAATATGCACACCACAAACCTGTTGCCCCCACCACGAGGAGGTCAGCTGCCGGGGGGGCAAAAAATTACTTGTACAAGAAATAAATGCAAGCTCTCTTTGCGATGTGCTCTCATTTTATTGAAGTAATTTGATGTACAGTGGACTCCGTTTAATTCCAGCATCAAAATCGCAGAAAATTTGTTTCAGTTAAGCGGAGTTTTCAGCTTATCGAACTTCGGATAAGTCAACCGATTTTTGAAGTGAAGCGGAATCGACTGTGGAGGAACTTGTTGCTGCCAACTTTCTCATCTGAGTCGATGGCTGGTCAACCTCCTACCTACAGTTTAACTGTATCACAGTGACCTCACAGCGATGTAGCCTTCCAGTCATATTCTTCCTTCCCAGAAAATAGGGAATTCCCATCTCACCAGAAATAGTTAAAGTCCATCTTGTGCAGTTGCCACAATTTTCATTAAGTAACCCTCTCTGTCATTTCATCACCTTGAGCTGATTTCAACCAGTTTTCTCCACACTTCACCCCAAGTTCATGTGCAATCTCACCTGAGGAATAGGCACTTAGTCGCACAGAGTCCGAGAAAGCCTGTAAGTAATGGTGTCGGGTAAACTTTGACCATTCATAACCATCCTCAGGCGTTAATGAAACCGCCTTTTACAAGAAATGCACAATGTTACCAAAACACACCAACCAACAACAACAACAAGACTTTGTGTTTTGCGTCAAGCTTGCCCTGGATCCATTAACAGTTCGGAGACGACCACTACAGCTCCGAGTGTTAGAATCCTTTCACTTCACTTCGGGCTGACCACAAACTTTCCAGCAGACCACCACCGACCGAGCACTTTTTCTTACTTCACCCGACACGCTAGGTGCTTGAGGTCGGGCGTTCCCATGGAAAAACTTTCCCCTTGCAAATAATCCCACTCCCATTTCGCTCCAGCATTCTCTCGGTGCACAGGAACTCGGAAAGTTTTCCAAAAAAAAAAAAGCGTAATCCCACAGAACTCCACGAGGATTCCAGGCCGCCCACACACATGTGTGCATAGGTGGCCCATACGCCGTCGCACACATCACCCACCAGCGCGCCGTGCCGCCAACGGCCTGGAAGGGCTTCTCCGTGAACCTTGACGACTTCAGCGACTAATTGTTGAAAAGTTAAGTATTCCACGTAGCAGTGTTGGCTCATTCCGTAAATTGCTTAAGACCAGAGGATGAAAGGAATGAAAGAAGCAAATTAGTGAGACAATGAAAATCACGAAGGAAGAGGTGGGCGCCCAGCCTCATCCCCAGCCCCAGCCCCGGCACACACAAGTTTTAACGTTCCTCCATCCCGTGTGCACGGTCCCTTGCACGACGCTTCATCTGGCCTTGCACAATGGGCCCCGGTGTTAGTTGATATACGTGGAAGCTGAATACGCAACATAATTGGAGAATTACAGTGAATATAATCAGGGGCAAGCGTAAGGTTAAGGAGTTTTCGCTTCTTCCCTCGTTTTCCTGCGCCCTCTCGGGTGAGCTTGTTAATCACTGCCGAGGCGGTGGGGGTCGCAATACTTTTAATTGGGTCAAAGCGGCCGCTGAGATATTATAATGAGCAGTTATTGGCTGAGTGGGAGCGTGCGGAGAGAGCGCGAGAGGGAAGTTGTGTTGTGTTGGCGTTGCGAGATGAATTCCGGAGAAAAATAAAGTCCAAGTTTATTTCCGAGGCAACGGTTTAGAAGGACTTTGTCATTTTTTTTACTGGCGGGAGAATGGCAAAGGGATCAACATGAACTTCCCAAGTTCCTTGGATTGAGAGAGATAGACGAGAGAGAGAGAATGGAGATACCTTTAAAAAAAAAGTTCCCGGAAAGTGCCGAGTTTAAGGTTAGTTAGCTTTGACCAGTGAAAAGACTTGGAAACCAATTCAAGTGGTCGCTAATGGAAACTGGAACTCATTTAGCGGGTGCAACTTCTCAAAGGAGAACAACGCGACAAAGAGCGTTCCTTGTCTCAAAGGAGGACACAAACATGGCATCCATTAACGCAACACTGTCCTTAGGTTATCTAAAGCACCACGCGGAAATCTTGAAAAGGACTCATAACAAACTGACAAGAGTCCCCTGGGAGGCACTCATTTTCGCAGGAAAAGTTTATAATTGTATGGAAATTTGAAGAAAGCAATCCTGAAGTCATTTGTAAAGATATCCAGTGTTGCACTTAGTTCCATCAATTTACTTCAGGCATCGGTTGTGGATGATGCTTCGTCGGAGAATGCAGTTAAATGACGAGATGCGCTGAATTGTCAGAAGTAAGATCCTTAAGATCTTCAAAATTCCGCGGAAATGGGAGAGCTTGTGAACGCTTGACCGTACAGCAAAATGTACTTCTCAGATGGGCAACGTTGAAAAGATCTGCTGATCTTCGTCAGTCAGTCCATATGGGTGTTCGCTGGAAGAGTTTACAAATTAGTCAATTGCGTTTTTCGTCTTTGACAACCTAAAAGTAGATTAGGTTTTGGCCATATCATCGCAAAGGGCAGCAATAATTTTGAGGCAGTCATGGACTACGTTTTGCACAGGCGCAGACCCTTCAGGGGTTGCAAGCACATCGTCTACCTCGTCTGCGCGGTAAGCAATGGAGATAGACACACACCACTTATTCGTCGACTTCAAGGCCGCATCTGACAGCGTGTATGGGGAGAGCTAGTCGATACAATAGACATTTTTAGGTCGCAGTGTCGCTGCCTTTACGGCAGGATTGTACAAGAGGAAAAAAAAAATGGGGCGAACTATGCAGCGCTATGTCCAGTTTTGATATTCCCGCCAAAACTCGTCGGACTGCTCACGATGAAGATAGAGAATTTTCGGTTCTCAATCAAGGTCGGTAGTGAACTCACAGACTTTCGATGTCAAATAAAATTTTAGACAATGCGACACGCTGTCAGGCGACTTTTTCAATAACGTTCTTGAGACGATGTCTAGTTTTGATATTCCTGCCAAACTCGTCAGACTGAGCAAGATGACGTTGGAGACCTCTCGCTGCTTCATCAAAGTCAGTAACCAACTCACCGAGACCTTCAATGTCAAAATAGGTTTTAGACGCGCTGTCATGTGATTTCTTTAACATCGGTCTTGAGAAGATCTTGCAAAACTCACTGGCCAACACCAGTCACGGTCTTCGAAAAATCCGTGCTAGTATACTCGAACTCAGCGAGACGTCAATGAGGCGTCTGCTGGCATTGAAACGGAAGCAGCAAAAATGGTCTGGTCGTATACGAGTGCAAAATGCAAGATATGCTCTCATCGAGAATGGACGCCGAACATCACAGTAGGCAACTATAACTTCGAGGTAGTGAAGGTCTTCATATACCTCCCAAGTAAACACTACGAATACCATCAGTACCCAGATCAGAGGCAGAATACCTCTTGCCAATCGCTCGTTTTTTAGCTCCAGACTAAATTGAGTAATAGAGCTCTCTCTCGAAGGACCAAGCTGAATTTGTATAGGGCATTGATCATCCCAGTCCTGCTTTACCGCGCAGAGGCATGAACAATATCCCAAGCGGATAAGGAAGCTCTTGATCTGAGTGAAAAGTTCTGCTTGTTCTCTATTTGGTCCTGTTTGCGTTGATGCCATTTAGAGGAGAAGATTCAACCATGAACTGTATCGGCTGCACCGCGATATAAGCCTAGCCTGATACCTACGAATCCAACACTTAGGTAGCCAGGCCATGGACAATTGATATGCGAAAATGATAATCTTTAAAATTCAAAATCTTTGATATCTCGAAATTTGCACATAAATCGATATTTTGATATTTATCATTTTTGAATGCTAACGTTGAGGTCTAGAAAACTGCGTTTTCAGATCTTCAAAATTCGCATGACCAAGTTTTCCCGTTTTTGTCCAAACGATTAGGGCCAAATTATTCTCGAAATTGTGTTAAATGAAATTACTCATTGAAGCCAAGCATTTGGGATTTTTTCAGATTTTTGAACACTTTGGTTTCGAAATGGGAAGGGGGCGCATTAAAACGACGACTGTATAAAAGTAATAATAATGGCGGCGCTAAAGTCCGAGGTGGACCTGGGCCTAACTTCTCAGCAACCACTCGTGTTGTACGTGCTATTGTTCTCTCACGAGTGGAGGGGACCTACTATTTAATGCCGGCTCCGAACGGCGATTTTGAGAAGCTTTTTCTAGACAGTTCCACTCTTCGAGCATCGTCAGTGACTCGAAAGAGGTGGAGCCGTGAAAAAATGTTTGGTGTTTTTTCGGGAATCGAACCCAGAACATCGAGCATAGCAGTCGACGCACGTACCCACTACGCCACGGCGCTCACAAAGCGACGACTTTGGAGCTCCATATTTCTCAAACTTTGTTTTGGACCAGAAAGTTAAGCAAGCGTCAATTTAAAAGCTCTGTCGATTGATATACCACTCGATGGGATGCGTCACTGTTTCAAAATCAGCAACTTCACCTCTACGAGAGCAACAACCAAATGGCTCCACTTTTTAAATTTGTGTGCATGGGCAATGATAACTAGGCCTGAAGTACCTAACTCGAAAAGTCCATGCCGATATCTTCATAAATTTAGGAGATGAAAAAGTGCGACAGTCGGACGGACGGACAGACGGACACCCCGAAATTTAGATGGAACCTTCTTTTTCTTCTTCTTCTTAGGACGCTACAGTCCGAGGTGGACCTGGGCCTCACTCAACATGCCTCTCCAGCCAGCACGATCTTTCGCCAGCAGTCTCCAATTTCACACACCAAGCCGGCCGAAGTCCCCCTCGACTTGTGTGCGCCACCTTGTTCGTGGACGTCCTCTGTTGCGTTGTCCCACAGGCTCGGAGTCGAAGACTCTTCAGGCCGGAGCTAAGTTGTCCATACGCTCTACATGGCCTAGCATTCTTAGGCGTTGGATCCGTAGACGCCTGGCTAGACTCATGTCGCTGTACAGCCCATACAGTTCGTGGTTGAACCTTCTCCTCCAAATGCCTTCAGCGCAAACAGGACCAAAGATCGCGCGCAGAACTTTTCTCTCGAAAAGACCAAGAGACTGTTCATCCGCTTGGGATATTGTCCATGCCTCTGCGCCGTATGGAAGATGGAACCTTAAAAAATTCAGAATGAATTTTTTGTCTCACGCCGTTGTTTTGTTTAAATTTATTTTTTTTAATTGTCTTATCTGGTTTTACTTTACACTATTTTGAGGGTAAAATACAAAGACGAAGACGTATTAATTCTCTGAAATCCAATGGTCTTCCTTTAGATTTTGAAAGTATTCAATTTCCTTTTGGTCTTCCCCTTGTGACCACTAAAAATAAGTCGCAAGGTCAGTCTTTGGAAATTTTGCGGCAGAAATTCGTAGTACCGAGTTCACATGGGCAGCGCTTTAACACTCATCGGCATTATCCGAGTTCAAGAATGATTATATGCATATTTGAAATTATATATATTTCAAATTATAATTATTAATCTAAAGTAATGTTAAAAAATAATATCGCTGTATTACCCACACTTAAAGCTTTAGTTTAGTTAGTTAGTTTGAGTGCATTTTTTTATTTCTATCTTTATAACAAATTTTTCATTCTAGGAAAAATACTTAAACTAGATATGGAACAAATGGTTTCTAATACTATCTTACTGGCCCTAAGCGGCCACTGTACTAAGAAAATTTATTAAAAACTTAGTACTCAAACATTTTTTTTAATTTATATTCTTAACCTAACTTAACACTAACTTATCTAACTTCAACTTACCTAAAATAGCCTATCTAAATTTTTTTTTGTTTTTAATATTTTTTGCATATTTTTTTGTTTTTTTTTTCTTAAAATTACTTTAATCTACTCGTAATTCCTTAACCTAAATGCAAGTTGGCCGTAAGGAACCAACAGTTATCCGATTAAGTTGACGACAGCTGAGGAGCTTAATGGGGCTGCAACCACCAGTAAAACCTCCGAACTTTGTCACACTCCGTTCTGTCGCGAACAGGGATGGATCTACTGAACCGAAGATCATCCAGACTAACTCTTGCGACATCGCCTTCGTAGAGGAGTCGCCTATCCACTGTCCCTCGCACCATGTGGTAGATCAGTAGACATCCCTCCGCGTCTTGGATTAAGATTAGGAACAAGAACGCTTCCGGTGGAATGAATCCACTTCGGCGAGCCTTCTCGAAATATGTTTCATTTGAATAGTAGGCTCCAAGTATCAGCTCATTTTCCGAGGTCATAGCTCGTGCAACGTGTCTTCGAATCAGCTTAACGATAAAATTATCCACCCTATTCACGTTCGCTTCGTTATACAAGAACTCGTTGAAATAGGATTTCTTGTACTCAGATTCGGGGGTTCTGTACTTCTTGAGACAAGCCCGGAGACACTGCCTCTCGAACAGCCCCATCTTTTCCATCTGAGAAGGACTCACGTTGAACCACACTGGACAACCGTACGTTATGACTGGCCGGATGAGGGCCATGTAGCAGATTACCTTCACCCTGGTATCAAGTAATAATAATAATAATTGCGGCGCTACAGTCCGAGGTGGACCTGGGCCTAGCTTCTCAGCAACCACTCGTGTTGTGCGTGCTATTGTTCTCTCACGAGTGGAGGGGACCTACAGTTTAATGCCGACTCCGAACGGCGAGATTGAGAAGCTTTTCCTAGACAGTTATACTCTTTGAGCATTGTCAGTAACTCGAAAGAGGTGGAGCCGTGAAAAAATGTTTGATGTTTTTTTTCGAGATTGGAACCGACGACCTCGAGCGTAGGAGTCGACGCACCTACCCACTACGCCACTGCGCCCACTGGTATCAAGTGTGCCGCTATAATACAACCCTCTTGCCACAGCAAAGGCTTTTCTGGCTTTCGTCAGAGCAGTAGCTACGAGTATATGTCTGTCGAAGTATAGATACTGATCCAGCCAAATGTCTAGATACCTGACTACACTTTTCACAGCTAACGGTTCCCCCTGCGGGTTAACTATGCCAAACTTGCGCCAGTTTTTTTTCGTGTCCCTTGAGGCCTTGTATAACGGAGTTCGGAAAAGGATGGTTTCACACTTCTGGTAGTTGATTTTCAACTTCCAGTCGTCGCAAAATCGCTGAATTTTGTCGAAGTCACGTTGCAGGAGGATGTTGATAGTCTCAACCTTCTGCGCTGTCCTGTACGCCACCAAGTCATCGGCGTATGCAATCAAGTTCTGCATGGAGCCAATCAGTTCACTGGTGAAAATAGTGAAGAGGATTGGTGAGTTAACTGCACCCTGCTGGAGCCCATTTTTTATGTGGAAAACTTTGGTAGAAGTCATGTTGCCACTTTTAACAACAAAACTTCTACCTGATACCATGTCATAAATCGTGTAAAGCAGCGACTTGCTTATACCCATCCTCGTCAACTTACGGAAGAGACCTTCCATCCATACGGTGTCGAATGCCTTTTCCAAGTCAACGAGGCTGCCTCCGGTGCACTGAGTTTTTGCTTTATTCCATTGAATGTCGGACATCAATTTTGATGCGGCATGTACACTATCATGCCCCGCCCTAAATCCAAATTGGTTGTTCGGTATTATTTTTCTGTCATCAGCCCACTGTATCAGAACTCTACTGACAATCTTCTCGAAAACTTTGCTTATGCATGGAAGGAGACTAATCGACCGAAGATTTTGCGGAAGAGAGGAATCTTTGTCCCTTTTGGGGGGGTTGCACTACCACCGTCTTCCAGTGCGATGGATATATGCACTACTCAGCAGATTGTTGAATAGGATTGTGTATATCTCTACCGCCTCATCGGGCAGATGAACTTAAAGCTTTAGATCCCACGATTATGGTCCGAATTCCTTAGTGAATCCTTGGAATTGCAGTACCCTAAACAGCCGACAAGCCTATTCACGGAGGAGGAGAAACGTTCGGTAAAAAACAATTTGTTTGAAAATATTAGTTAGAATTGTCGCCTTCCGTAAACGATGCCTAAAAAATATGTAAACTTTACCCAGTTCCAGGAATTACAACGCCCTTCCCCAGAAGAACTTCAGACTGTCACACAGGAGCTGGTAAATCTTGCGCAAAGGAATATGTTCACGCCAGAGCACGAATCCTTCGAGTCGGACAGGAGTTACAACAAACTGAACTGTCCTTGCAGCACGTATATCATGTGGTCCTTCGAGCCGGATTTGTAAACAAGATACAAAGATTTGAAAAAAAGATGCAAAAACACAAAACATTGTCTACCATAAGGTTTAACAATAGTTTTAATTTAAAAAATAAAGCAAGTTTTATTTTTATTTTGTACGCTTGCATAGAAAATATATTTTTCTTACCACACATGAGGAAACAATAGCACGCACAACACGAGTGGACAGTAGTGCCACATGCTACATGCGTAGCCAAGCAAGTGACGTATAGCTCTTACAAAGCTAAAGTCGTTAATCCTTCCGGAAAACATCCACCTGCTTCTCTGGATTAACAGCTGATCGTTGAGATTCACTCCTTCTTCGTAACAAAAATGTCCTTACACCATCGGAATTAGTGTGGAAGTGCCTTTCAGACAAAGCCTGCAAAAGAAGAGTTAATTTCTAAGCTCACAGGAATTAAAAGTCGCCCGAACAAACACCTACCTTCAAACCGAGTGAAAAGGACTGCTGAACAAAGCCCAAATCAACCCCGCGCTGGTGAACTCACGAAACGCACAGCCATTAACGAGCACCTGAGATTCCCTTCGCTCATAGAGCTTCCTCCGCCAGCCACTGTTCGCATCCCGCCACCTGGTGCCCTGAATTCAGTTGAAAGGAAGCGCAGAAAAAAAAACTTGGTCACCGCTGCGGTCGACTCAGCTGCACGCAGCTAACCCTAACCGCTGGCAAGGGTATTGTCTTGCTCATTTCCGGCAGCAACTTCGCCGGGCTCCTAGCCCCCCCCGCAGAAAGGTAGACGGATGAAACTCGCTCACAGAGTCCTAACGAGCTTCCGCCTTGATTTGCATTCGCAAAACGACCGAGCCAAATGTACGGCGCACATAATGAAATGAGGATGCCTAATAAAAGGACATCCGCCATCCAACTTTGAATCAATGAGCAACTTTGACGGACGAAAAAAAAGTTGCCGACCATCCCCGAGACTGGGACATATTCTAAGTTTCTCATGGAATGTGACTTGTTCCCCGAGCTGCCTTCTGGAATGAAATTACACAACACGGATGGCAGGCGTCTTTAGTGTTCCGATGCCGAAGTTTTGTTCGCTTCGCTTTTTTGTTCTGTTTTGTTTTTTTTTTTCCTTCGCTTCGTCCTCCTCGTTTGCAGGAGCGAATAAAAGGTTAAAACATTGAAAGTTCCCCAGTTTGGTTTATGGTTCATCCCCCTTCGGTGTTTACGCGCTCACCCCTTTAACCGTAAATTTTTCCATTTTGTTGCCGTTCCAGTGAAACAATAAACAAAGTTTTCGCTGCCATCATTCATTTTCTCTGCGAAATTTCACAGAAAATCGTAACGTTGCAAGCGAATAGGTACGAATAGTCACTGCGGGTGGGTACGACGGCATAGACGCCTTGAGCCAGCGACCTATGTGTAGCACACCCTTTTACGCAGGCCGCACAACGACGAGGACTACCTACGAGCATATCTATGCGAGGATGTGGCGATGCGAACGAGGATGAAGCCGAGGCTGTGTACTTTTGTTTCGTTGACAGAAAAGTTTTAAATTGTCTTCCAGATGTGATTGTGTGTATCCACCGCACCCACCCAGCCCAGCCCAGCTCCTTCCGCTCCCCCACATCAGCAAACAGCGCGCCCATGTGAGCCGGAGAGGCCTCGCTCACCCCCTGGGCCTGGGTAACAAAGTTTAGCCTTGTGGTTTGAGCTCTTGGAAATAGTTTTTAAATTTAGTTTTGTGGTCTCGGATGAGTCTTCTGTGCGGGGGTGGGGCGGCTGTCGACGGTAGCTGTGGAGGTCGTGGTTGGCTGGTGCTCGTACATGTTTTGTCATCGTTGGTAGACAATATTAATTTGGTTGAGGGACCGCCACCCCGCCTCAGCCCCTGCGGCCGAGCCAGCTCCGCACGACTTTGCCGAACACTTAAGCACATTGTAATGGTGACATGTTGGACTAACTGCCTTGTTTAATGTAGTGCGTACATGCATGGTTTGTGGTGATTGACGAATTGGGAGGCGGACGGAAATAGATGGCCCGCCCACAGAGCCACAGTGCAGTGGTAATTGACATGTTTATCGCCCTCGCCCAAGAGGACAGAAGCCTGACGACTGGTTGGGAATTGTTTTGATCAATTTGAGACAACATGTTCTAGTTGGAATTTTAATGTGAATCCATGAGGGTGGACGTTTGAGTTGGAATTGATGTGACACGGGCATGTGCTTCAACCGTTTGGTTTGAATGCGAGGGATGAACCAGTCTGACTGGTGATGGGTATCATCCTCATCCTCATCCCCATCCTCATCCTCATCTCCATCCTCATCCTCATCCTCATCCTCATCCTCATCCTCATCCTCATCCTCATCCTCATCCTCATCCTCATCCTCATCCTCATCCTCATCCTCATCCTCATCCTCATCCTCATCCTCATCCTCATCCTCATCCTCATCCTCATCCTCATCCTCATCCTCATCCTCATCCTCATCCTCATCCTCATCCTCATCCTCATCCTCATCCTCATCCTCATCCTCATCCTCATCCTCATCCTCATCCTCATCCTCATCCTCATCCTCATCCTCATCCTCATCCTCATCCTCATCCTCATCCTCATCCTCATCCTCATCCTCATCCTCATCCTCATCCTCATCCTCATCCTCATCCTCATCCTCATCCTCATCCTCATCCTCATCCTCATCCTCATCCTCATCCTCATCCTCATCCTCATCCTCATCCTCTTCCTCTTCCTCATCCTCATCCTCATCCTCATCCTCATCCTCATCCTCATCCTCATCCTCATCCTCATCCTCATCCTCATCCTCATCCTCATCCTCATCCTCATCCTCATCCTCATCCTCATCCTCATCCTCATCCTCATCCTCATCCTCATCCTCATCCTCATCCTCATCCTCATCCTCATCCTCATCCTCATCCTCATCCTCATCCTCATCCTCATCCTCATCCTCATCCTCATCCTCATCCTCATCCTCATCCTCATCCTCATCCTCATCCTCATCCTCATCCTCATCCTCATCCTCATCCTCATCCTCATCCTCATCCTCATCCTCATCCTCATCCTCATCCTCATCCTCATCCTCATCCTCATCCTCATCCTCATCCTCATCCTCATCCTCATCCTCATCCTCATCCTCATCCTCATCCTCATCCTCATCCTCATCCTCATCCTCATCCTCATCCTCATCCTCATCCTCATCCTCATCCTCATCCTCATCCTCATCCTCATCCTCATCCTCATCCTCATCCTCATCCTCATCCTTATCCTCATCCTCATCCTCATCCTCATCCTCATCCTCATCCTCATCCTCATCCTCATCCTCATCCTCATCCTCATCCTCATCCCCATCCTCATCCTCATCCTCATCCTCGATTGCAAACGTGTCTGCTCGAAAAACCTCGGTCGATGTTAGTGAAGTCATCGATATCTTCTTCAGTGGTTTGGGATAAGTATCGCGTAGTTTCTCACAAAAAGGGGAAAATAGACCGTAAATAAGGATACACCAACAAGGCATCTGCGTGTTTGCTTTCACTTTCCTCAAGTCACTTGGAGATATTCCAATAAGTTGAGAATAAACAGCCTTAAAACCCCGAAACTTAAATTAACCCTCCACCTCGGTTAAGCTGCTTTCCAAACACAAATAAACAGGGAAAAACTCTTTTCAACTCTCACCTGAGCTCATTACAAAGTCAATAGGAATATAAATGAAACCGAGCAGCATCCAGGACCCGGCACTCGAGTGCCCAGCAGCCAGCACCGGCAGCACCTCCTGCAGCAGTGACAAATGACTCAAAACATTTCAAAATGAAACAAATTGAAAATTCAAAATGATTAATGACACAGGACAAGAGCAGCTCCGGTTCCAGTTCCAGTTCCAGTTCCATCGCCAGCCGGGACCGTAGCCACTCGAACGAAGTGTATACGAGTGCCTCACACCTCCACTCTATCCCGCCGCCGCCGCAGCTACCCCGGAAAAGAAGTCATCTTCCTCGAGAGTTCACGCAAAGCAATATTTGCCGTCCCTCGGCTTTGAGATTTTGTTTACACACTTCAACTTTGACGATCCGAGCCATCGAACGGGGGCGAGAAACAAAACGGAAGCAAAAAAGAACCGACTAAATGCAGAAACACTGAAACAGATACAAAAAGGAAACCGGCAGGGGTGTGCGAACGGGAGTAAAACCGACGGATGAGTTCTGAGTGCGAGAGCGTTTGAGAAATATAAAAGTTTGCAATCGCCTCCAACCCCTCGAGTCTTTGGTCTTTGGGTTTTCGAGTGCCCCCGTTCGGTTGAAGGCATCGGAAGGCTGCCGGAGCAACCTTGAAACTTGAACTCGACTCCAATGCGCGGGAGTGATGTTTTGTGATTCTCGAAAACGCACTTTGTCACCCGCGGCTAGGGATGGATGCCGAACAACACCCGCAACGACATCGCGCTTATTCATTTCCCTTCTGCTCTGTGCCACTTAAATAATTTCATAAATCGAGACATTTTCAAAGTTTTCCTCGGTTTTTTCTTCGAGTGGCTCTGAAGTTTGGAGTTGAAGTTATTTTGAAGTTATTCACCTCTATTGAGAAACTTTGATAAGTGGATATTACTTTTTGGAAGTGCGGGCGCACAGGGTGAACAGAAAAAAAAGCATCTGAATGAACATTAACGGTGTTGCGGAAAAGTTTGCGGTTTTATGGTCCTTTTCTACTTCGAAGCCAACGCCATTGACATCTGTCAGAATTGAGTTGTGAAATAGCAATTCAGTGGCAAATTGGAAACAGTGTTGCTTTTAGGAGTCTAAAGGTGAACTTGGACGGAAATCGTGAAGCAAATTTCTTGCTAATTCAAGATGAAATTGAAGTTTCATTTGAGACTTTTGACAGCTGTCAAGTAAACAAAACGCGCCTTAATGTTCTGACATGCAATCTAATGCTGTGGTGGAAATGAAACCTCATCAACTCTCCTGAGGAGGCAGCCAAACGAGGACTGTCGATAAGATCACAGGGTAGCCATGTCTAGTTTTGACATTCCTGTCAAACTCGTCAGATTGTGTAGGATGACGATTGAGAACTGTGAACTCAGGTGGTCATAGGGGTCTGCAGGCCACCACCTCTGAAGAGTGTAGATTTTCATCTTCTTCGTGTGACATCACATTCCGGGATGGAACTGGGTCTAGACAGCAATCTGCTGACATCAAATGAAGATCAACACAAGAGAAGGGAACAAATTCCACAGTTTTTGACAGTTGGAGATTGTGGGGCATTGTTCTTAGAAGGTCCGCTTTACCAAATGCCTTCAGGGGTCGCAGACGTCACTGCGATCGCAACACTTTTTCTTCGGAGGGTTTTTTTCTTAACACTACTCAGACTCAAAACTGGTCCATTGTACTGCCAGGTAGCAATCTACCCCAGTGTCGTTAATTTGATCCCTCTAACTTGGGGCAGGCACTTAACCAACTGCGTCATCCAGTCGTCTCGCACTTACTCAACCTTTTTAAAGAAGAAGCTTTCCGCCATGGATGCCAATGCATCATCCGCTATGTGAACCGTCATTAAACAACGCGTAGACCATAGTCTTAGGAGACGGAAGAATGGAGACACTTTCTAATGTGGTTATTTCCCATGTGAAGTAAATCCCAGTGAATTTATTTCCCTGCAACGTGCCAATACGTCACAAAATTTTCTGAAGAAGAAGTTAAAAGATGAAGTCTTGAGAAAATCAAATACATAAGCGATGGCTGAATCTAATCATTGGGTCAAAGACGTGAACCCTGTGGCCGGCCATGACCAAGAATAATCAATGATCACCGTCAGTCGCAAGAATGTACGCATTATGATGGAGGTTCTAATCGGACACTATGGAATAGGAACGAAAGGCGTTCCCCACACCGATTGCCACAGAAACTGCATGGACGAAGCAGTTTACCATTTGCTCTGCGATTGCCCAACTCTAATGGAAAGGAGACAGCATAAACTTCCTTAACGAGTTGGAAAATTGACCCATCTAAAACAAGGGGACTTCGACTCTGAGCCTGTGGGACAACGCAACAGAGGACGTCCACGTACAAGGTGGCGCACACAAGTCGAGGGGGGCCTCGACCGGCTTGGTGTGCGAAACTAGAGACAGCTGGCTGGAGAGGCATGTTGAGTTTGGCCCAGGTCCACCTCGGACTGTAGCGCCCTAAGAAGAAGAAGAAGAAGAAGGCAATTGGTAACGGTCGACAATTGTACATCTCGGGTAATAAAAGTAACATCTGGTGTCCCACAAGGTAGTCATCTTGGCCCGTTGCTCTTTATTTTGTTTTGAAACGATGTTTACGAAATATTAAATTTCTGTGAATTTTCAACAGTCGCGGATAACTAAAAGTTATTTTCCCGTATACAGGGTGGGCTACCCAGTGTATTACTTTTTTCAAATCATAGGTTATTTTGACACTGAAAGCTGTTTCCCGCTCGAAATCTTGGCAGAAAGTCTGTATCATTCCTCCGTGGAACGAAATGAGTCGCTCTATGCTTGAACAACAATGGAAACTTATTTCCAAAGTGAGTGCCGTGTAGCCCAAACAGTGCGTTTCTTTCAAAAGAAGTTTTGTATGAGGTGGTTGGACCAAGTCTAAACACTCGCCTGGTTGCGCTTGGGCATAGCTCCTGATGAGTTAAAGTCTATGGTGGAGGATCGATGGCGGAGTGGCCTCAAGATCTCTCGTGTGTGCATTGGTCCCGCGACCCTTAAGTGGAACATGCGGTTCACTGAAGATGGTGATGATGAAGATTTGGCCGAAATGAAGCACCCACCGTGACTGCTGTACGCAAGTTTGTGCAAAAATTCATGAGACTGGTATGCTACTGGATAACACTCATGGTCCCCGTCGTCGTACGGTGCGCGCAGATGAGGATGTGGCTACTGTGGCCGCGAGTGTGAAACGCAGTTCACGAACAACTCGCCATCGATCTCAACAGCTCAGCAGGCAGCACGCACTAGCCTGAGGAGAATTCTGCACAAAGATTTCGGATTATTCGCTTACAGGGTCAAATTGACTGAAGGCGCGTGACCATCCGCAGTTTGGGCCTTAGAGCAGCTTGAGTTGGACAACGTTTTTGGGCGAAAAATCTTCTTTTCTGACGAGGCGAGGAGCATTTTAATCTCGGCGGCTACGTTAACAAACAAAGTTACCGCATCTAGGACTCGGAAAATCCGCACGTTATTGTCGAGAACCAAATGCGTCCACAGAGAGTGACAATTTTTTGGTACGGATTGTGTAGTGGTGGCACCATTTTTCGTCGAAATTTTTTTCGAAAATGAGGCTGGAAACGACGTTTCGGTCAACAACCATGTTGACCGACATTTTTTTACTGAAATTGAAGACATGGTGTTCGGGTTATGAACAAAGAAATTACAACAAAGGAATTATTTTTACTGTATGTATGATTCTACCGCACTAAATAAAAACACTGTTTTTTTTACCAACGTTATAAAAGAAGTAGTTTGCTTTATTTCACAGCAATCTTATTTATCCTGTTTGGATTACATATGTTACATGTTTATTTTGATCTGCAATTGACAATTGGAGACATTGGAGACATTTGGAGACATTTGTGGGGTGTTGTTGTGGGTGGATGTTACACCTTATGCCTTGAGGGATCGCTGACGTCATTGCGATCCCAACATTCTCCCCGCCCGGTGAACAACGTTCTCAACTTCATCATCAGCATCTTGATAGTACTGCTTGTAGTTTCATCCACTGCAAGTTTAATTTCTTCTAATCCTCTTTCACGACCCTGGAGAATCATGCTTGGTTCACTCATGCAATGATAAAAGAGGAATTAGTGAAACGGAACAAAACGTGCATAATCAAAAACAAACAAGACAAATGAAAACGACACATGAGTGACGACCCGCTTGTTTACATTACTGCAACCCGCAACGATGGACTGGAAGTTGAAGTGAGGCGTGAGACACGTCCCTATGTATGACCAGCCTATGGACTGGAAATCCGTATGAGGCGTGCGGGTACTCTGTTCCCTTCTTCTTCCATTCTGTTTTTGTTTGTTTTTTTTTTTTTTTACTAATTCATTGAGTGCGGTGTTACAAGTTAGTGCGCGTTTTATTCGTATATAGTGTCGTTTTAATTATATATATGTAATGGGGTGAGTAATCAAATAATATTATTATTATTAATTCTATATTTATTGAGATATTGAATGATTGTGTGGTTTTTATTCGGGTTTAATTCGATTTGAATTGGTTTGGGTTGAGTTGCGTGTGCGTGTGTATGTTTGCGATTTGTTGCAAACAAATGTGAGCGTGTGTGTGTATATTCGCGAATGTTGAATTTGTGACGTGTGTTGTTCGCATTCAAGAAATGGGTTTCTTCTTGAGTGCATTGAGTGATTGTGCGATTGAGTGCTATATAGAATGAATGGGTTTGAATAACTATGTGGTAAAGAGTGGACTGTATGTTTGATATGCTTTCGGAAAATGTGCGAACGAGTGTGTGTGTGTTTGGTATGCAGAGTGTGCAGGTATGATGACAGTCGTGCGTGACATTATCATCCCATTAGTTCAATGTTAAGTGTTAAATGTTTTCTAGTGAGAGTTTTCTTGTGTTTGTTTCTGTTGATCTTCGTGTGTGTTTTCTAATCCGTTGGTTGGCAATGGACATAGTTTCGTAACAGGTCTTCGAAATTCACCGTGCTGAGTTTTGACTGTTACCACTCTTGTGAGCTGATCTGCACCGGGATGGGTGTCGATAATTCGGCCGAGGTTCCATCGTGCTGGGGGAAGTCGTTCATCCTTGATCAAAACAAGGTCACCGATCTTTGGCTGGGGATGTTGTTTCAACCATTTCGGCCGTTGTTGTAGTCGAGCCAAATATTCATGTTGCCATTGTTTCCAAAAGTCCTGGAGGCGAGCCTGTAACGTTTTCCATCTATCGTGCAGGGTGTGTTTACATGCGGCCATATCGGGTTCAGGGACTGAGAGCATGGTATTTCCTATGAGGAAGTGTGCTGGTGTCAGTGTTTGGAAGTCATCTGGATCATTCGACAAGGGACATAGAGGTCTTGAATTCAGACATGCTTCTATCTGTGACAGAAGTGTGGCGAGTTCTTCGAACGTCAGCGTTCCATTCCCGATGACTCTTTTGAGGTGGTATTTGACACTCTTAACTCCTGCTTCCCATAGTCCTCCAAAGTGGGGAGAAGCAGGGGGAATGAAGTTCCACCTTATACCGTGTGTTGATGACTCATCAGCGATACTCTTCCAATCTGTTGCACCTGCTTTTAAGAGACGGCCCAGTTCGGCCTCTGCTCCGACAAAATTTGTCCCACAGTCGCTGTAAACTTGGCTACAAACTCCTCTTCTGGCTGTGAAGCGTCGAAATGCGGCTAAAAAGGCTTGCGTCGTCAGATCACTTACAGCTTCCAAATGGATTGCCTTAGTCGCAAGGCAGATAAAAATACAAATATAACCTTTGAGACATTTGGCTCCACGACCTTTCCATGTTTTCACTGTGATCGGTCCAGCGTAATCAATGCCAACATGGGTAAAGGGTCTGGAAATCCTGACTCTTGGTGCTGGAAGTTCTCCCATCATCTGCTGTGCTGTCTTACTGCGGAACCGGTAACAAATTGTGCAATTATGAATATGCCTTTTGACGGCACGTTTGACTTGCAGTATCCAATACCTTTCTCTCAGCCAACATACCATTAATTGTAATCCGCCGTGTAATGTTCTGTCATGTGCGAGTTTAATAATCAGTCGGGTCAAGTGATGTCCAGGGTTTAAGATGATAGGATGCCTTTGATCGTACGGAAGCTGTGCGTGTTTAAGCCTTCCGCCGACTCTAAGAATTCCATCCTTGTCCTTAAATGGATTGAGGGCTCCCATGCCTCTGGCCCTACAGATGCCCTCGGGAAACATATGCCTTTGCACGCATCTGATAAGCGTGTTGTGCGCTTCGACGGTTTCCTCCGGACATAAGGGGCCAAAGATTCTTGCACCATGGGGCCTCTGCGCGTTCTGGATAAACCTCTTACAGTAACCTATGGTGCGTGTAAGACGGTTTAAGTCCGAGAAACGCTCGACTGTTGCAGACAAGTCCGTCACGTTGATGTGATTCACTGCTACTGTTGTTTTTCCTTCTACCGTGTTGTTAGTTGTTGGTTGTGTAGGAATTTCGAAGTTCCATTTCGATTGTAAGAATTCCGGGCCATACCACCATAGGTTTTCGGAAATAATTGATGTCGGCAGCATACCTCTGGATACCAAATCAGCTGGGTTGTGTTTCGTCGAGATGTGTTTCCAGATACGGACCTCTGTCAGTCGTTGAATTTCACCTACCCGGTTTCTGATGAAAGTCTCCCATCGCGAAGCTGGTGCCTGGATCCATGCCAGCGTTATAGCCGAGTCTGTCCACGCGTACATCTTGGTGTGTTCTAGCTCGAGTGTGTGAGCCACATGATGTAGCAGTTTGGCCAAAATCACCGCACCGCAGAGTTCGAGACGTGGCAGACTGACTGGCTGTATTGGTGCGACTTTGGACTTTGACATCAGGAGGTGCATCTGTACTCGACCATCACCATCTTCTGTTCGAAGATAAACCGCTGCTCCGTATGCCTTCTCCGACGCGTCGCTGAATCCATGCAGTTCCTTCCGATTTCTTCCGCCTATAGTGTGGACCCATCTTGGAACGCGTATTTTACTAATGGCAGGTAAGTCTTCATAGAAGTTTTTCCATTCTTCCAATAGTTCACCATTTAAGCTGTCATCCCAAGCAAGCTTGCATTTCCAAATGGACTGCATAATGAGCTTTGCTCTTAGGATGCATGGAGAAATCCACCCCATTGGATCGAACAATCGAGCTGTCGTTGAGAGGACGAAACGTTTGGTCGGCTGCTGGTCATCTGGTGGAGTGAAGCGAAAGCAAAAGTAGTCTTCGCTCGGAATCCAATAAATACCGAGCGTTTTTACACTACTTATGGATTCGGCCGGGATGCAAAGAGATGATTCTCGATCTTTTGCTGGTATTCCTTCAAGAAGCTCATCTGCATTAGCTGTCCACTTGCGTAAGTAAAAACCTGCACCTTCTAAAACAGTTTGAACTTCTTTTCTTTTGTTTTCAGCTTCAACAATGGTATCTGCGCCGGATAGCAAATCGTCGACATACATCTCCGATTGAATCATCTTGGAAGCCTTTGGATGTGTTGATTCTTCTGCCTTCGCTACTTGAATCAGGGTTCTTATTGCTAAGTAGGGTGCTGATGCAGTTCCAAACGTTACCGTTTTCAGCCGGAAGACCTTCAGTTTTTCGGTTGGGTTCTTACGCCAGTATATGAGCTGATAGTTTGAGTCCAACTCTGATACCCAAATTTGCCGGTACATCTTTTCTACATCAGCTGAAAACGAGAACTGATATAATCTCCACCGCAAGATGATGTCCATGATGTTGTGCTGTAAGGCAGGTCCCGTTCTCAGATGGTCATTTAAAGACGTTCCGTCCGTTGTCTTGTAAGACGCATCGAAAACTACCCTCACCTTTGTCGTGGAACTACTTTCCTTGAAGACTGCGTGGTGTGGGAGGTAATAATGACCTGTGCCGGAAATCGCTTCTTCATCCACTTCGCGCATGTGACCAAGTTGAATGTATTCCTCTATACAGGAAACGTATTGATCGCGTAATATGGGATCTGTTGCCAGGCGTCTTTCCAGGGCTTTGAAACGCCGAAGAGCTCCTTCGCGGGATTTACCGAGTATTGGGTGAGTGTCTTCCTTAAATGGAAGGGCTACTTGGTAACGCCCATCTTCATGTCGTTTCAGGTTTTTGATGAAATGCTCTTCGCAAGCTGCATCTTCCATGTCTATCGTGCGTTGGAAGGGAGCTTCTTCGACTTCCCAAAACCTTCTCACCAGTGTATCAATGTCGGATTGTTGGAAAAAGTTCCTAATCTGTGGCACCACCGTTGACTTGCCGAACAATATCCATCCCAACTTGGTCTTCTGCGCGACGGGAATGCTTCTGTTCTCATGTCGTGCCAGCTCTGGGAGCAGGATTTCCGCTAGCACATCACTGCCCAACAGCATGTCGATTTTGGCTGGTTTGTAGAACATTGGATCTGCGAGTTGCAGACCGTTCAGGTGAGTCCAACCGTCAGCACATAGGGTTCGCGCTGGTAGATGGCCAGATAGTGATTTGTAAATGAGGGCCTGGATGATGGTCTCAAATTTCGTATGGTACGAACCAATGTTAACCTCTACGCTCCTCTTACAAACACCACTGCTTACTGATCCTAAACCAGACACTTCGACATGTGTATGAGTGCCTTTTAGTCCTAAGAGTTGTACGGCAGACTCGGTGATGAACGAAGCTTCGGAACCGGAGTCTAGCAAGGCACGAAGTGGAAGTGTTGCTCCCGATGATGTCGTTACTCTTACAACTGCCGTGGCTAGCAACACTTGAGTCTTGGCGTTATGTGTTGAGTGATGGCTCCTTACACCTGAGCTGGTTGAAGGTTGTTCATCATCTTGTGGTTGGAAATTTTTAGCTTGCGTGTTGAAATTGGATGAAATGTGTGTATGTGGTTGTTGAAGTCGCTGAGTATGCGTTTTGCTTGGGTATGAATGAAATGGTTGACTATTGTTATTGGAATGAATGGTATTGAAAGATTGATTATTGTTTTGTGAAGTAACGTTTATTTGTGAATGTTTATGTGAACTATTGTGTAAAAGTGAATGATGCGGTTGTTGACAATAATAGCATCTGCTTGAACTTATACAATTTTGCACAGTATGGCTATATGCAAGGCAATTACTACAAATGCCAAACTTATTAATACATTCAAACTTATCAGGAATGCCCATTTTGAGAAATTTGTTACATTTCCTTATGGCATGCTGACCCTTGTTACATATTTTACATATAAATTTAGATTCATTGTGTTGCGCTAAGAACGATGAACGGTTTATTGCCTTCTTTGGATCCACAGCCGTCTTGCTCTGCTGGTAACTCACTGCCTCCAAGGTACGGAACCGCGTTTCCAGAAATTGAATGAATTCTGCGAAGGTTGGTAGCTCCTTTGTGTTTTCCTTTGCTCCAAGTTTTTCTTCCCAGAGTTGCTGCGTTTTCGTCGGTAATTTCTGCAACAGAACGTACACCAAAACCGCATCCCAGTGCTGCACCGGTACCTTCAGACTGTTGAGGCTATGAACAATTTCACTGGAGGTGTCCATCAACTCCTTGATCGCTTCTGATCGTTCCTGTGTGATCACTGGTTGGTTAAAAAGACACTTCAGTTGTGTGTTCACAAGAAACCGTTGGTGGTCATAACGGTCTTGTAAAATGGCCCATGCCTTAGCGTAATTACCATTTACGACAGGTAAGTGTGCTAAGATTCTCTCAGCTTCACCCGACACACTAGTTTTTAAATAATGCAACTTTTGTATTTCAGACAGTGCTGCATTGTGGTGTACTAAGGACACAAATAAATCGCGAAAAGACCGCCAGGTCTCATATGAACCGGAAAAAACGGGAACTGGAATGTGTTGTAAACGTATGTCTACGCCTTGTGTTGCGGTTGTAGATTTGACATCGGTTTCAACATCCTTTGTGGTCGATGCTTTCGCTTTGTCCATGGCGTCGAGTAAATCTGCACGATAGTCGAAATACAACTCTCGAATCTTTTCGAAAACATCTTCCACTTCTGAACACTTGTCGTCATCTGCAACCGCATTTACACACTCATCGAACGCACTTTCCGCTGACTCTATCGTTTTCTCCAACATTAACAAACGTCCCGAGATATAATTGGCAGTTCGAGTACTAGGTCCTCTTTTGCCGAAATTCGAAATATCTTTTTCAATTTGGGTAAGCACTTTGTTTAATTTTTTGGACGTCATAGTAACACTCTACTCTACCTTTTAGCTACTGAACACAAACTACTCACGCTACTCTTCAGAATATGGGGTTGCCGAAATATGGGGTTGCACACGCAGTCTTCTTATTATCCGGGTTGCAGTTCCAGACAGTCGATGAAATATGCAGGAAGCAGAATACAGCACGCAAGTCTTCAGCTTTCCGGGTTGTAGTTCGATGAACACACGCTTCCAGTTGATATTGGTTGAAGATCCAGAGTTTTAATGCAGAAATGTTCTCCTCCTTTTATTGATTAGTGTTAATTTACACAATAACTTGTTGTATTTTGAAATTGTTTTATTTAATTTAAGTCTTTATATATCACTTTTATGTAGATGTTATAATTTGCGCGGGTGAATATATATAAATGTATGTATATATAATTCGCTTTGTTGTATATTTAGGGTGGGTAAATCCGGTACGAAGTGACCAAAATGTTCGGGTTATGAACAAAGAAATTACAACAAAGGAATTATTTTACTGTATGTATGATTCTACCGCACTAAATAAAAACACTGTTTTTTTTACCAACGTTATAAAAGAAGTAGTTTGCTTTATTTCACAGCAATCTTATTTATCCTGTTTGGATTACATATGTTACATGTTTATTTTGATCTGCAATTGACAATTGGAGACATTGGAGACATTTGGAGACATTTGTGGGGTGTTGTTGTGGGTGGATGTTACACCTTATGCCTTGAGGGATCGCTGACGTCATTGCGATCCCAACACATGGACTTGGACGACCTCTGGTTCATGCAGGATGGCGCGCCATTCCACACAGCCCATGCCACAATCGATATTTTGCACAGCAAATTCCCAAATCGTGTTATCAGCCGTCTTTGCGATGTGAACCGTGAACCGTGAAGGACCGATGTTATGCCAACAATCCGGAAACGGTTCAAGCACTTAAGGCCAATATCATCCAAGCAATCCGTGAGCTACAGGTCCGAAATCATCCACAAGGTCTTGGAAAATTGGGGTGACAGATTGTGGTGCTGCGAAGCCAGCCGGGGCACCCACTTGAACGACGTTGTATTTCGTCATTAATTGGAATAGCAAATAGCACGAAGGCTAAATTCGGCAACATCAGCCTAATCTGCGCCTACGCCCCAACGGAGGACAAATATGACGATAGCAAGGACTACGTCTATGATCTCCTGGAAAGAACATACGATCAATGCCCCAGCTAAGACCAAGATCGTTCTAGGAGATTTCAAAGGAAAGTTGGCTAAAGAGGGCATCGGTCATTGGACAACGTGATGCACGACATCACGTCCGAAAACGGACTCAGGCTGGTGGACTTCGTTACGGTTATAATAATAATGGCGGCGCTACAGTCCGAGGTGGACCTGGGCCTAGCTTCTCAGCAACCACTCGTGTTGTGCGTGCTATTGTTCTCTCACCAGTGGAGGGGACCTATAGCTTAATGCCGACTCTGAACGGCGAGATTGAGAAGCTTTTTCTAGACAGCGATTCTTTCAAGTGATTCCCACATCTTAAAGTCCGCTATCATACAACCGTCAACCAGATTGATCACGTTGCGGTCGCTGTCAGACACTGCTGCAGTATTTTTGATGTCCGAACGTTCCGAGGAGCCAAAATTGACTCGGATAATTTCCTTGTTGTAGCCAAGGTAAGGTGACAGATATCGAGATAACAACGAAGTCGAGGAAGAGAACCACGATCTTGACGTCGGAAAGGTGCAATCGCAACAGACTGCCAGGAGTTACGTCACTTATGAAAGGATTGTGACGCACAAAGTCGGGTTTGAGATAGAATAGGGGTGATTATTATTATAATAAGTGAGAGCATTGCCCTTCGACTCTGAGCCTGTGGGACAACGCAACAGAGGACGTCCACGTACAAGGTGGCGCACACAAGTCGAGGGGGACCTCGGCCGGCTTGGTGTGTGAAACTGGAGACAGCTCGCGAAAGATCGTGCTGGCTGGAGAGGCATGTTGAGTGAGGCCCAGGTCCACCTCGGACTGTAGCGCCCTAAGAAGAAGAAGACAAAGGAATTACGTTAAAAATATCTCTCGCATAAATTAATGTCCCTTTCCCAAATGACCTATATGTAGCGAATAAACAGAGGCTTGACTTTGCTTAACCGCCGGCTGAGACCTAGGATGAATAACTCCGCTTAATGGCGACGGCACCAGCAGCACCGATTTAAATTGTTTCTTTCTAAAAATTTCACTTTTGAGAACGTCCATGCCTTCGCGCAATAGAGCAGGACAGGGATGATCAAGGTGTTAGATCTCGAAAGACATAGCTGACATTAAATCATGGGTTATTTTGACACTGACAGCTGATTCCCATTCGAAATCTTGACAGAAACTCAGTACCATACCTCCGCGGAACGAAGTGAGTCGCCCTACGCTTGAACAACGTTGGGAAATATTGAGAACTTAAGCCCATAAACGTCGTGTATGGGCTGTTTCGCGAGCCACTCGCTGTTGGCGAAAAATGTCGATTTTGTCGTGTTCGTTGGCTTTGATGTTCGCCGTGTAGGGCCATGTTCGCAAGCAAACCTCATTTTTGCTGTGAACGTCGCCGAGTGCATATCGTTTTACGCACAATGTCAACAGTCAGCTTGACGTTATTGACCAATAACGTATATTCTGTTTGTTTACGAAGACGTCGCCCTAAACAACGAACATGCGTTATCGTTATCGTTTGCGTTATCCCCTACACGGCGAACAATCATTTTGTGTTGTTTCTTCAAAACGTCAACATGTGTGATAGGGAGTAGTAAATTCCTCTAAAAAATATTGGCTGACTGTTGACATTGTGCGTAAAACGATATGCACTCGGCGACGTTCACAGCAAAAATGAGGTTTGCTTGCGAACCCTCATGTGCTTCAACAAACACCACTTCATCCACAAGAATATCATTGGGCCGTTTTTTTCTTCGTCGTTGAAAATTACCGTCACGTTGCAGTCAATGGACAGAGACAAGTTGCAACATTATTTCTTTGGTCAATTGCATGGACTAGACATTAATGATCTCAACAAGAGGTACCACAAGCCAGAGAGCGGGTATAACAATCGACATTTTGAAGACTTAATTCGATGAACATGCTATATCGAGATATGTTCTTGTCGATTGGCCGCCTAGATGGCGTGATTTAAAACGCTTAGACTTTAGTTATGGGGCTACGTTAAATCATTGGTCTGTGCCAACAAAACCGCCGTCGTTTGTGAAGGTCAGAGCATAAATTAAACGAGAGATGCGGACGTTTCCGTCGAAAAGTGTGGCCGCGTCGTCGAAAATTTTGTTCATCGAATCGACCGCTGCAAAGATGTCCGTGGTGGACCTATGAACGACGTCGAACTCAAAACACAAATGTTTTAATTGTACTTCAAGCATATAACAAAATTGTTGATACATCTCAATTTTTTTGCGTTTTATTTTTAAAAAATAGTTGTCAAGTCCTTATTGGTAAAGGTTAGGTTAGTTATGAAGCTTTCTTTTAAAGTCTCGTCTTGTCAGCGGGCTCTGCTAACACCTCGTAAGCATCTCATTAAGATTCCTGTACCCTTTTGGTTCTCTCAAGATACAAGTTAAAAGTCATGCCCACTGACTTCGAAACCACTTTCGGTCTCATCAAAGAGCTAAAGTACATCAAACACGACACAAAGTGCATCCCGATTTCAGTATGTTTCGTTGATTTCTGCTGCCATTTGCCAATTGAAGTCGTCCCCCCCGCCTCGCCGCAGTCCCCAGCTCATAAACCATAAACCAAGCCCGCTATGATCTCCTGCCATTCAGTCGTCACAGTCACTCGCAAAGCAAAAAAAAAACCTAAATATCCATGCGTTCACTTTGAATGGATGTTGCAGTTTAACTCGCATGCATATGCCCCCACCGACACAACAATTCAGGAGAGGATGACGTCCTGTGGTATTAATTTCGCAAAAAGCAAACCGGCACTTTGGCCCCCTCCGAAAATTGGGCAGCAGTGCTTCCTTGGCGCGCAGACACGGCTGCACAGACGACCGAGGCTTTGTGAGTTGGCCAAATGAAAAATCACAAGAGATTTTGCGAATGTCGGCAAAATGTTGAAACATGAATAATTTGCGAACAGCCGTTGTGTGCCGGCCGGGAGGGGGTGGAGTGCGGGAGCAGACCAATTCAGACCAGACTGCTGACACTGGCCCATTCAAAATGCAAGCGGAAATGGACAATTTCGGTTCTGTTTGAGTTCTGACTCCGGTCGGAAAAAAGCAAAGCGGTGGGGGAGAGTGGTAGCTCGCTCTCCCTCTCTTCACACGTTTGATTCAGACGAGGACTCAATAACTCTGACAGTCGACGATGAGCAGATGCAAGTCGGTGCAAGGAGTGCACCGAGGGTACCCGGCTCCATGGTCGTTTCGAGAGAAAATACTCGGGAGATTCAAGAGGCTGTGGGCACGTCCGAAATAAGGCACGATGGATGGAGCACAATTTTTAAGGGACACGACCGAGAGGATGTGTCTAACTTCGGACACGAACGAGCGAACAATGAGGCTAATGGATTGGGATTTGTTTCGGATGTTACGACTAAAATTGGTTACATTCTCATGTAACTGGGAAAAAAACAATTTTTCTCTCTCCCAGGACGGTCATGTGTTTGGGAAGCACTTGACGAGGAGTGTTTGTTTTGACCGACTACGATGATGGCTTTGCCAGGTTTTGTCTTCCGATCAAGGACTTTGGGAAGGCTAAGTGCCTTTCGCCTTTTGTCCGCAAGCAAAGAAATCCTCATGAGTTCCCTCTTTGGACAGAATGGGCAGGACCTTCAGATGATTGCTGAGTTTTTGAAAACCTGAATTTTGTGGATAGATCCTTGGGTAACGGAGTAAAGTGTGGTGGACCTGATGACCCTTCCCACATTGGTGTACAGTTTTAGAGCTATTTGCTGGACGATAAGCAGGACTGAAGAGATGACTGTTAGTGCCTTCGAAAGAAAGATTCTCTGTCGGATATTTGATCCTGTCTGCGAGGATGGCGAATGGAGGAGAAGACACAACAGTGAACTCTATGAGCTTTACAAAGACATAGACATAGCCCGGAAGACAACCAACAGTCGACCAAACTGGCTCGGCCATATAGACATCAATGCCCTAGCCAAGAGAGTCTTCGAATCCGAGTGCCCTGGTTCGAGAAGGAGAGGAAGACCGAATCTCTGGGCAAGTGATCGTGGATGTAAGACAACTTGGTCTTGATGACTGGAAGCAGTGTGCCCTGTAGGCGATGAAAGCCGATAATGATTCGGGCTCTGACTCTTCAGGGTCAAAGGTCTGAAGTCCATCTGTCCCAAGAGCTCTATTAGACTTTAGTCTGAACCGTGTCTATGTGAACGAAACATAATTTGTCTTCTTTCTTTCTGTTGCGTTGTCCCACAGGCTCAGAGTTGAAGATCCTCCTTTTAGGACATCATATGTTAAGCTTGACACTGACTTTGCGACAGCACGTAATATGGTCATAAGTAGCACGAGGTTCCCTCGCAAAAGAATCCACACAGCAGCCTGGCGATCCCCGGACGGCCGAACCGCCAACCAAATCGACCATGTGCTCATTGACGCAAGGCATGCGTCAAATATCCTGGATGTGCAAACGTCGACTCTGACCATTTCCTCGTAGCAGCAAGGTTCAGAGCTCGACTGTCCAATGTCAGAAAGCTGCACCAGGCAACAAAGAGAAATTTTAACATTGGACGCCTGAGCATACCAGAGATTGCCAGACCCTACGAAGAGCAATTAAGTGAGAGACTCTCCGGTATGCCTACGTCGAACATAAGCGCCAACGATATGTGGTTGCACTGCCGCTCGGCCATCAAAGAGGTGGCTGAAACCACTTTGGGCTACCTACCACCCCTGACAAGAAGCCCGTGGTATGATGCCGAGTGTGAGCAAAAGAAACGTGCAACCGACGAGGCGTACCAAAAGACGCTGCAACGAAAAACTAGAGCAGCGCATGAGGAGTATCGGGCTAGAAGACGGAAGGAGAAAAAACTCCTACTCCTGAAGAAAAGGTCTCCCGCAACCTCCCAGCTCAAGGATATTGAAGAGTCTAGGGACAAACAAAAAATACGGGCCTTTTATAAAAAAACCAAAAGCCTGGCCAAAGGCTTTAGGAAAGGCACCCAGGCTCTTCGAAATTGTGAAGGTAATCTAGTTACTGACCCGCAGGGAATAGTGGATGTGTTTAAGCAGCACTTCCAACAGCTGCTTAGCGGGCCGCAACAGGAGAGAGAATGAAGAATACCCAACTCCAGTCGATGAAGTAGTCATCCTACCGAGCTTTGAAGAAGTCGGCACTGCCATAAAAAAGCTGAAGAATAACAAAGCCGCAGGCTCAGATGGCTTACCATCAGAGCTCTTCAAGGCCGGTGGCAATGTTCTGGTGGGGAGCATGCACCAGATCATTTGTAGAATTTGGGAAGACGAAAGTATGCCCGACGACTAGAATATCAGCTCATATGGAGCTGCCCCATCCACAAAAAAAGCGATCCTACCTCTTGCAACAACTATAGAGGTATTTCCCTGCTCATCGTCGCCTATAAGATCCTGTCCAGCGTACTGTGTGAACGTCTAAAGCCGTTTTACACCGATCTTCACACTTACGCAAATCCTGGAGAAGACCAGCGAGTTTCAAATCGATACGCACCATCTTTTTATCGATTTTAAAGCCGCATACGATAGCATTCATCGCAAGGAACTATTTGAAGCGGTGGCCGAATTCGGGATCCCGGGAAAACTGATCCGGTTGTGTCGCACCACGCTAACACATACGCGATGCACCGTGCAGTTCGGCTCGAGGACCTCCGTGCCGTTTGAAACCTGCACCGGATTTCGGCAAGGAGATGCGCTGTCGTGTGATTTCTTCAATTTGGTACTGGAGAAGATAGTGCAGCGGGCTGCTGTAAACACGGAAGGGACCATCTTTTACAAGTCAGTCCAACTGTTGGGATACGCAGATGACATCGACATCGTTGCGCGTTCCCAACGCGCCTTAGTAGAAGCTTTCACGGCGATTGAAGAACAGGCGAAACGAGCTGGTCTTAAGGTCAATGAGGATAAGACAAAATATATGCTGTCGAGCAAGAAACGATCCGCCGCACACCACCTAGGCAGGGCCAGTCCTACCATATGTACAGGATGTGCAAATGCACAGCGCGTCAAGTGCCCTCAATCCTCAGTTCCTATGGATTCATTTGAGTGGGGGCGCTAAACACAGGGCTTGCACAGGGCGCTTGTCTAGCTAGGAGCGGGCCTGCACCTAGGGCATTGCTATCGACAGCCACAATTTTGAGGTAGTGAAGGAGTTTGTCTACCTCGGGGCAAACGTGAACTCCACGAACGACATCCTGATCGAGATCCGACGTAGAATCGCCCTTGGCAACCGATGCTACTTCGGTTTGTCAAAACAACTGGGCTCAAAACTCCTGACTCGAAGAACCAAAATCATGCTCTACAAAACTCTTATTCTGCCAGTCCTGCTGTATGGAGCCGAAAGCTGGACACTAAGCAGAACTGCGGAGCTGATTCTTGGTGCCTTCGAAAGAAAAATTCTACGTCGAATATATGGTCGCGTCTGCGAGGAAGGCGAATGGAGGAGGAGACACAACCGCGAACTCAATGAGCTGTACCAGGATGTGGCAAAAATCCGTTGACTGCACTGGCTCGGCCACATCGAGCGCATGGACAACAACGCTTCAGTTAAGAGGGTCTTCGAATCCGAGCCTCTGGCTCGAGAAAGAAGACCGAACCTCCGGTACAAAGACCAAGTCATCGCGGACGTAAGACAGCTTGGTCTTGGTGACAGGAAGCAGGACCGTCAACGATGGAAGGCAGCGATATATCAGGCTCAGACTCTACATGGGTCATAGGCCTGCTAAGTAAGTAAGTGTGTTAAGCTTGTCCTCCACCGGTGGCACCCTGCGTCTACGGAGTTGGAAAGATGGATGACTCGATGTCAACTTGCGAGACAAAAACATTTGAGTCAAAACGTCCGTTTTAAACCTAGCAACTTGAGCTCATTTCGAAACTAGTAATCATCTTGGAGATGCTGAGTCCTTTAAGAACATTTCATCACATCTGGTGTCGCAATTCCCTCCAAACTGACACTCGCAGTGATAAAGTGCTTCTAACGAGGCAAAAAATAAACTTTTGGAAACCCCCTACAACAGGCTCGTTCGGACACGAGTAATCATCTCGTCCCTCCCGAGGCGGCCATCGTAAAACTGAACTCCAATCGGTCTCTATAACACCCTAATGCTGTCCAATAAATGCGCAAACAATAACAACCCCAAGTCAATAAAATGCATCCACCGCCCAGGAAGTTGCGACCGAAAATTTGTGATACCATGGCAGATAACAAGAGTTCAGCCGCGCCGCGACCCACTGCCCTCCTCGGGCAGCAACCAATTATCCCGACCGGGACAGATGTGAATTTCACTGCATTTGACTGCGAAACAGGACACCGTCCCCGGCGAAGTCAAAAGAGTAACTTTCCGAGGTCACTCATCCCCCGCACCGGAAAGCATAACCTGTCCGTTGGCTGCCGCTGGCCGTGGAGGGGTAAATTTGCATTTGTTGACCAGGCAGTGCACATCGTGGCTGGTGCCGATGCTGGAAATTTATGGACTCATGACTCTCGGAGTCATGACCGCTGGCATCGCGGGCCAATCACCGGCTGGGGGAGGTTTCCCTCCCCTTTTTTTGCTGCCCCGTGCCAAAGGGTGGCTGTAAATTCACCGCATACGACCGGTGAATTTATGGACACCATCGGCCTCTGGATAAATGCTACGAAATTAAAGTGATTTTTGGTATTTTTTCCGTGTTTCCTTAGCTGCAGCTACTGCTGCCGGCGCAGGAGTGAATCACGGTCGTTAGCTTGTTTCGCAATTTACCAATAACACCGGGAATGCAATGATAACGACTGGACAGTGGGGGGGGGGGGGAGGGCTTGATCGAATAACCGCGATTCATGATTGCGGTGGCTTTCGGTTGGGGGAAGAAAGGCGCACCCCGTGTGATGGTTTTATCGGGTGATGCAGGTGGGGACAATTGCGAAGACAGATTGGTGCACCGCCATTCAACTGTGAAGGGGTTTAATTACTTTTTGGCGGCGAGATTTCCTCGTGTTTACATGGTCTGCGTGGGCGATGATTTATGAATGATCCCCGATGGGTGCAGGAGTCCATGAAAAGGTTTCCGTTCTTCCTCAGAAACGGCGAAGCAATTTTGATGACCAAAAAAAGCAAATTCCAAAAACAAGCACAAAATTGATTTCAGGGGTGTGTCAAAACAATCCACTAGCGAACACGTTTCTACATCGCTTCCTGGTCATCAGCCGCCTGAACTCGCGATAAGCCACAGCCAGCAACCAGACGAAAAGTAATTAACGCCTGCTCTATGATTTCGAAAAGGCCACTAAAACGAGAATAAAAAAAATGCCATTTCACTCACAATCTAAACCATTACCTTTAATTTATTGAAGTTAATGATTAAAAAATGAGCCAGTTCGTGACCCATCCCGATCCGCTTATCGCCACAAGACGAGAATGAACCACTGCATCGGAATTCATCATGTTTTCGAAAATAAAACCAACGGGAATGTCTGATTCGACAGAAAACAAAAATGCTTAGGTACCATCGAAATCCAGTGAGGTCAAGTGAATGCTCTACAGCAACAAGAAATCTGAGGGCAGTTTTTGGAAATAGCCTATCTTTTCGCTGGCAAAGTGTGACGTCCGCTTGGACCGCGGAGCGACAAACAAGTGCGTCCCCAAAGCGGATCTCTTGGATCTGTTTTTAACTACAGCAACGCAGACGTCTTTATTACCACGGAGCAGATTGTTTTCGAACAGTTTTTGACGTAGATTGCGGACACATTTCGCTTGATGAATGGAAAACCACTTCTGAGGCGTGTGAGGTGAAGGGGGATTGGGGGCATTTTGAGAGATTACACAAGACTCCAAGTGAATTGCGAAAGTGTAGGAAAATTTAAGACGGTTCAAGGTTGAGTGCGTCATCTTTGACTATCTGACTTGACTCGAAGGCGGGTTCTTAGAAGTGATTAGAGGAAGTTTTCGAGATAGAACCGGTTTTTTCTAGATTTCAATTTGTTTTTGCTGAGTTGATTTACCGGGAAATTGTCTAGAAGAAAACTTAATCAATTTGTTGTCTTGATTTGTTGCCTAGGCGAAAAAAAACTTCTTAATTGAAAAAATTGGAAAAGAATTTCGAAAACAATTTTTAAAATATTTTATTTTTATCTGGATCTACTTCTTATTCTTCTGATGTCAGTCCGGGGTGGGTTTGGGCCTCGACCAACATCGAAACACACGACTAATCTGCTTACTTTTGCCCTTGACTGTCCCTGTTCTCCTTATTCATTGCTAGTCCCATTTAAATCACTTCTCGCACATTTTTCAAGTTAAATGTCTCAACAAAAAAGCTGAATTTGTACACCGAAAATATGTCATCTGAGCCACATTCAAATTTAAGGCGCAGTTCCCAAGCCAAAGCCTCCTCACTTCATAGTCGACATTTATTTTGACGTCGCCACAGACAATTCTCTGAGCCTTGTCTCCGCATGTACACGCCTCCAATCGCCGCCTAAAAATCCCTGACACCTGTCAACCTCATCATCCAAAGACTGTAAATAATTGTAACGCCCCTAAAAAAAACAGAACCTTTCACATCAATTTCACAGAAACTTTCCGTGATTTGGTTCAAGGCGCAGCCTGACAGCAGTCTTAGAAATTGTCTAGACGTGCTCTTGTTTTATTTACTAATTCTTTTTTTTTTTCAAATTAAATGCGTGACCCGCGCCGATCATTTTCATAAGCGAATGCATCACGCGATCAGCATAAGAATCGTTGTAAACATGCGCAGCACCCAGAATCATCGCGATCGTTATGGCATGCGCCACTAAATGGAATGTGTAGCCATTAGGTTATCGTCGATTTTTTATTTTTTTTCCGCTGTGTGATACGGCACTGAGTCAGATGTAACTTCCTCGTGTCGAGCATTACCGACCATGTGTTTCGTTGGATCTTTTTTACGATCAGTTTTTAAAGGATTTTTTGATTTTTCATGAGACCTGAACACAAAAAGAAGCACCTTATCATCAGTGAGGATGCGCTCTAAATGGAAATGTAAGCTTAACACTAAAAGAAAAAATTAAGCAATACTAATTTGAAGCAAATTTTGAAAACTGTGCGGCGCCCCGTTTTATTGTTGTTAAATTTGTCGACTCCTACATTTGAAGATTCGATTCCCGGAGATCATCTTTCATATTTTCACCATTTTCAAGCCATTGACAGTGCTCAAAGAGAATAAGTGATTGGATTTTTGAGTAATTAGGATTTTTAAAAAAAAAAAACTCACATTTCTGAAGGGCACTTCAAGAGTCAGGAAAGCTTAATGATGATTGTATACCGAGAAACTTGATGGTAATAATAATATAATAATGGCGGCGCTACAGTCCGAGGTGGACCTGGGCCTAGCTTCTCAGCAACCACTCGTGTTGTGCGTGCTATTGTTCTCTCACGAGTGGAGGGGACCTACAGTTTAATGCCGACTCCGAACGGCGAGATTGAGAAGCTTTTTCTAGACAGCTATACTCTTTGAGCATTGTCAGTGACTCGAAAGAGGTGGTGCCGCGAACAATGATGGTAGTTGTTTGAATTTATAAAATCTATTAGCATTTAGTTCTAATTGTTGTCTCGAATATCAACGATGTTCAAAATATGAAGGCATCACGCTTAATTCCAAGCTAAACTGGAAGGAGAACATTGAGGAATGCATTATGAAATAATGCTCTTTCTACACTAGCAAGCGTGCCAGAGGAAGAACTTGCGGACTTAAGCCACGTGTGATATACTATCTTTACACAACGGCAGAAAGACGCAACCTATCTTATGGATCAGCAGCCTGGTGGCAGGCGCTGAAGAAGAAAGCTTAACAAAGATTCACTTAAGGTCGACACTGACAGCAGCCCTCGAGGTCCTATAACAGCTTACTCCTTTCGGGATTTTTTGAAGCAGTTGAGCAGCTCAGCCGCCATGAAGCTCAGAAAAGTAGAGATGTGGAATAATATGGCCTTTGGAAGAGCGTCTATCGACTCAAGGTGGACGGTACAGCACATGGACCACAGACTACCTACCTACTAGCAGAGTTGTAAAAGACTGAAATCTTTTGAGAATGCAATCTCTGAATTTAAGGAAAGAATTATCTGTTTTGTGATTTAATCAATTGACTTTCTTTGGGACTTCTGGACTACTGAATTGAAATCCCCATTCATTGATTGGATTGGTCTTTGATTGCAACAATCCTTTGGAGCATTCTTAAGACTGCATTCATTTGAATGCAAGACCCTTGACTGACACTGCATGCACTGACGTCACCTTGAAGTCTCCACCATTCACCTGAAGTCACCTGCATTCATTTGAATTCTTTGGGACTTGAAAAATGTTCGATGAAGTCTTTGGGGCTTGAACGTAGATCAACGCAAAGCAATTTCAATAAATTCAATCCCATGTCCCATTAGAGTTCCTTGTGTTCCTCAAGGAAAACATCTCGGTCCTGTTATCTTTAGTTTGAGCATTAACCATGTTGAGCATGTCGTGGAGAATATTGTCAATATTATCGCGGAGCAAATAATGAGTCACCCAACAATAGGTGTGGTTTTAAATTCGTAAAAAAATAAATTTTTTTTTACGAAAAGTGATAATATTTTTATTTTGGACATTTTGTGCAAACTCAAAAGAAAATAAAGTATATCCGTTCTTCTGAAGAAATTTCGGCTGTATTTTGCGAATAACAGCTACATTCTCTTTCAGTCCATGAATCATTGGTGAAGGATTTGCCTAAATGTAAAAATCTAATAATGATCTCGGTGTCCATTGGAAGTCTTACTTACTTACCTAGCAGGCCGATGACCCATGTAGGGTCTGAGCCTGATATATCGCTGTCTTCCATCGTTGACGGTCCTGCTTCCTGTCACCAAGACCAAGCTGTCTTACGTCCGCGATGACTTGGTCTTTGTACAGGAGGTTCGGCCTTCCTCTCCTTCTTGAACCAGAAGGCTCGGATTCGAAGACCCTCTTAGCTGGAGCGTTGTTGTCCATGCGCTTGATGTGGCCGAGCCAGTGCAGTCAATGGATTTTTGCCTTACGGACTACGAATACATCCACATTATAGTACAGCTCATAGAGTTCGCGGTTGTGTCTTCTCCCCCATTCGCCTGCAGACGGAACCATATATCCGGCGTAGAATTTTTCTTTCTAAGGCACCAAGAATCAGCTCTGCAGTTCTGCTTAGTGTCCAGCTTTCGGCTCCATACAGCAGGACTGGTAGAATAAGAGTTTTGTAGAGCATGATTTTTGTCCTTCGAGTCAGGAGTTTTAAGCCCAGTTGTTTTGACAAACCGAAGTGGCATCGGTTGCCAAGGGCGATTCTACGTCGGATCTCCATCAGGATGTCGTTCGTGGAGTTCACATTTGCTCCGAGGTAGACAAACTCGTTCACTACCTCCATTTGAAGTCTCCTCTTTGAAAAGTCACTCTTTCTTCTTCTTCGTCTTTTTCTTCTTCTTCTTCGTCTTCTTCTTCTTCCTCTTCTTCTTCTTCTGCTTCTTCTTCTTCTTCTTCTTCTTTTTTTCTTCTTCTTCTTAGGGCGCTACAGTCCTAGGTGAACCTGGGCCTCACTCAACATGCCTCTCCAGCCAGCACGATCTCTCAGCAGCTGTCTTCAGTTTCACACACCAAGCCGGCCGAGGTCCCCCTCGACTTGTGTGCGCCACCTTGTTCGCGGACGTCCTCTATTACGTTGTCCCACAGGCTCAGAGTCGAAGACTCTTCGGGCCAGAGCTAAGGTGTCCATACGCTCTACATGGCCTAGCCATCTAAAGCGTTGGATCCATAAACGCCTGACTAGACTCATGTCTCTGTAGAGCCCACACAGGCCGTGGTTGAATCTTCTTCTCCAATCGCCATCAACGCAAAGAGGACCAAAGATCGCAAGCATAACTTTTTTTAACAACGACTGGATGGAGCAGTTGGTTAAGTGCTTGCCCTAAGTTAGAGGGGCTCCAGGTTCGAATCCCAGTGAAAGCAAAGTTGAGACGCTTTTATCCGGTTTTTCAAATCTGGCCCAGTCACCATTTGCCGTTGAGATCAAATTAACGGCACTATCACTGAGCAGTGAGCGCCGTGGCGTAGTGAGTAGGTGCGTCGACTCCTACGCTCGATGTTGTCGGTTCGATTCCCGAAAAAACACCAAACATTTTTTCACGGCTCCATCTCTTTCGAGTCACTGACAATTCTCAAGGAGTATAACTGTCTAGAAAAAGCTTCTCAATCTCGCCGTTCGGAGTCGGCATTAAGCTGTAGGTCCCCTCTACTCGTGAGAAAACAATAGCACGCACAACACGAGTGGTTGTTGAGAAACTAGGCCCAGGTCCACCTAGGACTGTAGAGCCGCCATTATTATTATTATTATCACTGGAGCAGTCGATCAGCAGTAGTAGTCTGACTGTGGGTATCACAATGGACCAACATGGTCTAAGTGTGCTGGTGAATTCATTATCAGCCCCTTAACCTAACCTAACCTAACCTAAGCAGAAATGTTCTCTCGAAAACACGAAGAGACTCTTCATTAGCTTGGGATATTATCCATGCCTCTGCGCCGCAAAGCAGGACTGAGATGATCAAGGATACAAAGTCAACTTGGTCTTCCGATAGAGGGCTCTACTACTCAATTGCCCAAAAAACCGCGGTTGGCGTGATCTCGGCACTGATGTTGTTTATACTGTTTACCGCTGTCTAGTTCACAAATTTCAAATATGATTGACGTACGACGCCATTTGCAAAAATTATAACATCTCCCGATAGGATGATTATTTTTGCGCCACCTTGTATATTGACCCCAATTTAATAACCTCTTGGTTTTTAAGTGTCAAACGTCATCGCAATGGGAGTCGAATGTTGACAGTTCATCATTGGCGCGAGATTTAAAATGATACCTCTTGGTGATACAGGTGCTCAAACATCGTGCCTGTCCGTAGATTCCCATGACGTCCACCCAATTACTACCCCACCGGGAATTCACTACGTAGCCACCTTACTCACGCCACTTCTTCTTCTTCTTCACTATCATTCAATCGCAATCGAATCCTAAGATAAGAACTGAATAATTATTAAGATACGCACAAGCAATGATTTCCGTCCAGACAAGAAAATCCGTAATCACCAAATCATATTCACTCCCAAACAACGCGTGTCAATCAATACAGAAAACAACCAGCGATCCCTTATCTAGTGCAGCAGACCTAGCGCCTGATTGCCTGCTCGCCTGTGAAGTGTACGAGTATTTGTTTTGATTTTTTTTTCGGTCATTTTTTTTTTGTGTCATTTTCTACGATAGATTAGGCAGAATGTTATCGCCCTTAGTGTTTGATCTTTACCATGGCTCTGCTTTAAGTTCCTTTCAAGTGAATCGATAGTCACATTCGGCATTCGATCGCGCCAGCCTTCGTTAGTTCAGGAAAAGAAAGAAGCGATCGTCGTGAATTGTGTTCAGTGTGGTTTTTTTGGGAAATTTGAATTTAAAAGTGAAGACCTCTGTGCTACAGCAAGGATAGTGACTTTCATTTCGGAACGGTAATGATCCTTCATGATCAGTGTTAACTAGTTTAAGACATCTTTGACTAGAATTTTGAGGGAGATTTGGTTCATTTTCGTCAATCTGAGTTCGGGCGAGAAAGGATGACAAGGGTCGAGTTCGTGGAGTCCCAAAGTTTCAGTGATCGGTGGTGTGTTGTTCCCTCGACTGATCAGTCATCGATCGAGTTCCAGTTAAAGCTGATTATGACGATGAAAGTCGTTAATTCCTACGGCTAATTTCTCATGTCTTATCGATCACTCTTCAAATTTATTGCTGACCGCCGGTGTAGACAAATGAGCCATTTGTACTTTGAGTCACCTTGATGATCTAGACGAATTATTCACTGGGTTCAAAAATAAACAAAGAGTCGCAGGTGGTGCGATAAAAGTGAATTTTCTAGACAAGGGGTGACTTCATTCCCTATATCTTGAAAATAAAGAAAACAAGCTCACCGATCATAGTCCAGGATCACTTCCGAAACCAATCGATCGTCAAAAACGATGAACTCGACGCTAGCTCGACAAGTACATCTCTGTCTGTTCGGATCAGATGTCAAATCAGAGCATTTTTCAGACCCGACTGACTGAGTTCAGACCTCAAAGTCGCATGGAAATGTGTTAAAATTCCATTCAATTATTGAGTCGAAGATAACCTTGAATGTGTACTTCTCTTTACTCGTTCATTGTTATTTTGTCCATTCATTTGTGAATATTCAAAACTGTTGAGATAAGATTACAGTCATACTCCGCGTGGCGTTGAAATTCGCGTGTTCATTTTTTGGTTTTCGAGGCAGTTGATTAATCTTTTGTTGATGGATATTTTTTTTGGCACAACCTTGACTTAATTTGCTTGCAAAAAATTACATAACCTGCTTTCCGGTTGACTCATTGGTCAAACAAAAAGATTTGATACTCATACAATACTAATGCCTCTGGGTGGTCTTCATTAAATATTTTTAACGCATAACCTCTCAAGACATTTATCAGCGGCTGCTTCGCTTTTCTGAATGATCGAAATTTAGATCTGTTTTCAAACCATGAAGTTTCTGACCAGCTGCTAGTTTGGGTAGGTTTAAGGTGGTTGCCAGACTTAAATGTAGTTAGTTCAACATGGAACCATTGTTCAATGGACGGTGACTATATTTGAATCTATTTTTGAACTATGGATTTTCTGAACAATTTAAATTTGAGTACAGGTTGGACCAAGTACAAGTTTCTTTTTAAAAATGCAATAAAATTAAAAAAAATTAAAGTTTTTCCATGTATTATAGCTTTATTAGTAAGAACAAACATTCCCATTGAATATTAAATACAACTTCGTTCAAGTGGCTGCCTCCGCTAGCTTCGCAGTTGCGCAGTTTGTTACCCAAATTTTCCAAGACTTTGTTGATGGTTTCGGGCTGTGGCTCACGGATTGGTGGCATGATATTAGCTCTAAGTACCTAAATCCTTTCCGGACTGTTGGCATAACATCAGTCCATCACGGTTCCCCATAAAAAAAAGTCCAAACGAGTCAAATTGCAGCTCCGAGACGGTCAATTGACATCGCCAAGACGGCTGATAACACGATTTCGAAATTTGGTGCGCAAAACATCGATTGTGGTGTGGGTTGTATGGAATGGCGTGCCATTCTGCATAAGTCAGAAGTCGTCCAAATCCATGTTTTCAATTTCGGTAAAAAAAAAAGTCGGTTGACATGGCTCTGCAAGGCCCACCGTTGCTGTCAGCCTCATTTTCAAAGAAAAATGGTACAATGATGCCACCACTCCACCAAACCACACCAAACAGTCAATCTCTGTGGATGCATCGGCTTCTTGACAATAACGTGCGAGTTTTCCGAACCCCAAATACGGCAAGTTTGTTTGTTAAAGTAGCCGCCGAGACGAAAATGCACCTGCGCTTCGTCAGAAAAGATGATTTTTCGCCCAAAATCGTTGTCCAATTTAAGCTACTCTAAGGCCCAAACTGCGAAGCGGATGGTCGCGCGTCTTCGCCTTCAATTACTGAGTCAATTGGACCTTGCAAGCGAATAATCCGAGATCCTTGTGAAGAATTCCCCTCAGGCTTGTGCATGCTGCCTGTTAAGCTGTTGAGATCGATGGCGAGTTGATGTTCTCGGCCACAGCAGCCACACTCTCATCTTTGCGCATTGTACGACGGCGGGGACCATGAGTGTTGTCCACTAGCATACTGGCATCATTAACTTTTTGCACAAATTTGCGTACAGCAGTCGCGACGAGGGCTTCATTTCGGCCAAAACTTCTTTTAAATAAATAAACCGGGCAAGTGCGAGTTGTACTCGCACGGGGGAGGTTCCGTCGCATAATATTGATGGATGATTTCTGAAGATCAAACGACGTTTCTAAACTATTTCAGTTGAATTTTCTTCTAAATTCAACCCAAATCAACCATTTATTCATAAATTCATATTTACATCCAAACAAACAAATGTTCATCCCTACATATACCTATATCTCTATCCAAGTTTATCCAACACAGAAAATCCCTTCCATCACACATACATACATACCTATCTACTCACTGCTCATGCCTGTGGTATGTGTGTGCTCATTTCTGTTGGGCATTTAGGGGTGAGATCGAAAAGATAACGCTCATCAACGAATAGAGTGGCCGAACAGAGCATGAAATTATGTGTGAAAATGAAATTGGTTCTCATTTTAAATCTTAGATATCTCAAAATTTCAACATAAATCGATATTTTGAAATTTATCATTTCTTAATGCTTACATTAATGTCTTCAAAACTGCGTTTTTAGATCTTCAAAATTCGCATGTCGATGATTGACCGTTTTTGGCCAATATCTCCAAAACTATTTGGGCCAGAATGCTTGAAATTATTTTAAATGAAAGTACTCAATGAAGTCAAGTTTTTGTGATTTTTTCAGATTTTTAAACACTTTGGTTTAGAAATGGCAGGGGGGGGAAATTTTTGGAGCTCCATATTTTCCAAACGGTACTTTTGATAAAAAAGTGTTGAAAGAAACCTCCACCTCATTTCGAAAGATCTGTCGATTGATATATATATCGATGGGGTGCGACAATTTTTCAAAATTAGTGTCAACTTCACCTGTACTGGAGCCACCCCCAAATGGCCCCACTTTTTAAAATCGCTGCATAGGAATTGACATCTAGGTCTGAAGTACCTAATTCCAAAATTTCATGCCGATATCTTCATAAACTTCGGAGATAAAAAAGTGTGACAGACACGACGGACGGACGGACGGACGGACGGACGGACGGACGGACGGACACACCGAAATTATAAAGGTTCCGTTTTTGTAGACGGAACCTTAAAAACGCACTGTTTGGGCTACACAGTACTCACTTTGGAAATAAGTTTTCAATATTTCCCAACGTTGTGCACGCGTTAAGCGACTCATTTCGTTCCGCGGAGGTATGCTACTGATTTTCTGTCAAGATTTCCAGCGGGAAACAGCTGTCAGTGTCAAAATAACCTGAGATTTAAAAAGAAACCACTAGATGGCCCATCCTGTACATTGTATTACTGTGGACTGGGCTAAAAGTGGCGCACCAACTTTGTATTTTATTCCGACTGTGAAATATCTTTTTTCGTTAACTTCTCTTAATCTGTTACGAGTTAATGGAGGTGTCAAAAAATGTAAAATTTATTTTGACGCTGTCTTTGTCAAAGACAGTATAAATTATTCATCATTGATAGTTTTAGGAACCTTCTTCCCAGCACAAATCCTCCAGCACCTCCGTTGAAACTGTTGATTCGGATGAGGAGACCACACACATCTTTCCAGACGGAGGTCTATGCTCAAGACCACGTGGATATCTTGCATCTACTATTCATCAGACAGTCAAGACTGCACTAAGCACTAAAAGCGGTATAGTTCGGGTTGACTTGGCCCTCAACTAAGAAGCCCCTCCATCGTTAGCTAGCTGCCCCCAATCATGCACGTCAAGTTGACTGAGGTCTTTCTCTACTTGGGTGCGCCATCGGTTTCGTAGGCGTCCTTTATCGCGTTGTTCCACGAGCGTAGCCGAAAGCCTTAGTCTATGATACGATAAATTCATGGCTAGTCAGTTGATCGTTCAAAAATGGCGTCAAATTTAGAATGACACCTCTTGTTGAATGACTCTGTGCTAAGTCTGTGTGACTAACCCAAGCCACCCTGAAGTCATATGAAAGAGGTAAAGAGAAATGTCTTAGAACTTTCCGTAAGTGTAAGTCAAGACAAAAGTCTATGTGTACCCATTCGATCGCCACACTTTTTGCGTCCGAATTGAGTCTCATTGATGATAATTTGAGTTCTAAGTTTTTTTCTAGGAAAAACCAACTGAATAAGAGCAAATCGGCTGACTTTTTTATTTACACAAGTCCCCCCCGACACGCGAATCATTTCTTATCAATCGAACGCAGTTTTTATTTTTTACTAAAAAGTCACGTCTCCCCGAATCCGGCGCCAGACTTTATGTTTAGTTTTGCGAGAGTACGCCCTCGAATCAGATAGCGAAGCACAACTTCTCAAAGGAACTTGAATTAATTTGATTTTATTTTCATCTCTCCAGACAACGAGGGCAGCTAAATGGACTTCCACGACCGCCGATCGAAACGTAAGAAAGACAGACCTCCCAATCCAGACGTGAGACTGTATAAATGAATCTCCTTTCAGGTCAGCCAATTTGTCCTCTAATCTGGGCCATCATCACCACATCCCTTCTCATCGTGTCCCTCAATGTGGACTATCAGTATGAGCTGATCAAGGAGCACGCCCGCTTTCGAAAAGGCTTGCCATCACGAAGCACCTGGGAGAATCCACCGGATGGCAACCTGAACTGTTACCTCTTCAATGTGACCAACCATGAGGCATTCCTCAACGGCACCGACACCAAACTGAAGCTGCAACAAATCGGCCCGATTGTCTATCGGATAAAGGCGGTCAATTCGGACCTGAAAGTCGATGAAGAACAGTCCACGCTGACGTACCGCAAGGTTCGTTATGACAAGGTCACGTTCGATGAAGCGAACAGTCCTCCGGGAATCATGGAGCAGAAAATCTACATTCCCAATGTCGTGCTGCTGAGCTTGGCCTCGAGGATACACGATTGGTTCTTCTTGGCGAGGAATGCATTCAATGTGTACGCGAAGAGGGAGCCGATCTTTTTGCATCGCACGGTGTATGATCTGCTGTGGAATTACACCACGCCCATTATTGATCACGTGTCGCAGCATGTGCCGGGAATCTTGGAAAATGCTGGAATGTTGCATAATGTAAGTTTTTTCGCACTCAAAACATATTTTGTATACTTACCTCAAAGTTTTGATGATTATTCACCACATTTTTTAAACTCACCTCAAAGTTTTGATGGTTATTTACCACATTTTGTAGACTCGCCTCAAAGTTTTGATGGTTATTCATCACATTTTGAAACTCACCTTAAAGTGTTGACAGCTATTCACATTTTCTAAACTTACCTCAAAGATTTTATGGTTATTCACCACATTTTGTAAACTGAACTCAAAGTTTTGATAATTATTCACCACATTTTGTAAACTCAACTCAAAGGTTTGATGGTTATTCACCACATTTAAAAACAGACCTCAAAGTTTTGATGGTTATTTACCACATTTTCTATACTCACCTCAAAATTCTGATGGTTATTCACCACATTTTGTAAACTCAACTCAAAGTTTTGATAGTAATTCACCTAATTTTGTAAATTCACCTCAAAGTTTTGCTGGTTATTCACCACTTTTATTCTTGCTGAGGGGAAATGAGATATCTTCCCTAGTCTCACCTCACAAACAAACCCATCTGATGGTTCCATTCTCCTCCATTCACAGGCAATTCGTGAAAAAGTAGAGGTGTTCACAGTGAACATCGGAACAAAGAACGGCCTTGAAAATTTCTTCAAAATCCGGACACTCAACAATCAGACCACCTTCTCGGAGCGTTCTGCCAAAGGCTGGACAGATCCGGAAACCTGTCCCATTCACGTGTACCACTCCTTCGACAACACACTCTTCCCGCCGTACCTGACCCGCGAAGATCGCCTGTCAATCGTCGCTGGAGACTCCTGTCGGATCCTTCCTCTGGTATACGACAGCGATGTGTCCGAACTGGGCTTCAGTGGCTACAAATTCGTCGTGGGTAAGGACCACAATGCAAGCTGTTTACGAACTTCGATGGGAATCCCTTTGCCGAACGGGCTCTTCGATGTGTCCAGCTGCGTTGTTGGTAAGTAACTCTCAGCACTCGTTGCCGGGACCGAAAATGACAGCGTGTCGTTTTAGACGTTCCCTCGGCCTACTCACAACCGCACTTCTTTGGAACGTCCTACAACTTTGAGGAGCACTTCGAGGGTCTCACACCGAACGCAGTCGATCACCAGACATACCTCCTCATCGAGCCAAACACAGGCATTCCCTTCGAGGAGAAGTACAGATTCCAGACAAACATCCCGATCCCACAACTGAGCGGATTCAGTGAGGAGATCAGACGGTTCAACGGAATGATGGTGCCAACATTTTGGTACGAATACGTAAGTAGCCTCCTCACCCCTCTCAAGGCATCCCCTCTCATTCTCCCTTCCTCTCAGGACTTGGACGACCTGCCAACACTTATCGGAATGATGCTGAAATTCTCGGCCTACTACTCGCCCTACTTCCAAAAGCTCTGCATAGTCGTGTTCTTGGTTGGGGCAATTATAAGCATCATAACCGTGGTGTGTCGCCTCTTCGCCCTACTGCAGGTACTGTTCGGCGAACGCAGAATGCAACAGACCATATCCGAGGTGCCAACCAGTGGAGGGTATTACAGCGAATCGAATTCGTTTTTACCCCAAAACCCATCGAATACAAATAAGATTTAGAGCATAGATCTAAGACTACGTTCCCAAGGAACTCTAGCTCGTAAGCGTGATAATAATTTAGGAACTCGCAGGCGTGTTCGCTGTGAACTGAGCCGTACTCAATAAGAATGTCGTGATTTTGTTTTTTTTTAAGTGATTTTGAGGATCTCCCCGTTCTGAAGTGTGAAATGATTATTTTTGTGTATATTTAAGAGAGAACGGGTCTTTTTAAGGTTCCGTCTACAAAAACGGAAGTGTTTAAAAATCTAAAAAAATCACAAAAACTTGGCTTCATTGAGTACTTTCATTTAAAACTATTGCGAGCATTCTGGCCCTAATGGTTTTGGAGATGTTGGCCAAAAACGGTCAATCATCGACATGCGAATTTTGAAGATGTGAAAACGCAGTTTTGAAGACATCAATGTAAGCATTAAGAAATGATACATTTCAAAATATCGATTTATGTTGAAATTTTGAAATATCTAAGATTTAAAACAAGAAAAAAATTTCATTTTCACACATAATTTCATGCTGTGTTCGGCCACTCTATTCGTTGATGAGCGTTATCTTTTCGATCTCACCCCTAAGTGCCCAACAGAAATGAACACACACATACCGCAGGCATGAGCAGTGATTAGATAGGTATGTATGTATGTATGATGGAAGGGATTTTCTGTGTTGGATAAACTTGGATAGAGATATAGGTACATATATGTAAATATTTTCTTACCAGCGTATTAAGTACTCTACACATGCTTTGTTTCATAGCAAGTTCTTTGCTAAGAAAGATCCGTTTACCAGTAATTTTTTATTAAACAGGAGAAAACCTAAAAATCATATCACATAGGTATTCGCACAAATAACTTTCAGTCGGCTAGGTGTTTAAATAAACAGTTGTTCAGTGCTTCAAAGTTAACGGCACATAAGAAATACAGCTGAGGGTTGTCGATGCATGTGTCGAGAAGAAAAATAATCAGATTGCACACATTGTTCGATGGGTTTAAGAGCGATGGGTCGTAAAACGAAAAATACAGACGTGGAAATCCGCAAGCTTGCTGTTAAATACCATAATGAGGGTAAAACATTCCGGGAAATCGGTGAAATGTTAAACAAAAGTCATTCAACAATCTATAGCATAGTAAAACGTTATAAAAAAGAAAAGCGATTTGAAGATAAGAAAAAAGCAGGGCCAGCATTTTTACTAAGCCAAAGTGAACAACGATTTATAGTGCATCAAGTGCGCAAAAATCCGAAACTAAGCGCACCAAAGTTAGTTACAATAGTCGGAAATTTTTGCGGAAAGACAGTCAGCGCAGAAACAGTACGAAGAGTTTTAAGACGTAGTGGCTATAACGGACGTTCGGCACGGAGAAAACCTTATGTTAGCGAAGTAAACCGAAAGAAACGACTTGAATTCGCAAAAACGCATTCCGGAATGGACTTTGATTATTGGAAAGATGTTATTTTTGTAGACGAGAGCAAGTTCAATATTTTTGGACCGGACGGACGAGGAAAAGTCTGGAGAAAGAAGAACGAGGAACTCAATAAAGAAAATCTCAGTGCTAGCATAAAACATGGCGGTGGTTCTGTGATGGTGTGGGGCTGCATGTCAGCCAACGGAGTAGGAAACCTTGTAATTATAGATAATATTATGGATAAGACAGTTTATCTCAACATTTTAAAAGAAAATTTACATCAAAGTGCTGTTAAAATGGGTTTGGGTAGAGTGTTTAAATTCTATCAAGATAATGACCCCAAACACAAGTCCCGCTTAGTAATGGAATGGTTGCTCTATAATTGCAAAAGTACGATAGCCACACCACCACAGTCTCCGGATATTAATCCGATAGAGAATTTGTGGGCTTTGCTGGAATCTGCAATAAGAAAACATGAGATTTCTAATAAAAATCAGTTAAAGGCCATTCTGTTACAAGAATGGAGTCAAATATCGTGTGACTTAACGAATAAGCTGGTTTCTTCAATTCCAAACAGGCTGAAGGAAGTCATTAAAAGACGTGGATATCCAACTAAATATTAGACATTTATCTTATTTATGAATTTATGTTAAATTGAATTTGACTACGTTTTGTTTGAATACCTGTGTGATGTCATTTTAAGTATTAAGTTCCTTATATTATGTTATTTTTAGTACTTTTATTTATTATGAACTTTCATTCTTTTGTTTTTAGGGATGAACATTTGTTTGTTTGGATGTATGAATTTGTGAATAAATGGTTGATTTGAGTTGAAGTTAGAAAAAAATTCAACTGAAATAGTTTTGAAACGTCGTTTGATATTCAGAAATCATCCATCAATATTATGCGACGGAACCTTCCCCGTGCGAGTACAACTCGCACTTGCCCGGTTTATTTTGTATTGCTTTTTCTAAATGGGAAATAAATTTATTTTTTTTTTAAACAATCAACTGACAAAATATATATTTTTTCGAAAACTGCTTCAATCTTGGCATTCATAGGAAACCAACAGGGTACGCCATCTTTTATGACGGTATATGAATTGTTGTAAGAATAAGATTAAGTATTCGAATTTTTCCCAATAAATGAATTTATTTAAAAATTCCTAAAAAAAAATACTATTAATATTTATTACATTATGAATTCAAATTATTACTTTAGTTTCTTATTATAATTCAGGCTTCTCTTTCAATAATTCGACATTTAAATAAAAAAAAAGGAAAAACCGCGTGGGTATCAAAAGTGACAGCTGGATGTCAATCTTAGGGTTTTACGGCGTTGCCAGATCGATCACAACACTCCCTCCCAGTATGTCCTCTCGAGGTCCTACTTCTTTATCGTTTGGTGATCGAACATCAAGCACGGCGATTTTCGTAGCTGATCGCTCATACACTCCTGTGACAGTCTTAATGAATGCACTTCTCACTCTTCCGTCAGCACCAGATTTGACAGCAACCACTCTTCCTTTTGGCCAACAGAGTCTGGGGTTATCAGGATCCACGATAAAAACGATGTCATCCACTTCGATAGGTTTTACTTCTTCAAACCACTTACAGCGACGAGTTATGTCAGGAAGATATTCTGTGACCCATCGTCTCCAAAAGGCGTTTGCAAATTGTTGGGTGTTAATCCAACTTCTCCTAAATTGAATAGCTTCGTCTCCGTTCTGTGCTAATGGCTTCGCACCATTGGAGCTTCCAAGAAGGAAGTGGTTAGGTGTCAGGGCTTCATCTTCTTCGTGATGTAGCGGAATGTACGTGAGTGGTCTAGAATTAACAATCATTTCGACCTCCATTAGCATACCCCGTAGAATTTCATCTGTCGGATTGCGTGACGGCATTATTCTATAGAGTACGTCCTTGACAGACCGCACCAGGCGCTCCCAAGCGCCACCCATGTGTGGTGAGCTTGGCGGTATAAAACGCCACTTCATGGAAGGACTTGTAAATGTTCTGGTTAATTCATTTTGGTCGACTAAGTTAAAAGCTTCGCTTAGCTCTCGTTCTGCGCCTTTGAAATTTGTTCCATTGTCGCTCCAGAGTTCAATGGGACTTCCACGTCTCGCAACAAAGTTCCTTATAGCAATGATGCAGGAATCTGTTGAAAGTGAGTGCGCCACCTCTATGTGTATTGCTCTTGTCGTCAAACACGTTAATAATACCCCATACCTCTTTTCACTGCTACGACGTATGGTAACTGAAAGAGGCCCAAAATAATCCACTCCAACATACGAGAAGGGGCGTAAAAATGAAGCGAGGCGTACAGGTGGAAGACAAGACATCTTTGGAGGAGAAGGTTTGGCATCCCGATTCTTGCAATATTGGCATAGCCTCCGTACTTTATGAAGAACAGTTCGAAGACGTGGGATCCAAAATTTTTGGCGTATCTCATTGACAACAGTTTCATGGTTGCAATGATAGTATTTTGAATGATAATCATCGACGATTAAATGCGTAATACGATGAGATCTTGGCAAAATGATAGGATCTTCTCTGTCTTGAATATTCACCCGTGCTCCAAGACGTAGCAGACCTTCTGAATCCAAATAGGGTGAAAGCTTGTAAATGAAGCTGGTTTTTTTCAGACCACGTCCTCTCGATAATCGTAGAATCTCGTCCATGAATTCGTCCCGTTGAGCTTTTTTAAAAAGGACAATCTCAGCAAGTCGTATTTCACCTTGACAGACTGGGTGACGTTTCAAAGTTTTTATTTTCAATTTCGGATTTTGTTTAAGCTTTGTGTGTTCCGCTGTCTTTTCTTTCCAAAATAGACTCAAGTTGATAACAGTAGACATCACATTTTGCATTCTTTTCCAAGATGAAAAGCGCTCTGTTTTAATGGATATGGTACATTCATCAAGCATGTTGTCTTTGCCATGATACCCGACATATTGAGCGCGGAGCTCTTCACTTGTCCTTTCCGAATTTTTGTCGTCTTCTTTTGGCCAGTCGCTTTCATTCAACTTTAGAAAGGCAGGACCATTTAACCATCGACTATCTTTGGAAAAATCAGGTGTCCGTTGCCACTTGGTAGCTTCATCAGCCACGTTTTCTGTTGTTGGAATCAATCTCCATTCAGATACTTCTGACAATTCCAATATCTCGCTTATACGAAAGGCCACAAATTGTTTGTAACGTCGGTGATCTGAACGCAGCCAAGAGAGTACAGTACGCGAATCGGACCAAAACGTTTGTTTTTTAGTTTTAATTGAATGTGTGGCTAAAAGGTTTTTGGATAACCTGGCTCCAATGACGGCAGCTTGCAGTTCAAGTCTTTGTATAGACATTAGCTTTAATGGAGCTACGCGTGTCTTACTCCCCAATAAAACGCAATCCACCAATGTTCCATCGGAACACCGTAGATAGCTTACAGCTGCATAGCCGTCTTCACTGGCGTCTACAAACGTATGTATGTCAAACTGCGGATCGCATTCAAATTTTGTTTTTATGTAGCATCTTGGGATCTTCATAGCGCAGACCTCTGGTAGTAAACGGAGCCAATGCAGCCAGTTTGTGTATTCGTTATCATGAATAAGGTCGTCCCAGGCACAACCAGATCGCCAAATGTCTTGAAAAACAACTTTAGCCCGCATGACATAGAACGCCAAAAGTCCAAGTGGGTCGAAAATAGTCATCAACAAGCTGAGAACTTCTCTTTTGGTGGTTCTTTTCTGTCCAAGAAGCACATCTTCATTATCATACCGATTTGAAATTTTGAAAGTAAAGCAGTCATCATATGTGGACCACCACATGCCGAGCACCTTCTCGGTACCAAGTTCTCGTTCAGGACCTAAACGAATTTCATTCACAGATTGAGCCTCGAGCGCTTTCAAAACCGTGGTTGAATTCGAAACCCAGTTTCGTATTTGAAATCCACCTTGAGAATGGACGAAATAAACGTCACGTGCTAATTGTATTGCCTCTTCTTCAGTATCGACGCTATCCAACATATCGTCTACGTAGTGATTCTGTTGGATACTTTGCACTGCTCTCGGAAAACGATCTTGGAACTCACTGGCATTCAAGTTTTTGATGTATTCAGCACAGCTTGGGGAGCAAGTGGCCCCAAATGTCATAACCAACATAACATATCTCGTCGGCTCTAAAGCGCCCGGTTCTAACCAAAGAAAGCGCTGATAATTTTGGTCTTTCATGCGAATCCTTACCTGATGGTACATTTCGGCAATATCTCCTCCAATTGCTATTCTTCTTTGACGGAACTTACGAATAGCAGACACCATTGGCGTCAAGCGGTCCGGGCCTTTTACAAGCATGCTGTTCAGGGATATGCCATCAACCTTCGCGGCAGCGTCCCAGACCAATCTCAACTTCCCGGGTTTATTTGGGTTAAGAACGGGAAAGATTGGCAGATACCAACAATTTTTTTCATGTATTTCGCTTGGGTATAACTTTCTCGCATATCCCTTGATCAGATATTCTTCAATTTTTGATTTAACCATTGACCCTAAGGTTGGATCTCGTGTTAACTTTGTTTGAAGGCACTTAGCACGTCTTAACGCCATGGGAAAACTATCAGGATGAGAAGTGTCTTCACGTTTCCAAAGAAGACCTGTCTGGAAGCGATTGCCAATTCTTCGAGTAACTTTTCGTAGTTGGTTATAGGCATCTTGATCGTCTTTCGACATTTTTAAATCTTTGCTGTAGTCGATATCCACATTGTAATTTCTTACGATCTCAAGTAGCTCACTGTTTACGGAAATCTCACAATCGCAAGTATGAAAAACACCACAAGTTGATTCAATATTAGATATATTGTTACCTGCTTGCCCCTTCACGGTCCAACCAAGACGGGTTTTTTCTGCTACTGGCTCGTGGTCTTCACCTTCCTTTGATATAAGGCTAACTCCAAGTCGACAATTGTTAAGCCCTATTAATAGCTTCGGCGCAGCATTAAAGTAGGATTTCAAGGGAATGCCTTTCAGATGCGCATATTGAGCTTGAAGCGGCTTGGCGTCTAACGTCTGCAATGGTAAATCCAGATTTTTTACAGTGTGGACATCCTTTAATGGAAATTTTTTTGAATCATTGGATTCCGATATTTCTAGATCCAGGATCATGGAATCGTCCTCGTAGCGATGAGTGTTTGACGTCCAACGAAGACAAAGAGGTTGCGGAACACCTTTGAGGTTCAATTCATTAACCAGGTCCTCATCAACTAGAGTCAACGATGATCCACGTTCCAAGGCGAACGTGGCAATCTTAATTCCTTTCCCATGAAGTGTTATCGGTAAAACTCGAAAGAGAATCCGAGATTGTTTTTCCGAATGCGTGTTCATGCTTGAAGGGAATGACGTTCCATTAATTGATGACTCTTTGTGTAGAATGGGATGGTGAAAGATATTACACATGTTCAAGCCACATGTAGACCTTACAGAACACGCCATAGGAAGATGAGGTTTAAGACATCTTCTACAAAGTTTGTTCTGTCTCACAAACTTCCACTTATCTGCTCTACTAAGATTCAAAAATACTCCGCATCTTTCAACATTGGTGCAACCACCACTGCAAATAATACAGGATTTAGCGCCACCAATATCTGATTGCTGAGTATGAGTGTTAAGCGTTCCACGTCGACGTGTTTTGCTTGAAATACTAGGGACCATAACGATGTTCGCACCCTGAGCTAGTTGCAGCAGCCACTTGCTAAAATCTTCAATCGTGCAATTGGTCAAAGTAAGTTTGTGCATTCCCCAAAAGGGTCCTAGCAGTCCAGGAAGTTTAGACACAAGTTGCAACTCTGGATGGCATAAATGACTCACTAAACCGAAGGCTTTCATAGTAGCGCATATATTTTGTACTTCAAGCGCAAAATCTACTATCGTTTCCGGACGGTTTTCTCTAGGAGCTGACATTTCTCTTATTTGCGACAGTAGAGCGTCAATTATAAGCTCCGGTCTTCCAAACTTCATACGCAATGTTGATATTATTTGCGGCACACAGGAATCATGTAATAACAGGTTTTTAACAGCCTTGCGTGCTTTCCCTTCCAAAGATTGTCTTAAACGAAATAGGTTCTCTGGATCTGAAAATCCACACAATTCTGTTGTCTGCTCGAACGTTGCCAAAAATAATGGCCATTCTTCTGGGTCTCCTTCAAACTTGGGAAGTTCCTTACAAATTCCCTTTCGGTAATCCGACGAACAGAATTTAACTCTGTATTGGATGTGAAGACATTTTGTTTTTCCTGCATAGAACTAGTTGCACCCGCTGGAAGCATACCTGGAAGCCAATAAGCAGTATTCGTGGTCGTTGATTGGGAGGAAGTTTTCATCTCCAATTTCACCAGCTTTTCTAGAATAAGCTTCAAGAGAGGATCTTGTTGTTGAGCCCCGATAGCCATGTCCGTCATGGGCAGATCCTGTTGTGGAACTCCATCAGCATTCGTTGGAAGCGCAGTCGACGATAGAAGTGGAATTGTGTTTGTATTCTTCACGAACGCGGAACGAATTAAATGTGGTGTTTTGGACCACCTCTCAACTTGAACACGTGCTTGATTTTCATGCCCTCCTTCCTCTTCGTCCGATGACGAAGATTGATTTTCCTGTTCATCTATTTGAACCGCGAGATCCATCTTCTTGCGTAGTAAATCTTCCCTTTTTTGAATTATCAACTCCTTCTGCTCAAGTATTAGCTGTTGTTCTCGTAGAAGGTCCATTTCGACATTTAATTGCTGAATGCTCTTTGAAGAGGTCTTTGAGCTCTGCGAACGAGGACGTTTATCGGGAGTAGGTGCATCATCATTCTCATGAGCACACTCACCCGTTGATTGCTGCACTCCGACATTTAAACATTCATCAGGAGGGTAACCATTTCCACTCGTACCATTTGCATCGTTGGAATTCACATTGGCCACTGAAAGAGCGCCGTCCGCACGTTCCGTATCACATACTGCATCTCCTTGTGGTTGCATCGAAGCATTGAGATCTGATAAGGAAGATTCGGGAACGAGTACCCTTTCTATTTCATTACCGAGAGAAGCGCGACGTTCAGGCAATTCTTTCCCAGCTGAAAGGGTATCCAATGTCTTTTTCTCAGAACTTTGTGCCCGCTGTAGTGCACTAGATGGTAGTTTTGAACAATGTAGGCATCGCCACGAACGATTAGCTATTGAAGAAGGCACCCCAACACACAAGAAGTGATACCATCCATCGCATACGTCGCAGCAAACCATCCGAATATCATCTTCTTTGCTGCACAAAGGGCAGCTAAAAGTCTTCGGCTTAGTCGAACCTTTCTTTGTCTTGGGAGCCATAAAGAATTTTTAAAGATGTTGTAAGAATAAGATTAAGTATTCGAATTTTTCCCAATAAATGAATTTATTTAAAAATTCCTAAAAAAAAATAATATTAATATTTATTACATTATGAATTCAAATTATTACTTTAGTTTCTTATTATAATTCAGGCTTCTCTTTCAATATTTCGACATTTAAATAAAAAAAAAGGAAAAACCGCGTGGGTATCAAAAGTGACAGCTGGATGTCAATCTTAGGGTTTTACGGCGTTGCCAGATCGATCACAATATGAATATTAAATAACTTTAAAAGAAGACAATTAATTTCCATATCTGAGGTATTTTTATTTAACTTGGTCCTTTACTATTAATTTGGACTAGATTTTGAATACAACACCAATCAAGTGGCTATTGACCAAAGCAAAGATGGTCTTTTTGCTGCGTTTTCGATCACTTTTTGGACCATCTCGGGCGGTATAGCGGTGATTTCGGCATGAATGCTTGCCTTTCCTTCTTTCATTTTGCTTTTCAAATAACCCCACCAAAGGACCGGGCCAACTATAAAGGCCATATGAAAACTTAAGAAAAATGAAGCAACATTGTGACCGCTCCGCCTAGTTTCGTTAAGTTCGTTCACTTTTTTCCACTTACGCTGGAGCGAAGTGAATCGCTCTCTACGTGTACAACATGTGAGTTATCCTTAACTTTCACTAAGCAATAATGGATACACTGGAAGTTTAACGATGCTTTTGGTTACTTTTAGTTTGGTTTTGATATAAGCTTAAGTTTTCGTACGGCTATTATAGTCGGCCCTGAAGTCTGAAGATCTGGGTGTCGGGTCAATGTCGTCATATTTTTACAGCACACTTTCACGATATTCTCGTTGAAGAAACTGCACACTTTTTGATTTGCAGTTTGGCATAGCAAGATCACGTCTCGTTGAAACTAATAACAGCCCAAACCTTTTTCACACATTCGTGGGCAAAAATAATGAGCCAACGTCCACCGATGTCGATTCCCATCGATTGCTTTGCTTTCTCTAAACAAAAGTACCAAACACTCACTTTTTGGTTATGCAATGGCGTTGCGTGGATCTCGTGTGAATTCTGCGTATTCCAAATGCGGCAATTTCGAAATTTAACGGCTCCAGAGAGTGTGAAATGGGCTTAGTCGGTCATCAGAATCTGCTTCCAAAAAATTAGGTTCAGTGTCAACCATTCAAGCAACTGCTTGGCTGTATTCCTAGCGAAATGATCTGTCGGCAATTTTCTTTGAGTCAAATGCAAATCATCCTTCAAACTGAGCCGCATGGTGGTGTCGATATGCTGATCGCCGTAACGAAGCGATACATGTGGGTTCTCGGCAACACTCTCTATAACCACACCAACCAGTTCATGGGAACGTCTTGGGCATTGATGAACGGCGTGTCAATGATCTCCCACTGTCCCGTGATCAACAAAATTCGATACCGAATAGTGTTGTCAGACGGTGCTTGTTAGCCACGATATTTCGATAATAATTGAACGACTATTCTCAATGCACAGACTGCACCCACTATTTAGGTGCGCTGTTTCGGTGTAAAAGGACATATGGTTAACATTGTACAGAATTAATACTTCAAAAACCATGTCTATTCAAGTCAATCGATAAATAAATGTCAAAGTTAGTCAATGTTTACGTACCGACATAAATTATGGCGCACCCTGTTTGTTTTCAAAAAGTGGCAAGCTGTAAGTTGTGGGTGGTGTTTAAATAAAGGATGAATGTTGGCATCATCGACTTATGTCGCTGTCCACTTATTTTAAGTCGTGGTCTGCACATTTAACCGCCATCAACGCACAAGGTACCAAAGATCGAACAAAGGACCTTCCTCTTCAATTGCCTTTCAATATTATCCATGCTCCGCGCTTTAAAACTGACCAGGATCTTTTATAGAACTAACTTATACACTATCATCTATAACTATCGATAGACGACGCCCTTCTTCGACTTCATCCCATACCTGCTCCATATGATATTTTGTTGCCAAATTATCGTTGGCGTCCTTCTCTTTCCGCCAACATCATGTATTCACTTTGCACGCTAGAACGATTATAGCCCCTTCTCTTTCATTTCCAGCAAACGCCAACCGTCCAATCTTTTTCAATATCATATGCATATGCTATTGTGTCTCTAGTTTAAATTTACCGACGTCGATTTTCTTGAGAAAACAAGCCATACATTAGATAGAGACAATAGCACATCCAGTAGATGTCTCGCCTTCAATACCAACACTTATTTGCAACGACATTCCAGCTGTTAGCTCTTTAGACGAGGTCTATCAGCTTACAACACATTTTACTGCCAGACTAAAGCGGTGCCTCGTCTCCGCCTATAATGTGTAGTATCGAGTACTCAATTGCATAAGTTTACTTTTGCTCTCGTACGCCTGCAAGAGATTTAAAGATCTTAACGAGGATAAACCCAGTGGCTTTAGTAGTATTCAACAAATTTTTCCGAAGGGGTGTTCAAAGTGTCCTTCTTTCCAGGGTGACGCTACAGTCCGAGGTGAAGTTATGTTGGTATGTTATATATAAGTTGGTATTTTGATCGGAATTTGATCTACGGACCTATCGGTGTAAGCATCGACGCACTTACTCACTACGCCAAGGCGACCACTGGGGTGTTATTTTATGCTTGCAAGATCACAGCATTTTCTTCTCATGGCGCTACAGTCCGGAGTGAAACCGGCCCTCAACCAACAAACCTCGCCACCTAGATCTTTCGCCAATTGCGTACACCAAGCTGGTTGAGCTATCTCTCCACTTGGGTGCGCCATCTTAGACGTATATGTTCTCTGTTGCTTTGTCCCACTGGTTCAGAGTCGAAGATCAAGTTCTGGCAAGATCACTGCATAAGTTTTATCATGTCAGCTGTTCTTCTCGACTCTTTCCGATGGAAAACGGAAGTTGTTCAGCCTGACGTCTAAAGGGGCATATCTTTGTATCTCTCCTCTTACGGATCAAACCAGAAGCGTCCCTTCTTTCTTAGATCATGTAAACGCTCATAAATTATCTTGTTAAAAATACTTTAAATCGCGGAAACTATATACTTAACGAGTCCACCGGACAGAGGAACTAATCTTTCCGTCTTCTTGCCGAAAACAAGATCGTTGCACTTGATACTACAACAACGTTTTTGATAGAGTTTTTTTCGAAAATCCGTGCTTCTGGTACTGAAGTCTCCCTTTATCTCTCTTCTATGGATTAGAAATTTACTTCTGGGTAATTCAAATCACGGTCTTTTGAGCGGTTTGAAGTCTAAAATTCGTCAAAAAAACACTGGTCTTCCTCAAGGTTCAGTTTTGTCACCAACACTATTTCTCATTTTTACTACTGATCTCCTTTCTCCTGTTTTAGACTCCAATTCACTCCTTCTCATATTCTCGTATTCTTCTCAAGATAATGATCCCTCCTCTTCAGTCGTAGAAATAGAACAGGACGGAAACCTCAATAATCGAGCCACTTCTTCTTCTTCTAGAGGCGCTACAATCCGAGGTGGACCTGAGCCTAGCTTCTCAGCAACCACTCGTGTTGTGCGTGCTATTGTTCTCTCACAAGTGGAGGGGACCTACAGTTAAATGCCGACTCCGAACGGCGAGATTGAGAAGCTTTTTCTAGACAGTTATACTCGCGGAGCCGTGAAAAAATGTTTGATATTTTTTTCGAGATTCGAACCGACGACCTCGAGCATAGGAGTCGACGCACCTACCCACTACGCCACGGCGCCCACAAGCCTTAACCAACAAACCTCTTCGAAATGAAATACTATCCCCAGATCAGTATTTCCCACTCAGTGTAGACATTCGAAACCAATGTGAACTGGTACTTTCTTTCCCAATCTCCCTCGAAAACCGTGTCATAAAATTGATAATTAAAGAGTAGTAAAAAACATTCTGCTCGCGCTTGTAGTAGAAAAAGTCAGATAAACGCTTGACGTGTTTGATGTTCGTCCAGTCCTCCACTCAACCACGCAAATGCATGGGCTTTATCATAATCGATTGCAGGAAGCCTCGATTAATTCTACGTCAAAGAACTTCTTGTGACGCGTATCTACGCGCTTGCAAAATTCAAAAATTTTTACGTGCAAAAAACGAACATCATCCTATCACTGACGACAGTCAGATTTATGGATATTTTATTTGTTGGTCATCTGCGTTTCAACAAAATGACGCATGCTTAGCCGTTATCACCCCTTTTCGGCAATATTTACGCCTTTCGGGAGAAAAAATCCCGTCACAGACGAGTGCCGCAACAATTTATTCCGTTTGACATAAGAGCATCACTTCATACGCAAGCCAGGTTCAAGACCCCACAGACAACTGGTTTATGAAAGCCTCATCCAACTCATCTCATTCGAAATCCTCTTTCAAATCCATCAAAGTCAACCGTTCGGAGCCCATTTGGCAATCACCCGCCGACCACTACTGGGGGCATAGTTCACCGTCATGTTTGACCCAAATCAACTCGAAACCCTTTTCAAAATCGAGTCATCCATCGAATCGATATTTATCTGTGAGCTCCACTCTGCCGCAACATGTGCAGCGGTAAACACACACACGGAGGAGTAAGTGAACGATAAGCCTCTGTGCGTGGAGTCGGTCTTATCTGTCAGCGAGCGAGGTGCCCTCACAAAACAAAATCAAAAAGAATTTATCAATGAAGAGCCCCTTGATAAAAAAGATCATTCAGGTTATGTTTGAAGTGTTTGAGAAGGAGGCTTTACGAAGCGTCCAGTGGTGTGGAGATGCCAGCGGAGTTATCAGTTTGATTTTTTTTAACGTTTCGAAATCTCACTCAAATAACTGATAACGGAAGCCACTGATAGTTCTTGATTTGGTGTGTGAGGTGGACTGTCGAAGAGGGCTAAAGGGCCGTGCGCACGTACTTATTGAACAAAATCAAATGCCTGTCAGACTGCGTTCAGTGGGAAGTGATGGACATTCGCTGCGTGAGATCTTTGACCTGGTTGGTTATGGAATATATATAATTTCAGAACAAACATTTCTTCAAGTTTTGTAAACGTCTGAATAGTCTGTACAAAATTTGTAAAACATTTTCAGAGGTCATTACTGTTGCAAGAAAGTCGTAGTCGAGCGAAGTATTTGTGTCTGTAGCGACAGCCAAGCTGTGCTTAAGGCCTTGCTCAATCCTTTAACCACTTCCAGAATAGTTCAGGAATGCAAGTCTTCTCTGAATTTGATCGGTAGCTTGAATTCGGTAAGACTTGTCTGGGTTCCCGGGCACCACGGGATCACGGGAAATGAGATCGCTGATAACTTGCTAGAGGATCAGATGAGGCTTTCTCAGGACCTGAACCTACGCTGGGACTGCCCGCGTCCTTGGTTAGGGCTTCCATCGATGGTTGGACTTTTCGAGAGCACAACCGCAGGTGGCATGACTCTCCAGGATGTAGACAGACCAAGCGCATGCTCCCCAACGTCTGTAAGAAATCCGCGGCTTTCTTGTTATCTCTTAACAGAAAAGACTGCAGACAACTTATTGGCGTACTAACGGGGCACTACACCTTCGCCAAACACCTAAGTGTGCTTGGCCTAAGTGACGAAACCCTCTGCGACGCCTGCGGAGAAGACGATGACACTGCAGAGCACTTCCTCTCCCATTGTCCCGCCTTTGCTCGGATCAGGTGGCAGTTATTCGGCGCTGATGAGGTGAGAGCTGATGATGATGATGACCAGGAAATTTCAGTAAAAGTAGGTTGCTGCCTGGTAGTACAATGGACCAGTTTTGAGTCTGAGTGCTCCAGTGTAGTGTGACAAAAACCTACGACAAAAAAAAAAAAAAAAAAAAAGTCATAGTCTGCAGATGAAACTTCTCATTGTCTTTTACTTCGAGAAGCTGCACCTCGATTAAACGCAGATGGACAACTGGCGAGTACCGCACCACTAGTTTGGTCCGGTCGAAAACCATTAACTTCAAATTGAATAAAAGGGATACAAATAGGTTCATTCTGTTAAAAGTGTGTGAAATCTTCCCTTATGGCACTGAAAACATGCTTTCTCTTTGTGTATTTTCTGAACAAGTAAGACGGGAGAATTTCGAATTAAAAAACTGCAGTTTCACTTGAAATATCCTGGTGCTTAAACCCCAACATAACGATGGAAACTGCTGCGCTACTCTCTAGTGATACGTGAAATGCAACACATAAATCGTCCAGCCCATGGAGAGTCTTTACCTTGATCCTTCAGCAACGACTGTGTTTTTGTTTCGAACAAATGGAGGGATTTATTATTTTTTATTGGTTTCGAATGTAAATGCTGCAAGACAAAGTCTCTAGTTGATGCATTTGTTTTTTCTCCCACGGAATCGAAGTCAGGAGCATTCGGCGATTTACCACTGCACCGCAACGACCTCTTGAAATAGTATATAGCCTTAAAGCTGAGCAGGAAGATTTGAGATTCAGAACAGAATAAAATAAACGACTACAAAAATCCAAGTGGAATGTTCCCGAATAAATAAAATTCGGATTCTGTTGTACCTTCCATAATCCCACTTCCACTACCTTAGGGAAGGAGGATTTTTTTGGAAGGAAATTGTGATTGTTTGAATTTGATAGAAGAATTTATCTAAAGAATTGAACAAATTATTTATTTCTAAAAAAATATTGGAAACTTCTATACAGTAGAATCTCGAAAACGTGACGGTTTTATATCAGGAACAGTTTGAAAAGATGAAAAACTTTGTCCCCATCCTTCTTCCAGCAACGATCACAAAAAAGTTTTGTGAGAAATTTGTCCAAATATGTCTGTTTTTTTTACTTCTTGTGAATATTTTCTTTTTTTATTTTTTTTAAAATAAAATTTTTTATATTATAATTTATATTATAAAATAAAATATTTTCTTGATTTTGTTTAAAATAAAATGAATTTCTATTTTGATATATGGAGTGATAAAACATTCCGACGACGTTCTTATTTACCTAAATGTTGATGCTTGAAAGGATGAACGAGCCTGTTCTACACCTGTTCAACTTTTCGAGGTTCTACTGCATTCAAAATGTACATTACTTACTGGGGATTGCACCCTTCCTTGGCAACATCTAAACAGACAACTCAAACAGCTCACATTGAAGGGTCAAGGGAAGGAATGATGTCCGATGATGATGTCCGGGTATAAAGTTCGGACAGAAGCCTGCCGGGACGAGAATGGACAACTAATAGTAGATTCGCAGTCGATACTGAGAATTTGGAAAAATCATTTCTGCAGATTGTTAGACGGCGATGAGGACACAAATACCGCTGTCAGGCAGAATATTCCACTCAACACAACGGACGATGATAGAAGAGAATACCGTCCCCCCGACCTAGACGAAGTCAAGATAGCGATATCGAGACTGAAGTCTAATAAAGCTGCTGGTGCAGATAGTCTGCCCGCCGAAATGTTTAAAGCAGCTGGAGGTGATCTGGTAGGGCGCATGCACCAGCTCATCTGTAAGATATGGTCGGAGGAAAGCATGCCCGATGAGTGGAATCTCAGTATCGTTTGCCCGATCCACAAGAAAGGAGACCCCTTTGACTGCGCCAACTATCGGGGGATAAGTCTCCTTAACATCGCCTACAAAATCTTCTCTGCCGTTTTGTGTGAACGCCTGAAACCATTCGTGAACAAACTGATAGGTCCTTATCAGTGTGGTTTCAGGCCCGGGAAGTCCACCATCGATCAAATTTTCGCACTGCGGCAGATCCTGGAGAAGACCCAGGAAATGCAGATCGACACACACCATCTATTTGTCGATTTCAAGGCCGCATATGACAGCGTGTGTAGAGACGAGCTATACAGCGCCATGTCTAGTTTTGACATTCCTGCCAAACTCGTCAGACTGAGCAGGATGACGATGGAGAACTCTCACTGCTCCATCAAGGTCGGTAACGAACTCACCGAGACCTTCAATGTCAAAAAAGGTTTTAGACAAGACGACGCGCTGTCATGTGATTTCTTTAACATCGTTTTTGAGAAGATCGTACAAAACTCACTGGCCAACACAAGAGGCGCGATCTTCCAAAAGCCTGTTCAACTGCCAGCTTACGTGGATGACATTGACGTGATTGGGTGAACACAGCGAGCCGTCAATGATGCGTTTGCTGGCATTGAAACAGAAGCGGCTAAAATGGGTCTGGCGGTAAACGAGGGCAAAACAAAGTATATGCTGTCATCGAGAAAAGACACACAACAGCGACGACTTGGCCAGAACGTCACCATAGGCAGCTATAACTTTGAGGTGGTGAAGGACGTCTACCTCGGCTCCGCGGTAAACAGTACAAACAACATCAGTACCGAGATCAAACGCAGAATAACTCTTACCAACCGCTGTTTTTATGGGCTCAAAAGGCAATTGAGTAGTAGAGCACTCTCTCGGAAGACCAAGCTGACTCTATACAAGACCTTGATCATCCCAGTCCTGCTGTATGGCGCAGAGGCATGGACAATATCACAAGCGGATGAACAGTTTCTTGGCCTTTCCGAGAGAAAAGTTCTGCGCGCGATCTTTGGTCCTGTTTGCGTTGATGGCATTTGGAGGAGAAGGTTCAACCACGAATTGTATGGGCTGTACAGCGACATGAGTCCAGCCAGGCGTCTACGGATCCAACGCCTAAGATGGCTGAGCCATGTGGATCGTATGGACAAGTTAACTCCGGCCCGAAGAGTCTTCGACTCTGAGCCTGTGGGACATCGCAACAGAGGACGTCCACGTACAAGGTGGCGCACACAAGTCGAGGGGGACCTCAGCCGGCTTGGTATGCGAAACTGGAGACATGTTGAGTGAGGCCCAGGTCCACCTCGGACTGTAGCGCCCTAAGAAAAAGAAGAAAAGTGGTTGTGTTTTATTTGATTGTTTTAGAAAACGAGGAAATATCCTGATACATTTTCACTAGAAGTATAGTCGGCCAAGGAAGAAGTGCCAGTTGGGGCAGGGACTTTTTGACAAATCCTTTAAAATTAGTATTGATGTTGAGAGGGCCCTCGCGAAGTGACTGGGCAAAGAAAATCGTCGAAGAATGAAAGAGTCGACCCATCAGAGGACTTTCCATGTCGGCTAACAAATGCCACAAAGGGGTCTTCAAGAGGGCTCCATCCTTTGATGAACCTTCTCCCATCTCAAGGAAAGCCGACATGGCCATCCTCCCTCTCAATGAGTTGGTGAAGGAGCATAGATCGAGGCCATGAGGAGTGCCACCTGAGCTGGGAGAATTGAAAATTGCTGGAAAACAAAATTAACCTCAGCCTACTCTCCTGGTGCAAGGCTAAACCTGGCAAAAACACACCAACCTACAGAGACAAGAGCTGCCTCCGTCAGATCTTCAAGCAAATCGCTTGCGACGACGATAATGCGATCTCCCTTTTAAGGGCCGCTGTTATCGGAGCAGGTGAATTGAATTGTGGAAAGGTGCAAAAACGGAGGTCATGAGCAAGGACGAGATCCCATTCCGGTCAAGGACTCGCACCATAGTGCCGGTTGAACCCAGTGATCCAAACGACATAATGCTTCTGAGACAGACCTGGCGACTTCAAACTGAAAGATAAGTAGGAGGTCGACAAAGACAACGACTCGTTCAGAGTAGTATCAATACTACTGAATAGGGAATCACTAGATATCCTAAAAGGCAAGCGGTACGAAATTAAGTACTGCCTGAAAACCATTGGTTTGAATTGGTATGAATTGGTATATGAACAGTACAAGAGACGAAAGACCACGAACATTAACCGACCGACTCCTCGTCATTCAAAAAAGTTCGAAACCCCGTCCAGTCCTTTTTCACACAGACACAATGTGGGCAATGAACCAACGTTCACCGATATGGACTGTCTCATTTTCTTAAAAGAACAATGGAATAATGGTGGTTTTGATGCAAACGCCGGCCCAAACAGTCATTTTTTGGTCATGCAATGGTGTTTCATAGATCTCGTGTGAATTCTGCGTTCCCCAAATTCGACAACTTTGCTTTTGCGCCAGAGAATGTGAAATGGGCCTCGTTTCTCATCAAAATTTGGTGCCAAAAGTCGGGTTCAGTGTCAACCATTCAAGCGACTACTTGACCGTATTCTAAGCGAACAACGTGGATGATCTATCGGTAATATTCTTTGAGTCGATTGCACTTTATACGGAAACAAATGCAAATCATTCTTCAAAATGCGTCACAAGGTGGTTCCACTGACGCCAAAATGCTGACCGCGGTGACGATGCAACACTTGGGGTTTTAGGCAACACTCTCTCTTTCCGCTTCAACAAGTTCATTGGAACATCCTGAGCTTTGATGAAGGCTATGTCGACAATCTCCCACTGTACCGTACTCAACAAAATGTGACATCAAACGAGGAATAGTGTTGTCAGACGGGCCTTATTGGCCACGATATTTTCAACGGCAACTGACTGACTATTTTCAACGTAAAGCGTCACGTTCCGACGAGCTTTTAAGCGATTCATGGTCAAGACTGTACTGAATTGACGTTTCAAAACATGTCTATCCACGTCAATCGGTTGATAAATGTCAAAGTTTTTCAACGTTTACATACCTCACGCTGTACACAAAGGGTTGTATTAATGTAAGAACCCATTTCTGTACAAAATATCCTTGGCATAACATTTAGGTCCTCTGTTGGAACTTTTATAACTCAAACTGGAAGTTTCGAAATACAACATAACCTAACCCAAATCCAATAAGACTTTCCAAAACCAATCAGCATTTTCCCCAGAAGTCACCAGAGAAGTCTCACATCCAAAACAACGCTTAACGAAAATTCTATAAAATTCCCCAACCAATCTCTGCCCTCCGTTCCCTCGTTTAATCGTCTGGCCGAAAAAAGTATGTCAAAAGTTCATCATTCAGTGTACGTCTGCCTTAAAATAAACTGAACCAATTGATCCTTCCAATCGATAAGCGACTCAACGCGATCGCACCAGACCCTTCCTCATTTTGGGCACTCCACACTTCCAAGCGATAAGATGTAACACTTTAAGTGCTATTCTGATACACCGCGCCGCCGTCTTGAGCGAGCGATCATTTTGAGTGTAAGTCGCGTCGAAAACGGAACCGATTCAATGGAAAATAAAACCAGAAAATCTGAGAATTCAAACTGAATTCGCGTAATCGACTCTAATCCGGGCAATCGATGGTGTTTACAAATTAGAATCGCATAACGATTTGTTCGACTTGAAGGCTGTCGGCGGGTAGTTTTACAACACCATTTACAAATAAATAATTGCCTGTGATAACCCCTTTGGTCTGGGTGGTCGACTGATTGCGAAATCGTTCAACTCAATGTGTATTCTCCCTTCGATAACGGTGCATAAGACTGACAGGTGTCATGCAACAGTCTGAAAAGGCGATTTTACAAGTGTTCACTTCCAAGAAAAAAACATTTCCAAGACAATGGCGCCAGAGTATTTCATGTAATCGGTGATAACACCCACTTTTCAGCGGTGAACAGCATAAAGTTTTGTTAGACAAGACAGTTTTGTCAGCTCAGCAACTTGCTGCAACATCAACAGTGATCGAAGTGAGCTCAGTGATTAAGTGCGCCTTTTCAGATTCGTCGGTGATTTGTTTTGAATTAATTCATGATTGTGAGTATTTTTATGAAGGGATATTGCATTTGTTTTTGTTGAATTTGTTATTTAACGGTTCAGTGGACGTTTTGTATGCATATGCTGTCAAAATGTGATTCAGGATTATTCAACAGGTTTTTTCAGAGTTCTGTTATTTATTTCGTAACTGGTAATTTCCGGGAATTTCGTATCATTTTGAGCACAGTTTACAGTTAGATGAGTGACATTTGAAAAGTGAATGAACATCGATTATTATTATTCGTCGTGATGTGAGGAATTTTTTTGTGACATCGTTTTGATTTTCCAGTTGGAAAACCACACGGAATAGGATTTGTTACCACGGGAGGTTATCGTTCACTAGCAAATTAACTAATTAACTGCCCGAGGTTATGGATTCTGGTTGGATTTCAAATGTTTGGGAATAAAGCTACAGTCGCTCAAAGGCAAATTCGTTCACTTGCACAATACCGTCAAGTTTGCTTATTCTGGTTAAAAACAAAGAATTTGCTGACGAATATTTGCTTCTGCTTATTGCGTTAATTAAAAAATCGGTTTATAGAAAAACTTCATTCAGTACTTTGTTTCAAAAATGTTCAGTTCTAAATTTTTATTTTATTTTTAAAGCGACCGATTTTGACTTGGAATGACTGTGCATATAGAGGAATAAAGTAAACAGGATCAATTTCTGTTAGAGACCTTAATGAAAACAGGATTGCCCAGAACTAGGTACCTGGTCCTTGCCAAGGCCGGCCGTCGGCATCGAAAATGGTTGTGATTTTCCGTCTCGTTACCATACAGCGTGCAATGGGAAATGTCATGATTAAAGGCGTAATCTCCACTATTATTAAGCGTTCCAGAAATCTCTCCTCTAAATCTGTTAAACAGAAGAATAATTTTGTGTTTGTTGTAATTAGGACGGATTTGATATTTCACAGTTAGCTAGCTTTGTGTAGCTGTGGAAAATGATGATAAATATTGCCCTTAAACAACTCCAGTGGAATACAGGGGACAGAGAATTGCTAAGTTCGGGTCCCTTTCCAACACCAAGAACTCATTCCCTTTCTGCTTTCCTGCAAAATGACAGTGTGCAGTGATCCAGACAAGAGTAGAATTTCATTGGCAACAACATTTTCTCAGAGCTGACTGACACTGTTTTCCCATTGGAAGGACACAGGAAACTACTTAATGGCTTTGATTCTCGCTTGACTGTCGGGCAAATTATTGATTTTAACAGCAGGCAAGATTGGAGTTGTGTTTTAGATATCAGGCGACCTTAAAGTCAAAGGTTACTAAGAAGATAGGCCCAGGTCTACCGCGGACTGTAGCACCGCCATTATTATTATTATCTTCATTATTGAAGTCAAAGCAGTCAACAGTATTCCCTCCGGAACACCTCAACATCACACCAAAAGTGTCAATTCAGCACTTTAAATCCTTCTAGCAATTTGGAAATGTTGTTCTATGAAGAGAACCTAGCTTGCTCCCCCGAATAACTGGAATGGCGTTATCTAAAAAGTGTAACCTAAATTTCAATCAATTTGACTTAATTAGTGCAACAAGAAAGTATGTGACAATTAAGTTGTGGAAACGAACAGTTTCCGAATTATTTTATTTTTGATCTGTTGGTGTTTAGGAGCTGACTGCGAATTCGAGAGATGAAGAAGGTAGGCCTATATATTTTTCGATGGTGTGACGTGCAAAGTAAATATTTCTTGGCAATAGGTGGAGTTAAATCATCCGGAAATCTTGGAAGACCTATTCGAATAGATTTCGAAGTTCGCGCTTAGAGCCTGAAGTCTGAAACGCGAGTGTGTTCCCAATTCCCCTTCAGTTTTTATGCTAAAGATGATGATTATGAACCCGGTTCCTAATAACAGTTTGTAGAATCACATGTCTATTTGATAACATCGTGCACGACAAAAATTAAAGAAGAACTTATAATAATAAAAAAAAATCAATTGTACTGGTTTATTTTGTTTATTTACTTGAATGCTTTTCAATTAATATGCTGTCCACTCTCTTCCATTATCAATAATTACTTGGAGTCTTCGAGGCATACTTTCTACTAATCTTATAGCATAATCTTGAGGCAAAGAACTCCATTAAAACTCGTATTTTTCGTGATAATTGTTTGACCGTCGAGATTTTCTTTCCTTCATGAATGCCCAAACATTTTCAATGGGATTTGCATTCGGCAACTGTGATGGCCAATTTAAAACATCGACGTCATTTTCTTGTTTCCACGCACTGCACAAACGACTGCGATGTTTCGGGTCATTATCTTCTTGCAGTAACCAATTCTCATCCCTTCTTTTAAACCACCTTTGGGCAGGTAATAAAGCCCTCTTATAAATTTTGACCATGTTGGGTGCGTTTAAGTTATTTATAAACATGACCAAATTGCCAAATCCTTGTTTTGAGAAGCATCTGAAAACGTGCCCAAACGTGTTTGATTAATTTATTGGATTGTGTACATCAAGTATGAGTGATAGGAGGCCATGCCCAAAAAGAAGCTTCATCCGAAAAATTAACGTTGTTCCAATCTCTGTCCAAATTCTCCTTGGCCCAACTGAGTCGTTTTTCTACGTGTTTTTTGACAGTAGTGATTTCTTTATTGTGCTTCGAAATTTGGCTAGTAAACGTCTTCGTATCGTATCACAACACACATTTAGACCCCTTTTACGTAAAATCCCTTGTCCTCCACGTAACGATAGAAGAGGATTTTTTTCAAACACGCGTAGAATCATTTTGTCCTGCTTTTTTGTTGTTTTTGGCGTAGACCCACGATCCGGCAAATCATCCACATTTTTAACTTGGGAATAACGGTGCACCCACTTGCTAACAAATGCTTTTGACTTTTTCATGTATTTAGCAGCTGCTCCGTATGACATTTTCGGTCCTACACTGCTTCATAACGTGATGCAAACACGACACTCATACTTCCGTCTCTGACAAAAATTGAACACTCTTTAAATTTTTTTATTCAAAGCATCTTAGCTGAAGTACTTTTTATCTGCTAATGCAAATGCCACTTCCAAACCGTTGTTCATAAACGAGTTTTGCCGTATACGATCTTATCAAACAGACTGTAAATGTTTGCAAATGCTTACCTTGCGCATGGTTACTGAACACAGAAGTACTAAAATTTCTTTCAAGTCTTCTTAGTTATGGTCGTCTTCAGTCCACTTGTTCAGAATCTGCCGAATCTGTGTTATCCATATGCTCTAAAAAGCTAAGGTGCCGAAAGCGTTTGAGTCCACTTCCATTCACCATCAAGAAAACTGGAATAAAAAACATAGGCAGAACTTTTCTCCCTATTGTGTCCATCTATTTGTTCTATAAATCATGACTGGTTAATAAGGGTCTGTGTTCTACTCAATCGCATCTTGAATACAAAGAAACAAAGAATGACCAGAGTGATTCTGTATTAGATCTCTTCGCTGGTATAGTTCGTAAGTTTTGCTACGAAACCAAGCATGGTTTTCAGGCGGTGAGGCTCTGAGAGTTAAATATCTTTCAGCTTAAGATTATTTTCATTAGCATATACTTGGTCAATAGATGTATAAACCAACAAAATGGATATTCGTCTTCTTTTTCTTTGAGTACCGTCTGAGATGGACATGGGCGTTAGATAATGCATTTTTATCGAGTTCGATCTTTGGAAAGATGATTCCAAAATAAGCACGTTCAGCTGACTAACGATAGTAACAATAATAATAATAATAATAATGGCGGCGCTACAGTCCGAAATGGACCTGGGCCTAGCTTCTCAGCAACCACTCGTGTTGTGCGTGCTATTGTTCTCTCACGAGTGGAGGGGACCTACAGTTTAAGTCTTTTTCTAAACAGTTATACTCTTTGAACATTGTCACTGACTCGAAAGAGGTGGAGCAGCGAACAATTTTTTTTTTTGAAAAATTGTTTGTCTGAACTTGGATTCGAACCTAGACTGTGAAAGTCTAATGCGCATGGTTCGACGCACGAACCCACACGGCCACGGCGCCCAAATCATTTACCCAGTCTTTTTTTTTTTAATTAAGTTTTCGTATCGAAGTTTAAAGTTCTAGAAGGGTGCGATGTAATCTGTACGCAATCTTCCCTTCTGGATTATGTTTCATGTCTTTTTTGTTTTGCTCAGACAATTGAACTCTCTTAGTCTAACAGTCGCCTTGGTAGCTACCGGTTTCCCGAATATATCCAAGGAAAGTTACATTCATGCCATTATGTTTAAAATACAGCATCATTCAAATTTACGTCTCGACTTCGCTGGCAGTGCTTCAAGCGGTCGGTCCAGTGTTTGATGACTGGGCCCAATATGTTCGGCGGTATTTCGACAATAACGCCTCGAATTTTGGCCTCGAGATCATCGAAATTGGTTGGCTTGTCATCAAGACTAAGGACTTGATGTAGCCCCAAAGAAAATAATCGAATGGCGACGAGCTTCATGATTTTAACGGCAAATTGATGGACGATCGCCGTGAGATGATTTAGTTGCCAAATTTCCCCTTCACAACTTCAAGCCTTCCACTGCTTGTATGGCTTGTAGCGCCACCTTGTTGGAATCAAACCTCGGATATATCGATATTGTCACTCTCTGTCCACCAAATGTGGGTTAGCATCGCTCTATACCTGGGACCATTGACGATAACGGTGTATCCTTCCTCATTTCGAAAGAAATAAGGTCTAATGATGCCGCCATGCCGTAAACCTCACTAATCAGTCAATCTTTGTGGATGCATTGATGCCTGGTCGAAAACTTGGGAATTGTGGATGTTTCAATAATGGTAATTTAGCCTTTTGACATAGGCGCTGTCACCTTAGACGTGGACATCCTCTGCTGCATTGTCTCAAAACCTTGCGGTCACACAGTCATCGATGGAAGCATTAATTGTTATTTAAGTGTTGCCAACTTACCAATATCTCATCAACTGACATACTTGTTACGCAGGACCACGTGCGCTAATGGTCTGGAGTTAACGCCCTCGTTTCGTTCTATCACTTCTATTATTTACGACGGAAGTACGTTTTATGACCAGTAAAACTGGGTCCGAGAACTGCCACCGATCCATCTGTTTATCAACATGTCCAGGGAATTGGGCAATAATACCCAATAGACCTGTTGAACGAGCGGCCAGAGTAATTAAGAGGTCAGTGGGTGAGATTAAATTTCCGTAAACAAAGATTCAGCGCACACTCATGTGAATGCTGTTAAAATTTAAAGTCCGAATCCATCCCAAATTACTCACTTAATTCGTTGTTATGAGTGCTAAAATAGAAATTCGATGTGAAGCACAGAATTTGATTGCAAATCCTGTTCACCTATTCGATGGGAGTGGCGATAACGAGTGGTTATGCGTTTGCCCAGATCGCGAAGAAGAAATCCACCAGAACACTACTGATAAGCGAAATCGTTTTCAAAATTCAAACAAGTCCATTAGCCTGATTCGGAGAGAGGAGAAACATGAAAAAATTAAACAATTTCACCCAGACATCATGCGATTGTGGTGATCAGGCCAAGTTCATACGTCAACGAGCAGTCAGTTGCCTGGAAGTGTTGGCTTTGACAGATAATGCTCAAGACAGTTTTTCTAATGATGTTCCCAAGTCTGTTGAGTTAATTAAAATTCTGAATGTAATCAGTTTTGATGAATGACAATGACTTTGTCTGTGCCTTGGCGCTTATCAATCAAGTGAACAAATCTTCTTGATTGCGACAGATCTTACAGGATGGACGACGGGTGACAGATGACAGATGTCAATGTAATTTATTTTTAGTCTTTCCAAATTTGTGTCTCTGGGCTGACAGTTGAATGCGCTGATAATACGATGGCGTTGCGTAGAAATGTCAAATGTTCAGGGATACACTCCACTTTGGGCCATTTTGAGTCAATTCATTATTGGAAGATGACTTCTAGTAGATTATGGAATATCATCCGAATGACTATTACTTCATGGATGGAGAGACAGTTTCTCAGTCATTTAATTTGTACAGGGGGCGCCGTGGCGTAGTGCGTAGGTGCGTCGACTCCTGCGCTCGAGGTCGTCAGTTCGAATCTCGACAAAAAAACATCAAACATTCTTTTCACGGCTCCACCTCTTTCGAGTCACTGACAATGCTCAAAGAGTATAACTGTCTAGAAAAAGCTTCTCAATCTCGCCGTTCGGAGTCGGCATTAAACTGTAGGTCCCCTCCACTCGTGAGAGAACAATAGCACGCACAACACGAGTGGTTGCTGAGAAGCTAGGCCCAGGTCCGTCTCGGACTGTAGCGCCTCCATTATTATTATTATTAAACGATTTGGGCAGAAAATCTGGAAATATACAGGGTGGACCAAATTAACCAAATACAAGTTTCTTTTTTAAAATGCAATAAAATGAACAAAATTAAATTTTCTTTCATGTATTATGGCTTTTTTTGTAAGAACAAACATTCCCATTGATTATGCATTACAACGTCGTTCAAGTGGCTGCCTCGGCTGGCTTCGCAGTAGCGCATTCTGTCACCCCAATTTTCCAAGAACTTTTTGATGGTTTCGGGCTGTAGGCTGTTGCCCACGGTTTGGTTAGATGATATTGGCTTTAAGTGCTTGAATCGTTTCGGGATTGTTGGCGTAACATTGGTCACAAAAAAAAGTCCAAAGAGGTCGAAACCGCAGCTCCAAGGCGGCCAATTGACATCGAAAAGACGGCTAATAACACTATTTGGGAATTTGGTACGCAAAAAGATCGATTGTGGCATAGGCTATGTGGCATGTCACGCTATCCTGCATGAACCAGAGGTCGTCCAAATCCATGTCTTCAATTTCAGTAAGGATAAGTCGGTTAACATGGCTCTGTAACGCCCACCGTTAACAGAAACATTGTTCCCACCCTCATTTTCGAAGAAAAATGGTGCCATGATGCCACCAATCCACAATCCGCGCCAAACTTTCACTCTCTGTGGATGCATTGGCTTCTCGACAATAACGTGTTGGTTTTCCGAGCTCCAGATGCGGAAATTTTCTTTGTTAAGGTAGCCACCGAGATGAAAATGCGCCTGCGGCTCGTCAGAAAAGATGATATTTCGCCCAAAATCGTTGTCCAATTCAAGCTGCTTTAAGGCCCAAACTGTGAAGCGGATGGTCACGCGCCATCAATTGGTGAGTCAGTTGGACCTTGTAAGGGAATAAACCGAGATCTTTGTGCAGATTTCTCCTCAGACTAGTGCTGCCTGTTGAGCTGTTGAAATCGACGGCGAGTTGATGTTCGTGAATTGAGCCTCACGCTCTCGGCCACAGCAGTCCCATTCTCATCGTTGCGCACCATACGATGACGGAGATGAGTGTCGTCCACTGGCATACCAGTCTCACGTACTTTTTGCACAAACTTGCGTACAGCAGTCGCGGAGGGTGCTTCATTTCGGCCAAAACTTCATCATCATCATCATTTACAGTGACCCGCATGTTCCACTTAAGCGGTCGCGAGGGCAATGCATGCACGAGAGATCTCCAAGCCACTCGATCCTCCGCCATCGACTCTAACTCATCACGGGTTATGCCCAAGCGCAACCAGGTAAGTGTTTAGACCTGGTCCAAACACCTCATTCAAAACTTCTTTTCAAAAAACGCACTGTCTGGCACTGGCTACACAGCACTCACTTTGGAAATAAGTTTCAATATTTCCCAACGTTGTTGCAGCGTAGAGCGACTCATTTTGTTCCGCAGAGGTATGGTACTGACTTTCTGCCAAGTTTTCGAGTGGGAAACAGCTATCAGTGTCAAAATAACCTATGATTTAAAAAAAACACTAAATGTCCCACGTAAATACGTCTGTTTTCTTTTTATTTCAGATACCTCATTAGGAAAATGAGTCTGGCAACATCACAAAAACACCTCAACGTTGAGTCCGCCGTATCCCTGTCCTTGACCGATCACAAGAAAAGAGTCGGATGTAAGTACATTCTACGCCACATTCTGTAATCCCTTTTGAAACCCCCTCTATTTCTCAGGTGCCATAACTTACCTCGTTCTTGGATTCACCTGCATAGCGCTCAGTATTCTCTCAATTCACTACAATTTCCTTGATCTTGCGCTGAACGAACGCATCAAACTCCGTCCCGGTCTTCCCCCCTTCGAGAAATGGAGAAATCCCTCCAACGTAGACTTGGGCGTGCGGACGTACATCTTCGCGGTGGAGAATCCTCATGAATTCCTCCGTGACAAAAACGCTAAGTTAAAACTGAAAGAAATCGGCCCGATATACTACAAGAAGACCATGCGCCAAGAAGACATCGTGTTTCACGAGGAGGACTCAACCATGTCCTTCACAACTGTGCACGATGAGGAGTACATTGACGAACTGAACGAACCGTTTATCTTGAACAAAACCATTACAATCATCAACCCGATCCTGCTCGGAATAGGCGCCATGACGCGGAGTAACATTTGGGCCAAATACCCCTACGAATGGGCGGCCAAGAAGGACAGCGTCTTTATAAACAGAACTGTCTACGAAGTGCTCTGGAACACGACGTCCCCCATCCTGGAGTTTATAAAGCAAATCCCGTTCGTTGTGCGGCGACCCAATGCTGGCATTCTGTTCAACGTAAGTCCGAGAGAACACTCTTTACTTCATTTCCACTGATGTGCGTTCCTTATCTTGCAGTCCTTCTTCCCGTCACCAACTCGGTACAATGTCAACATCGGCCCAAAGCACGGCTTCGAGAACTTCTTCAAAATCAACACACTCAACGGATTGTCTCAGATCGATGTGTACGATGAGAACTTCCCCAAACACTGTCCGTACTCCCTGAAGGGCGCTAGTGAGGGGACCGGCCTTCCACCGAGGCTCTCAAAGGACACCGTCATAACGGCGTATACGAAGAACCTGTGCCGGACCTACCCCATGGTCTACAATCGAACGGTGAAAGTCGGTCTCCTGGACACCTATGAGTACGTATTTTCTCCGGAGATCTACAAAAGGCCACAAGACCCAGAGACTGACTGCCAAGGGAAGACGATCGAAGCCATTCTGCCCGATGGACTGATCGATACATCGAAGTGTGCTCTGGGTAAGTTCAGCTCCAAACCCTCTCTCAGAAGTGATCTCATCCATCGAATCAATTTCCAGGAATGCCCATGGCGCTTTCGAATCCCCACTTCTGGGGATACCACGGCAAGTGGGAGACCCAATTAGAAGGCATCAACCCTCAGCTCGACAAGCACTCCTCCTACATGCGGGTTGAGCCCATTTCAGGAATTCAACTGGAGGCTACCGCGAGAATACAGTCAAATATACCGATGCCCACGCTTGAGGGCTATCCGGAGGATGTCAAGAGGTTCAGTGAAATGATCTTGCCGATGTTTTGGATGGAATATGTAAGTCGCAAATCAGGGAATTCATTTCTTCACTTATGGGCTGTCACTCTTCCGCAGACGCTTCACAACGGAGATCCTCTGATCCATGGAATGATCTTCACCGTCATCAACCTTCCGGTAATCCAGCCAATTGTTGTGCTGCTCCTTCTAATCTTAAGCGGATCCGCCATCTACAAAGCTGCAGTTCTGGGCTTGGGACTTAATTTGAGTAGAACGTGGAAGCCGACAAAATGTCAAATAAGTACTTATCCCACGACGACAGAGAGATATTTTAGCAACTATCCGGACGATACGGAGAAAACGGCACTTTGATCAGGGATGAAGACGTCTTTACTTCGAATATGTACAATAAATACTTTAGTTTTAAGGATTAAATTTAGTGTTAAGAAGGTTTTCGTTTAAGACTGTTCGTTTTTCTTATGAATTTTGATGGCGGTTGTGTTCAGAAAACTCTAGAAATATTTATGAAGTCAGTCCTCTCATAAATCTCATTTCAATTTGATTGTGGAACAGGATTTTATCTGTGGTGGAATTGTACGAGATAACGGGGAATTTGAAGTCGGAAAGGAGCTGTCATTTAAGGGCATTTCACATGAGACGCGAACTTCGAATGCAAAATTTTCAAAAAAAAAGAAAACCATATTTCAGGAAACATCAGCAAAAATGTACACTTTTTGATATGCCAAAATGTGCATAAATAAATTTTACACTGACAATTCGCAGCTACCGGCGACTAAAGGCAATTTCGCAGTTCCCCGCTCATGTGAATAGCCGTTTATGTAAAGGGTGACCAGATAGCGATGATAGTTTTTTCAATTAATATGTTTCAGCAACTGTCAAAGTTACCAATGACATTTAGCTGTCAAAATATTCAGTAAGATTTGCCATTTTTACATTTTAAGCTTGCCGAATGTGAGAAAATTTTTGAAAAATGTTACAGAATTTCCAAGTATAGCAGCCGTTTGAAAACTTAAGTTTATGTCAAAACTAAACGATAATTAATCAGAAGCATCGTCAGATTTCAAAGTGTCCATAATTGCTTAGAGAAAGTTAAGGAGAATTCTGTTGTCAACCGAAATTTGCATGCTTAGAGACGAATTCATTTCGCTGCTGCAAAAGTGAACGAACTTAACGAAACTGAGCGAATTGGTCACAGTGTATTATTTCTGCGCATTCGCTCGGTTCTCATAAGTTTCCGTACGGCCACTATAGTTGCCCCTTCAGTTGTAAAAATGCAACGTGAATTTCGTCTTGAGGTCGGTCATCATCATGTCTTAAGTGTGCAGGCACCTCGTTGCACCGTAGAAAAGTTTGAGTCCGAGTAGACTCTTTTGGACCTTATGCCACCAACCAGATAGGGATTGGTGCGAAATGAAGAAAACATAGCCGCCGGAACGGCCAGGATCAAAGAAAACCCAAAAATGTAAATTCGGCGCCGATCAACTGGAGTGGACATCGCCAGAGAATCAACCCGGCTTATTTTGCGGATGCATTTAGGCCTTCATCCTTATAAGTTGATGCTGACGCAACAATTGAAGCCAGACGATCATGGACATAGTCGCGACTTCTTTAATTGGACGCTGGAAATGTTGGCCAGGATCCGAATGTTGGCCAAAAAATCATCTTCTCGGACTAGGCCCATTTTTACCATCCACAACCACAAGTGTTCGACCAAGCACCAATGCATCCACAAAAATTGACTGTTTGGTGCGGTTTGTGGCATGGCGGTATCATCGAACCATATTTCTTTCGAAATAAGGAAGGAAACACCGTTACCGTCAATGGTCTCAGGTATAGAGCGATGTTTACGGATATTCCAAGGCCAAAGTTCGACAACTTCGGCAAAAATATAGGGCCGTGCTACAGGCCATACAAGCGACGCAACTTTGGACAAGCTCGAGGCCACTATTCGAGACGTTATTGCCAGAATAACGCCACACATACTGGATTAAATATTGAGCCAACCGCTTGAACCATGACAGCGAATCCGAGGCGGCCTTTTTAATATTGCGCTATACCATTCATGAGGGCATGAGTGTAGCTTCAAGATAAGTCCAGAATCAATTTGATATCACACATCGTTGTTACTTTATTCAAATTTATTTTCTTATCGTTCTTACTTGGTCGCCCTTTATCAGTACTAAGCGATTAATATACAGGGTGGCGCATAAGAAACGTTAAAATTTATTTGATAAATAGCATTTTTCTTTCTGGCATTTATTAAAATTTAGATCATGGCTTGGAAATAAGCTCACATCATATTTTAAAGATTATATCTCTCAAATTGTACCCATTGCTTGCTTCCAGCTGACGTGCTCTTTCCAAAGCTCTTTTCACTACTTTTCTTTGAGTTTCAGGTCGCAGTGCCCTCACTTCTCCTCTGATATTGGCCTTAAGCTGTTGTATGGTTCTTGGCTTTTTGACATACACCTTAGTTTTTAGGTAGCCCCAAGGAAAAATATCTGGAGTCATTAAATCGGGCGAACGCAGTGGCCAGTTAAAATCAGAGAAACGCGATATCCGATCCGATCAAAAATTTTCCTCAGAAGAGCCATAGTTGAGCCATGAATCTTTTATAAAGACCGCCTAGACATACCCAATTGGTGGAAGTTTCGGGGTTTTGCTCAATACATACTTGCACCCGAGCAATGTTCACATAATTTCGAACTGTACGACAGATAACCCTTTGTTGCTAAAAACGCTGAAACAGTTAGTAAATTGTTTGGTGCATTTCGAACATGAAAGAAAGTTCGATATAATCTTTGTGTCTGAATAATTGAATGTCGACTTTCAAAATAAAATTGAACCACTTCGGCCCTTTGTTCTGTGCTCAATCTTTCCATCATAAATTTCCCAAGTTTTTCAAAGTTATTTCTGAAAAAAAGTAAAAAACATAGGTTAACAAAAAATTATTCAATACTTAAATCTTAACGTTTCTTATGCGCCACCCTGTATTAAACGTGGTTCGAGCGTTGGACTTCATTCTGTTCATAATTCCAATCCAATTAAGGAGTTATATTTTGTGCACTACTCATGATATCCTGTTCCAAAGTGTACTCATCACGCTTATTGAGCACAATTTTACAGTTTTGGACAGAGTTCAACGCTTCAAGACCAGTTTGTTGAAGAACTTTTCGACTCCTGTTGTCTGTGCCATTTTTCTCTGACGAGTGGAGGGACCTACATATAAACTTTGTCCTAACTCCGAATGTCAAAATTTGGAAAGATTTACTTGACTGTTAAACTCTCTGAGCATTGTCAGTGATTTGAGAGAGATGATGCCGTAAAATTGAAAATAGGTGTGTTCTGGATTTAACCATGGAACTTCAGCATAGTAGTCCTCGGATTCACTTACTAGGCCACGACGGGGCGACCAAATTGAGGAGAGCTAAAGAGAAAAAAAACTACTTACTTGAGAATTTAAAGACACCAAAACTTACCAACATGAACTACCGTCTGATGGTTTTGACATAAACTATCCAACTAGTAACACGAAAAGGAGTGTTGCAAGAATAATCTCCAAACCGAAATGGAGAGTATTTTCTTAAAATTTGTTTAAAATTGTTTAACATTTAGCGAGTACACAAACAGTTTCAACGAAAGCTTAACGATGGAGCTACCTGGAATATTCGAGACTCCAACCAAACTGTCATTGGGACAGATTCTGTTCGGAGTTTTTAGGTGAAACTTGTTTGAGTCTCCTGGTAGAATTTCCACAAATTAACAGGGGATGACAAGTTTTTTCATTATGTTCTTTTACAGCAGAGTTTCATTGTGTCTTTCCGCAAGTGTTTCAAGTAGACAAAGGTATTGTTCAACTAACTTGGAAGGTACATTCGTTGAGTTAATGATTTTGAGTGTGCATGAAATAAAAGAAAAATAACAAAAGCTGTGGAATGTGTTTACTTCAGTAGTGTTTTTCTTTTTGTGGCATATAATCGCTTTGAGGACAATGCTTTGTACAAGCTTGCACAATTTTTTTTCTAAAAACCGCAATGAAAGTGAGAGCTGTCAAAGAGAATGGCTCTGTTTGCGTTTTTTTATAAATGCCTGCTGTCTGAAATCAATTGCTTTTTAAGAAACAAAAGGAACTGCTGAAAGTAATGAATTGTTTGCTTGTAATGAATCCGGTTCGATCTCATTTTGCCAAAAAAGCCAAAAAAAGCCTTCGGAAAAGAAAGTTGTCTCTATCCCATCGTAGATTTTATGTGAAAAAACACAATAAACTCAGGCCAACAAGTCTGCTGGACTATCCTAACTCGCATGTTATCTGAACGTATGGAGTCGGCATTAAACTGTGGGTTCCCTCCACTCGTGAAAGAACAATAACACGCATAACACGAGTTGCTTTAGAAGCTAGGCCCAAGTCCACCCCGGACTGTAGCGCCGCCATGACTATTATTATGCGACTATTAACCAGACGCCAAAAACAAGGATTTATCAGAAAGCAGGGAAAAGAAAAGCAAAAACAAAAAACCTAACCAGCGTTGGGCGCCATTTATATTGAAGATTCCCCAAAAGATGGACAGTCCCACCCTGGCACAGAGAAACGTGAATTTTACTGAACAGAACAGAACTAGTGGTAATAAAAGTAAGCTCGAACGACTAGCTCGCGGTAGAGATGAGTTTCCTTTCCTTTCCTGCACGTTTCCTTTCTGAAATTAAGTTAAACGCCTAAACGATTGGATGGCGCAGTTGGTTAAGTGCCTGCCCCAAGTTTGAGGGGTCCCATATTCGAATTCCAGTGAAATCAAATCTTGTCCAGTCATCATTTGCCGTTGGGATCAAATTAACGGCACTGGAGTAGGTTGCTACCTGACAGTATAATAGACCAGTTTTGAGTCTGAGTGCTCTAGTGTAGTGTTCCAAAAATAATCCGAAAAAAAAATTTAACCCCTCGATTTAAAAATTTAAAAAAAAAAGATAGCAATGGAACAATAAGTACATCATTGAGAAGCCTTTAAAAATATTTCAGAACATTTGTCGGGCGCCAGATTGCTTATAACAATCACAATGAAACACCCCATGAGAATGCTTATAAATAGCGTCCGCGTTTGATTTTTTTGCGGGATCAACTTTTTTCCTGTTTTCATAAGATTCAAGCTGCGACTAGTACGCACAAAGCGCTATATAAATAGCTAAGATCGCACACCAGGAAAAAAATATGACGGTGAATGTCGTCTTCCAACATCGATCGTGGCTTATCAACGACTTCACATGTCCCCCCTGCATAGCTCCAAAAGTAGATCACGTGATTTTGGAGGCACATTCACAGACTTATTACACGAGATTATAGTCTTATCGAGTGTCTTTTTATAAAAATAAATTGATTGCGGCGCCTGCTGTGTATCATGTTGCGTCATCTGCTTGAAAACACGGTTCTTATGTCATTTGATTAAGGAAAGAAATAAAGCAATCATGCGTCTTTAAAGATTTATACCCTCTCTACTGATTGTCACAATCTAGCCGGCAACAGTTGTTAATCAATAATTTCCCATTCACTCAGGAATATTTCGTTCTCTTCAAATGATGCAAGTGATGCTAGTGATTCAGTCATTCAATCAAAACTGGTCCTCATTACTGGAAAACAAAACCATTGTCGTGATGATCAGGATCATTAACACTCTCTCTGAACCCAATCGCCGGAAGTATGACGCACATTCTAGTCAAGTGCCTGCAGATCATAAAATGTCAAAGGAAACAAAACAAAAGTCAGCTGTGTGCTATAAAATTGATTATTTCTTTGAAAAGTGTTGCCAAGTTGAAAAAAAAATACCCTACGTACTAGTACTGTTCGAATAGTTCACCATTATTGTAAACATTGAAGGAATACTCTTACGGTTGTTTTAATGCCAAATATGCGGACTAACTTCGGTCATCCTACAGATGTCAGCTTCCACCTTGATTTTGGTTATAAGAGTGAGTACAAGTGTACAAGAGCGGAGTGTTCCTTATTTAACAAAAATAACAATTATAATCGAATTCTAAAGAAAAAATACTCTTTTCATCCTGAACTTCGCCTGCCACTGTCCAATATTCTGAACTTTGGCTCATCAGACTATAAGACATTTCACCATTAATTCCCGACAGGTTATTAAAGCGCTCTTTTGTAGAGTTGTTGTCCTTGATGATGTCGAAAAGTTAGGTTAAGTTAGGTTGGTGTAACTGAGAAATTAGCAATGGAGATTTTCGTGGTCTTCTACCAGAAAGTTATTGGTTAATAAGCCACCTTTGTTGACGTGATTACACCAAGCCTCAGGCCTTTTTTTCATTTGGGTCGATTTGACAAGAAATAGACTCCATAAAAATGCGCGTAGTAAGATCAACGAAGATGGCTTTATATGAAAGTGGACACATGTGTGCTTGGGCTCAGATACTTTAGGGGTCGCAGGCTTGACAATTAAGTAAGTAAGGACACATGTGTTTACTGCACGACGGTAATTTGCCTCTATTTTGATCCAAGCCATTAGTACTAGATCATTAGTACAATTTGGTACAATTTTGGGATTTGACGTGACGGCTTACAACTTGAAGTCGACTGCGAAAACTAAAGTGAAAGAGAAATTAATTGAGTTCAAAAGCACTAACAAAGTGGTTAAGAAGAAATCAATAGTTACTTCTCAAAAATACAGCGAAGAGAAGTCAAAAATTACTGCACGTCTGTTTTGTTGTGCATTTCTGCACGCATAAATGCATGCTGTATTGCTACTCAATCAGAAAGATATTAGACTAAATAAGCACTTTTGTTGTGCGTGCTATTGTTCCCTCTCTAATGGCAGCTTTAGCTCAATGCCAATACCGAACCGTGACACTTTTAGAGAAATTGTACGTGACCCGGAAGGGGTGGTGCAGTAAAAATGAAAACTATGCTTAAAACAGACGTGCATTAAAATGCATTGATGCACGTGTGTCCACTGTAACGTGTCTATTGCACAGGCCTGCATCGATGCGATGAATAGAGGCTTCTTATATTGATGCAATCTACATGTAGTAGATCAGCAATGATAGTATGATTTTGGGACTTGACCCACAGGATTTAGAAACATTTTTTTCTAAATTGTTAACCCCTTTCCACTTCAATGGCAAAAATAATTTGTTTCCTAAAATCATTTGCTTCTTTTCACAATGACAGCAAACCAATGCGACAGATGTAAAAATTCACTGCACATCTATTTTGTTGTGAATTTCTGCACGCATCAATGCATGCAGTATTGCTGCACATCTGTTTCAAGCTTTAGGTTCAAACTGATTAGGAGCGACCTCATCGACTGAGATCTCTATCGCGTACAACTGGTTGAAAGAATAGAGAATGAGTGTTCCAGTGTCTTGAGAGAAAAGTCGCAACCGATGGCTTAGGAATGACCAAGGCAAAGACTGCTTTCGGGATGATGTTGCGTCAAGCAGCAATGCAATGCAAATTTTCACAAAAAGATTGACTTAGAGATTTTGTGTGCATGTAGCACATGAAGGTGACTAAAATTATCATAGGAGAACTACGAGCGTTTGTTAGTAGATGCCTACACAAGAGATATGCAGATTTTCTGCCCCTTTAAAAAAACACCAGAGAACCAGAAGTTAGAGTGAATAGGTCACCTTATATGAAAGAACGACTGCTGCATAACCAAGCCGGCAGAAGAAAACTTCTTGCAGAACTGTGGATGTACAGCTGTTCAGTACTGAGGCACATTACCAGGAGTTGAACACGATGATGCGTAGTCTTCGACTCTGAGCCTGTGGAAGAACGCAACAGAGGGCGTTCACGTACAAGGTGGCGTACACAAGTCGAGGAAGACCTCGGCGGGCTTGGTGTGCGAAACTGGAGGCAGCTGGCGAGAGGCAGGTTGGGTGAGGCCAAGGACTGTTCCGCCCTAAGAAGAAGAAGAAGATGAGTAGACTTATTTGAGGCTTCAGGACCAACGAGGGGAATCAGGACATGAAATGAAACGATTCAACGCCATTATCAACTACGACAAGACATCCACAGAGATCAAATCTTTAGCGACCATGGAATCTTGAGAAATTTTGTGAACAGAAAAGATCTGATGTGATGGCAATAATAATAATAATGGCGGCGCTACAGTCCGAGGTGGACCTGGGCCTAGCTTCTCAGCAACCACTCGTGTTGTGCGTGCTATTGTTTTCTCACGAGTGGAGGGAACCTACAGTTTAATGCCGACTCCGAACGGCGAGATTGAGAAGCTTTTTCTAGACAGTTATACTCTTTGAGCATTGTCAGTGACTCGAAAGAGGTGGAGCCGTGAAAAAATTATTGGTCTAATTTCGAGAATCAAACCGACAACATCGAGCGTAGGAGTCGACGCACCTACCCACGCCACGGCGACCACGACGGCGGCGTGATGCCAATGCTCCATCTCAACTAACAGAAAGGAAGTTGTGCACGGTATCATCCACCGCACCCTCAAATAAATCAGCATTGAAATAAGAAGAACTGGCAGCAACCAACGACACTAAGTTCAAAATCGCACCTAAAACTGTTATCCAATTTTATTATCTTAATGGTAAATGTAAACAATAAACAGCGAATGGCAACACCGCAAAAAATTGCGAATAAATATCTGATCAGATAGCATAATCATAATAAATACAAAACACTTGATTATCAAATAGCGAACGATAAACGATTTATCTTTGCTTCGGAAATAGTGACCATGCGTGCGTTTTGTGCAATTCCCATGAATTCAAAATGGAACCGTCTTAGACCACGTATCGTAATCGCAAAACAAATAAAGATAATCTCTAGTGCAAAACTCGGCGAGAAGCTATTCCAACCGACAATCGCTTCTTAGTTTGCGGAGCCACGCTCCAAGCATTTTCCAAGCAAAAGCTTATCACACGGCTAGAAAAAAAAACGCCAAATTCAGCAACAACATCATCACTAGAAATAAATAACTGCGAGTGTTTTACAAAAAACAGTCAAACCACCGGTGACGTTGGGTCTGCTGGTGATTGATATTCGCAGCAACAGACATCTGAGACAAACAAAAGCCGACAGCAAAACATTTAAGAAGTGATCACGTTTAGTGCTCCGAAGGTGTCACCGATATTGTGGCGTTCGTGCGGACTAAGAACCAACACAGAACACGTAGAGTCCGAGCTTGATCAAAGCTATAATTGTGTTTTTAGTTCTTCTGCTAAGAATATCACACTGGTTCGAAGGTGATGTGAAGTGACACTTCGCGTTCGCGTTTTTTGTTTTAGTTCAAAAAATTATGTGTTCTCCTGCTCTGTTATTGGTGCAGTTTTTGTGATATGTTCCGTTATTGATTGAATATTTTTAATTGCAATGCGTACCTAGAGTGTGTTCAGAATAAAAGTGTTTGCATTGCAAAGCGTCATTGAGCGTCCCTACCCACATGGTACTCGTATCAAACAACATCAAGCATCAAGTGAGTGCACAGAATAAAAAAGTGACTTGTTTGTTTATTTTTTATGAACTTTTGAATTTGCTTATGATAACATTGAATTCTATAAAATCACAGTGGATGGTAAACGACTCAAGGTTGTTGGAGTTGCCTGGTGTTTACAGTTCTTTTCTAACCTCAAATCAAGCGCATGTTGCATTGTGCATAGTTCTGTTGGCATTGAGAACGTTTATTTATTCTATCAGCATAATTTGATTGTTTACTCCATGAGTTACTGTCCGGGATGTATTTGAATCTTAATAAGTTTATCTAGCTAGCACAATTTTAACTAGTTTCCTCCTACGCTTTACTCTACTTCATTTGTGGTCCCCTTCCTTGGCCACCTGATTTTTAATAGTCATCTACTAGTTGATGACTCAACTTTTGTTTCAGCCAATATCCAAGCGCTCTCCATTTTCTAACTGTGGTCGTCGTCGAGATAAGAGACCATCTAATCCCCCATTAAATTGTTTTCTTCACCAAACCACCGAACAAAGACTTTTCCTCTTCAAGCGGTCAAGCACGTGTTTAGCAGCTCTTCATAACATCCTGTGTCATAAACCTTGGGTAGTAATGAACTTATGCGCTGTTGCCTTTGTTCAGAATTTTTTTCAATGAAACACCTTTAAAGTTAAAAAAACTCAGTGGCTTCCAGATGACAAGCGGTTTAATGGACTCAGGGCTACAGCTGTCAACAGCGACGTCCCTTTTAGTGGACCCAGTGGACGGTGAAACCGATTTTTGCCGTTTCTAATTAAAATGCAAGCATTTGCTCGAATGACAGCCCACTGAAGTCTTTCCATTATGCCGTTATCTCCTGCGTACGCCAACCAAGTTCTGCAAGTTGTGCGTGTGATTGTTCTCTCATGAGTTCAAGGAACCTACAATTTATTGCCGACTCCGAACGGCGGGATCGAGAAACATTTTCTAAACAGTTATACTTTTTGAGCATTGTCAGTGACTCAAAAGAGGTGAATCCGTGAAATTTGAAAACAATTTTTCTGTGCTGGGAACTGAACCAGTGCTGCCAGTATTTATGAGTAAAATTTACCACACTGGAGAAGAAAAATTATCATCCCTCTGAAAATTTACCACTTTCAAAAAATGTGAGCTATTATGAGGTACCATTTTTTCGCAAAGTTGGAATTTTAAAATGTTGTTTTTAAAGGGAATCGAATGATTTAATTGCTCCGCGAAGAAAACTGTCGAATTTATTTCACTTTATTTCACTGTTGTATCTTTTAGGCAATTCAATGTTGCCACTAGAGAAGTTGACTGCATTTGTATTCTTTTATGTTTGCTTCCTCCACCGTGCTTTATCATTTCTTCAACACAGGGTATTCCAACCATGGATTTGTTGAAGAACACAAACAAACGGAAGGATATTTGTTTCAAAAGAGATTTACCCTGTTTGTATGAAAATACATTTTTACCAAATGTGTGGAATGGGTTTTGGAATTTTCCACGAAAAGGTAAATCTACCACAAACTGGCAGCACTGAACTGAACCTAGACTGAAAGTCTAGTGCACACTGTGCCACGGCGCATAGAGCGTCAAGTCTATGAGGGTCTGAGACAAAAATCTTAGAATAAACATTGAAAATGCAAAAGAAAATACATTTTAATAAAAGTAATGGTTTTAATTAACCTATACTTACAAAACAATCGACTGGAGCATAAACAAAAATCTTTGTGAAGAGCATTTACGACAGTTCTTAAAAAAGCTGTACATTCTTTCAGAAAAATCTAAGTCTAAGTATATATCTAAGGCTTTTTCAAGTGTTAACAACTTTGTTTTTAGACTATACTCATCTCTATCTATAGCAGATAAACGGCGAGACACACATTTTTGGTGTGTATTCTAGTTCCTCCCTAGATTTTGTGGTTACAAGAATTTTATTCTTCGATTTTTTATCCTGTTGGCAGATTCTTCAAACGGATTTTGGGGTCTCCCATTAGTTTTGGCCTCCAAAGTCTTACACAAACTATAAGCAAGTATAAATCACTTTTCAATCCTTCATGCAATGCTTGAGAAATAAGGTATGGCTTCAGGATCATTGTTTCCACCGTACACTAACAGCTCCAACAGCAAAAAGGTTTTTTTTTCTGGAGTCTTATTTCCTGAAAGTATAAGTATAAATTAGTCCAACGGTAACAGTCCTGTGAGTATGTGTCTCATTCAATGACATTTCAATTTGAAAGCTCCTGCAAATGACAGCTGAGACTAGACTCTAATGAAAGAAGCTTGTTTTGTCAAACTTCTTAAATGGCATGATGCTTTCGTAGTTAACAACGACCTTTGCTTTTTTTATGATAATTTCTATTAGGGTTTCCACGTTCGGTAGACCACTTTTTTGATTAACGCTTAGTTAGCATTGTGGATAAGTAGCTATCAGGGAATTAACTTATTTGAACCTTGAAATTTGTAAAAAAAAAAAGTACTTTCTCCAAATCTTGTTGTTGTTGTCATGATAGTCGTAAACCCAAGGGTCAAAGGCTTTATTTATACACCTGCCATTCGTTTAGTCAATATAGTTTGTCAGTGGGAATTGCGGGGGGTCGTTGTGATGATTTCCCAAAAAAATATTTCTTCCCAAACTATATTTTCTACGGTTTGATTTAATTCGGGTCCTAGAGCGCACCGAAGAAGATTTTGAAAAATAATCAAAACAGCGGAAAACGTTTTGAAACATAGTTCAAACAGGTTTAAGACTCTGTTGATGATTTGATAGGCTATTATCTTTGTCTGTAAAAAAGGTGCACAACTTACTACCGTTATTTTTACAAGTCGTAGAATTATTTGGAATTATCGAGAATAAATAACTGGCTACACGATACTAAAACACTTGAATTTCAGAAAAGGAGGAACATTCAAACTTCCTTTTAAGCGACTAAGTAATAGAGAACGTTCAAGACCGCATATGACAGCGTGCATAGAGACGAACTATACAGCGCCATGTCTGGATTTACGAGTCCATTCCTGCCAAACTCCTCAGACTTAGCAGGTAAATGGAGATGGAGAACTATTGCTGCTCCATCAAGGTCCCTAAAGAACGAGGAATTCAAAGTTAAAAAAGGATTTAGACAAGGCTTTCATGTGACTTTTTCCAGAAAAGATCGTACAGAACTCACTGGGTAACACCAGAGGCACAATCTTCCAAAAGTCTATACAACTGCTGGCAAACGGAGACAATATTACCGTAATTGTTCGAACACTGTGAGGCGCGAATGAGACGTCTGTTGGCATTGAAAAGGAAGGGCACCCGAAAAAACGATTACGCATACAAGTGGAAAAGGATTTCAGCTATCTTGGCGTGGGTAATTGGAGGCAGCTGGCTAAATAGCGTGCCAGCTGGAGAGGCTTGTTCGGTGAGGCCAGGTCCACCCCGAACTGTAGCGCTACAAGAAGAAGAAAAAGAAATTCCTTTCGAATGTTATTCTGATGCATTTCACCCTGCCGACTTGGTGTTTACAAAACGGTGCTTACATGAGCGAAAGAAAACAGTTGTATTAGAGACAAAACATATTATTCATCACAATCGAAAAAGGATGGATTGGATGCGCAGAAAAGTGTCCTTCTTCACCAGAAAATTTACTTTAAAAATGGACCACTTTTACGCAAGTATGCCTTAGTGGCAGCAATTCTCTTTTGCGATCGACATGCTTTTTTTTGTATTTATTAATTCGATCTCACATTCATACGATTACAAGATTGCTAGTAACTCATCTGCACCAGCAACTCGGTCTACTCCCGTACTCTACTCTTCATTCTCCTGCTTCAGAATTGCCAACGAGTACCATACTACCTCGGGGCAAACGTGAACTCCACGAACGATATCACAGTGGAGATCGGACGTAGAATCGCCCTTGGCAACCGATGCTGCTTCGGTTTGTCAAAACAACTGGGCTCAAAACTCCTAACTCGAAGGACCAAAATCATGCTCTACAAAACTCTTATTCTGTCAGTCCTGGTATATGGAGCCGAAAGCTGGACACTAAGCAGAACTGCAGAGGTGATTCTTCGAAAGAAAAATATATGGTCTCGACTGCGAATGAAGGAGAAGACACAACAGCAAACTCTATGAGTTGTACCAGGATCTGGATGCAGTCCGGAAGGCAAAAATCCGTCAACAACGCTACAGCTAAGAGGGTTTTCGAATCCAAGCCTCCTGGTTCGAGGAGAGGAAGACGTCCGGTACAAAGAGCAAGTCATCGCGGACTTAAGACAGCTTGGTCTTGATGACTGGAAGCAGCGTGCCCAGGACCGTCAATGATGGAAGGCAGCTATAACTCAAGCTCAGACCCTACATGGGTCGTAGGCCTGCTAAGTAAGTTAGTAAGAAGGGATTATATCAAGACCCCTGAGGAAACTAAAGCGGCAATGGACTGATTTTGTCTGAATGATTATTTCTTAGTTAAAACTAATGAAGTATGAAAAATCATTGGTTTTGAGTTAATGAAAACTATAACATAAATAAGATGAGTAGTTATCTAAAGTCTGCTATCAGTAAGGTATACTACGTGCTCTCTGGGCTTCACACAAATTTTTACCCGTCAGGGTTAAAATATTACTGGTAAAATCTATACTCCTTCCTCAACTTCTGTACGTTTGCGAGATATTTTGCAAAGTTGATTATGAAAATCAATGGAAAATGAACGTAGTTTTCAATATCATCACTCACTTCGTGTACTCCCTAAAATAGTTCTAGTTATACTAAAAATATCCCTGATTGTTCAATAGCTAATCTCATAACTATAACAATTCTCACTCTGCCGCATAAATTACTTTCTTCTAATCAACCTGAAATAATATTTGAACTCGTAAAGATCACCCTTATTTACTGAACCAAAGTTCACTTGCCTTGAACGTCAGTTTCATGTTCATGCTGATCGTCTGTGGAACTCTCTCCCAGCTCATATAAGATTGATGCAAATAAATTCAAGTTTGTTTTATTTTTACACTTTGGCCGGTGAATATAAACGTTATTGAACATTTAACGAGTAGTTTCTTATTACTCTTTTTATTATTATTTTCAACTTTGTTATTTATTATCTTCGTTCTTTGCTGAACTCTCTCATCATAACTTGTTTTATACGCTGTTGTCTTAAAATTTCTGAATGGTATTGAACAAGGTGGCGCAAAATTAATCATCCTATCAGAAGATGTTATAATTTTTGGAAATGGCGTCGCAGATCAATTATATTTGACATCCGTGAACTAGACAGCTGCAGTATGCAAACAGACAAGCAATGGAGCGCTATACTCCGCAAGAGCGTGAAATAATTGTGTCGATTTTTTTTAAATATTAACGGAACGACTGGCGCATTTGGTTAAGTGCCTGCCCTAGTTAGAGGGGTCCCAGGTTCGAATCCCAGTGAAAGAAAGTTAATACGCTTTTATCCCGTTTTTCAAATCTGGTCCATTCACCATTTGGCGTTGAGATCAAATTAGCGGCACTATCACTGGAGCGGTCGATCAGTGGTAGTAGTCTGACTGTGGTATCACAATGGACCGATATAGTCTACCTGTGCTGATAAATTTACTAGCCCTAACCTAACCTAACTTTGATGTTAGTGCAGCATGAATTTCGATGTCAATTTCCTAATCGTGTCGCGCCAACTAGAGCAAACATTCCGGCGCTTGGGTACTCGACTCGAACAGACTGGAACCACAGGACACCATGCAGGGTGTCGGCGCCACCGTTCGGCCGACAATATCGCGGCCGTGGCTGCCGATGTCGCTGAGAACGAAGAAACATCAACCAGACGACAGGCCACGCAATTGGGCATCACCAAACGGAGCCTACAGCGAATTTTAGTGAAAGACTTACACATGTTCCCATACAAAGTGCAAACAGTGCATCAGTTAATACCTCCTGACCGTCAATCGCGTGTGAATTACTGTCAAGCCATTCTTAATCTCAACAACGGAAAGGGCGATTTTGTGTCGAAAATCAGCATGGCGCATTTCCACTTAAGCGGATACGTCAATAAACAAAATCTTCGTTTCTATGGCACTGAAAATTCGCCTGTGATGCACGAAGAGCTGTTACATCCACTCAAATCCACTGTGTGATGCGGCGTTCACACGGGAGGAGTGATTGGACCGTATTTTTTTGAGGACGCCATCGGCAATACGGTCAGTGTTACTGGGAGTGCTACAGGGCCATGATAAACGACCGACTTCTTACTGCCGGAATTGGATGAGCGGGGCTTGGTGAACATGTGGTTTCAAGAAGATGATGCAACCGCACACACAACACGAGTCATAATGGATATTGTGAAGGAAGCGTTTCCTGGTCAGGTTTCCGTAATCTCCCGTCTTGACGATTTGACGTGGCCAGCAAAGATCGCCCGGTTTAACCATCCCAGACTTCTTTCTTTGGGGCTACCTGAAGTCTCGGGTTTATGCCAATAAGCCTTAGACAATCGCACCCCAGAAATGCGAACAGTTAGAACAGTTATCACGAGAAATCTTGTGAAAAGTCATGGGAAATGCCATAAAGCGGGCAGAAATGTGTATCAACACTGGCGGCATAATTTCATCCTTTCCATTAGCAGAACAAATTGTAAAGGTCCGTCCAAATAAAAATTTCCATCACACAATATCCTTTTTTTTTTATTCAGTAAAAAAGTAATTCAAAAACAAAATTGGATGATTAATTTTGCGCCACCTTGTATTTAATTGAATTAAATGTGTATACAAGTTTTTATAGCTTTACATTATTTTCTCCTCTCAAGATGGCATTTTAATTAAATCGTGCAAAACTTAAAAAAGATCATTTACCTTAATTTGTGAAAACTCTCGAAATAAATAAATAACAAATCGTTAAGCAGGTAGGTCAAGAAAACATGAAGTTCGCGATCACATATCTGAATCAACTTTTTTTCTAGAATTGACCGGGAAGTGCCGATGTAATAAGTGACTTAAGGAACTTTCACGTTTACCAAGTGTAATCTCGTGATTAACTTGCATTTCATTGTAGACTTCGTCAATAGACAGCAATCAATGGTAATTGGAGTACAGAGACACAAAAACCAACGAAGTTTATAAATAAATACTCGATCTAAAGCTGAAATCCCACTATTATCGAGAATACATTCCGATGGGAAACGATCTTTAAGTGCTAAGTGGCTTGTCGCGTGTACTGTGATAATTGAGAAATATTTTCAATCCAATTAACAAAAGTTTGAGAGATTTTAACGGTGTTAATACTTCGGTATGTTTTCAGTTCGAAAAATAGAAACAAACCGGACACTCTAATTATGTTCAATGTTAAGTGGTTAATCTCTTCTGCAGTCTGACAGGCTGCTGTGAATAATTGCTACCGTCTCCAAAGTGTGGAGACATTGAAATCTAATTTTACGCCGCACGCTCACTAAACACAGTCATCAGAGAGTTATTTCCTTTTTTTCTGTTTGTGCAAATATTTCACCGGCCGCACCGTGTAATTAATTGATTTAATAATTATCCATCACTTATTAGGTTTTTGTTTGATCCAAAGTCAAGATTCTGTCATCGATATTCTCCAAAAAGCCATCAATCATATTTCACGCGTTAACAAACTGCGAAAGGACAAAATCATTTGAATCAGCAATTTACGAGAAGACTTTAATAGGCCAGGTCTGATGCGAATGTACTCATTTCGGTCTGTGAGTTATTCATGAGCTGTGTAACAAAGAAATAACCTTCAAATGTGATTTGACAGTGGGTTATTGAGTGCAGTGTTTTTGTGATGACAAGTGGATTAACCAGTTTGGATATATGTTTGAAAGAACCATCGAAAATACAAATTTGTGAAGTGTAGTCAAATTTTTGGTAAGAGTGGTATTTTTTTTTTCTTAAATAAGCTCTTCTGACTATTTTTTGACGTGTCTGACTTCATCCCCGAAGAAGTTCTTGAACACAGCCCACTTCAGACATCTGTCTCACTTAAGTTTTATGTTGACAACTGACAGTGAAAGTGTCTTTGGTTTTCTTCGGCTGTTAGTTTTTAGCGATCTGCGGCACGATCGTCACCTAGTTGCTAATGATCTACCGCATGATCATAATTTCGTCTTTCATTCTGTCCGTCAGATCAGTGTCCAGAAAAATGTTCAATCTCATTTCAGAACTGAACAGGTGTGACATCCCGTGGAGAAATTTGAGATTCCCGATGTTAGAAGATCTATCGTCTAAAATGTAGACACAAATCAATCTCATTCATCAGATTCACAGATCAGTATCGAATATTGACGACGAAAATAACACAGCACTTAAACATGCAGAAGTTTTGAGTCATATTCAAGTATAGGCCTTTCGGTATAAAATGTTGCTCATTTGTTATACAGGGAGGGCCAAATACAGGTCTCTTTTTAAAAATGCAATAAAATTAACAAAATTAAATATTTTCCATGTATTATGGCTTTATTAGTAAGAAATAACTTTGCCATTAATCATGAAATACAAACTCGTTCAAGTGGCTGCCTCAGCTGGCTTCGCAGTATCGCATTGTGTCACCATTCTTTTCCAAGATAGTTTCGGGCTGTAGCTCACGGATTGCTTGGGCGATATTGGCCTTAAATGCTGGAATCGTTTCCGGATTGTTGGCATAACATCACTCCTTCACGGTTCCTCACAAAAAAAACTCCAAAAGGGTCAAATCGCAGCTCCGGGACGGCCGATCGACATCGCTAAGACGGCTGATAACACCATTTGGGAATTTGGTGCGCAAAAGATGGATTGTCACATCGGCTCTGTGGCATGGCGCGTCATTCTGCATAAACCAGGTCGTCCAAATCTATGTCTTAAATTTCAGTGAAAAAAAGTCGGTTAACATGGCTCTATAACGCCCACCATTGACCGAAACGTTGGTACCAGCCTCATTTTCGAAGAAAAATGGTCTAATGATGCCACCACTCCACAATCCGCACCAAACTGTCACTCTCTGTGGATGCATTGGCTTCTCGGCAATAACCTGCGGGTTTTCCGAGCCCGAGCCGATGCGTCAACTTTGTTTGTTAACGTAGCAGCCGACATCAAAATGCGCCTCGCCTCGTCAGAAAAGATGATTTTTGGCCCAAAATCGTTGTCCAATTCAAGCTGCTTTAAGACCCAAACTGCGAAGCGGATGGTCACGCGCCATCAATTGGTGAGTCAATTGGATCTTGTAAGCGAATAATCCGAGATCTTTATGCAGAACTCTCCTCAGGCTAGTGCGTTCTGCCTGCTGAGCTGTTGAGATCGATGGCGAGTTGATGTTCGTGAATTGAGTCTCACGCTCTCGGCCATAGCAGCCACATTCTCATCTGTGCGCACCGTACGACGACGGGACCATGAGTGTTGTCCACTAGCACATCAGTCTCATAAACTTTTTGCACAAACTTGCGTACAGCAGTGGCAGTTAGTACTTCATTTCGGCCAAATCTTCATCATCATCATCATCTTCAGTGACTCGCATGTTCCACATAAGGGATCGCGGGAGCAATGCATGCACAAGAGATCTCCAGGCCACTCGATCCTCCGCCATCGACTCTAACTCATCAGGAGCTATGCCCAAGCGCAACCAGGCGAGTTTTTGGACTTGGTCCAACAACCTCATCCAAAATTTCTTTTCAAAAAACGCATTGTTTGGGCTACACAGCACTCACTTTGGAAATAAGTTTTCAATATTTGCCAACGTTGTTCAAGCGTAAAGCGACTCATTTCATTCCGCGGAGGTACGGTACTGACTTTCTGTCAAGATTTCAAGCAGGAAACAGCTGTCAGTGTCAAAATAACCTATGATTTAAAAAAAATACTAGATGGCCCACCCTGCATATGTATATCAAGGACAGGAACAGTCTCATTCGATTCAGGAAAATGCATCAGAATTCATTGGAAAAAATATTACAAAAGTATATTATACAAGGTGGCGCAAAATTAATCTTGAACTTGAAGCTCTTCAAGTGCAATTCAAGTAATTTTTTAGAGCGTTTCGTAATAGTTTGAGAATCCTGGATACATTACTACACACCAGAAATGAAGGAACAATCAAAACAATGGTCTTCTGCTAACAAATGTTCTCCAAAAAAGGCAAAAACGCCTATCTTATATTTGAAAAATCATCGTAGTGGGTAGGTGCGTCGACTCCTACGCTCGATGTTGTCGGTTCGATTCCCGAAAAAAACATCAAACATTTTTTCACGGTTCCACCTCTTTCAAATCGCTGACAATGCTCAAAGAGTATAACTGTCGAGAAAAAGCTTCTCAACCTCGCCGTTCGGAGTCGGCATTAAACTGTAGGTCCCCTCCACTCGTGAGAGAACAATAGCACGCACAACACGAGTGGTTGCTGAGAAGCTAGGCCCAGGTCCATCTCGGACTGTAGCGCCGCCATTATTACTATTATTATCTTTGGGAAAAGTATATATTTTTTATTTTGAGAAAAAATAAAAGTGTGATATTCAATTCTAAAGTCATTGACTTATCGAACCGCCCTCTCACTGCAAAACTACATTTTTATTACATTAGATTAGAAATTCGTGAGTAATTTATATTGAGAAGCATATTCATTGGTCCCAACTTTGAATTGCAGATTTTGTGTTCCTTGAGTATCAATTAAAGTTAAAAATTCAACAGGATAATTTACCACATTATTTTGATTGATAATAATGTATACTGACGTTGTTTTTCTCGCAAAAAGTGGTTGGAAATATTACTATAGCCTCACCCCAATTATGCAAATCATATCCGACAGTCAAATTCGCCTACAGTAAAATTTTGTTATTACGCAGTCGAATTTATTGAGCCAGAGGTCGTGTGTATGGCACGTAATACTATTCCCGGTTTCATCTGCTTTTACGGTGGAGTTGATCTGTAATTTTATGGTCGTATTTTAACCCGTTTTACTAGCATACAAATTTGACTACGACTCAAAATAGATCTCCGCGATGTTCGGTCGTACCACAGGTACAACAAGTTAAATCAGAAATGGGTTTTTCGTTCATCTAGAGGAGTTCGAAAATATTTGTCACCACTTTTGTTGTTAACAATTTACATACTTGAATCATTCACATGTTTTTGTTGCCAACACAATCAGATCTTCTTAATTCATTACACTCAAAATCCCCTTTTTAATTCTCTGTTAATCACGGTGTACATTGTGTGAATGGAGGCTGTGTGCTAATGATTTATTTGCGATCGCCAAGCAAATGTCTTTAATGATAAAAAAGCTTCATTGTTCATTAACAGTGCGATTAGTGACTCTTGAAGTATTGCGACGCTTTCGATGTAAAATATCTCTTGCTGGGTATTAGAAACAATGTATGTTTTTGATGAAAATTAACTGCAATTGATGCGTCAGGAAACGTAACGTCGTGTACATGTAAATGCTATTGTTGGCATGACGTCGGAAAACAATTGATCATCAACAAAGCCGCAGGCTCAAGACTGGCGACTGGCGGCAATGTTCTAGTAGGGAGTATGTACCAGATCATTTGTAAGATTTGGGAGGACGAAAGCATGCCCGATGACTGGAATACTAGCTCTATATGACCAATCTACAAAAAATGGCGATACTACCTCTTGCAAAAATTATCGAGGTATATCCCTGCTCAATGTTGCCTACAAGCTTCTGTCCAGCATATTGTGTGAGCGTCTAAAGCCGTTTTGCACCGCATTAATCGGCATGTACCAGTGCGGCTTCTGGCCCGATAAATTTACTAGAAACCAGATCTTCACACTATGGCAAATCCTGGAGAAGACCAGCGAGTTTTAAATCGAAACGCACCAGCTTTTCATCGATTTTTAAGCCGCATACGACAGCATTCATCGCAAGGAACTATTCGAAGCGATGGCCGAATTCGGGATCCCGGGAAAACTGATTCGGTTGTGTCGCACACACATACGCGATGCACCGTGCAGTTCGGCTCGAGGACTTCCGAGCCGTTTGAAACATGCACCGGATTTCGGAAAGCAGATGCGCTGTCGTGTGGTTTCTTCAATTTGGTACTGGAGAAGAGAGTGCGGCGGGCTGCTGTGAACACGGAAGGCACTATCTTCTACAAGTCACTCCAACTGGTGGGATACGCAGATGACATTTTGTAATTCTGCCCCACCGTTCACTGTCGGCAGCTCTTGTCGTTTTAAAAACAGATTTTCCTTTATACTACAACTAGAGTATTCAGCGTGCTTCGCTACGCTCTCCCTGGTCGGCGTGTCCCCTTCTTTATCCAAGGGATCTAATTTTTCCCGGTGTTCTTAACATGTGTGCAAAATTTCATAATTCTCCGTCAAATGTTTGCTGAGAGATGCGATTTTCTGTTTTTCCTATAGCCTATGACCGATTCCTGATCGATCGGTGCTAATAGTGTCGAAAATTGCATAAGGATCGGTGCAATTGTTTCGAAATTTATCTCATACTTACTAACGAACCTTCAATGTTTTATTTATAGATCTTCTTCTTCTTCTTAGGGCGCTACAGTCCGAGGTGGACCTGGGCCTCACTCAACATGCCTCTCCAGCCAGCACGATCTTTCGCCAGCTGTCTCCAGTTTCGCACACCAAGCCGGCAGAGGTCCCCCTCGACTTGTGTGCGCCACCTTGTTCGTGGACGTCCTCTGTTGCGTTGTCCCACAGGCTCAGAGTCGAAGACTCTTCGGGCCGGAGCTAAGTTGTCCATACGCTCTACATGGCCTATCCATCTTAGGCGTTGGATCCGTAGACGCCTGGCTAGACTCATGTCGCTGTACAGCCCATACAGTTCGTGGTTGAATCTTCTCCTCCAAATGCCATCAACGCAAACAGGACCAAAGATCGCGCGCAGAACTTTTCTCTCGAAAAGACCAAGAGACTGTTCATCCGCTTGGGATATTGTCCATGCCTCTGCACCGTAAAGCAGGACTGGGATGATCAAGGTCTTATACAAAGTCAACTTGGTCTTCCGAGAGAGGGCTCTACTACTCAATTGCCTTTTGAGCCCATAAAAACAGCGGTTGGCAAGAGTAATTCTGCGTTTGATCTCGGTACTGATGTTGTTTGTACTGTTAACCGCGGAGCCAAGGTAGACGAAGTCCTTTACTACCTCAAAGTTATAGCTGCCTATGGTGACGTTCTGGCCAAGTCGTCGATGTTGTGCGTCCTTTCTCGATGACAGCATATACTTTGTTTTGCCCTCGTTTACCGCCAGACCCATTTTAGCCGCTTCCGTTTCAATGCCAGCAAACGCATCATTGACGGCTCGCTGTGTTCTCCCAATCACGTCAATGTCATCCGCATAAGCTAGCAGTTGAACGGACTTTTGGAAGATCGTGCCTCTTGTGTTGGCCAGTGAGTTTTGCACGATCTTCTCAAGAATGATGTTAAAGAAATCACATGACAGCGCGTCGCCTTGTCTAAAACCTTTTTTGACATTGAAGGTCTCGGTGAGTTCGTTACCGACCTTGATGGAGCAGCGAGAGTTCTCCATCGTCATCCTGCTCAGTCTGACGAGTTTAGCAGGAATGTCAAAACTAGACATGGCGCTGTATAGCTCGTCTCTATACACGCTGTCATATGCGGCCTTGAAATCGACAAATAGATGGTGTGTGTCAATTTGCATTTCTTGGGTCTTCTCCAGGATCTGCCGCAGTGTGAAGATTTGATCGATGGTGGACTTCCCGGGCCTGAAACCACACTGATAAGGACCTATCAGTTTGTTCACGAATGGTTTCAGGCGTTCACACAAAACGGCAGAGAAGATTTTGTAGGCGATGTTAAGGAGACTTATCCCTCGATAGTTGGCGCAGTCAAAGGGGTCTCCTTTCTTGTGGATCGGGCAAACGATACTGAGATTCCACTCATCGGGCATGCTTTCCTCCGACCATATCTTACAGATGAGCTGGTGCATGCGCCCTACCAGATCACCTCCAGCTGCTTTAAACATTTCGGCGGGCAGACTATCTGCACCAGCAGCTTTATTAGACTTCAGTCTCGATATCGCTATCTTGACTTCGTCTAGGTCGGGGGGACGGTATTCTCTTCTATCATCGTCCGTTGTGTTGAGTGGAACATTCTGCCTGACAGCGGTATTTGTGTCCTCATCGCCGTTCAACAGTCTGCAGAAATGATTTTTCCAAATTCTCAGTATCGACTGCGAATCTACTACTAGCTGTCCATTTTCGTCCCGGCAAGCTTCTGTCCGAACTTTATATCCATTCGATAAAAGTTTTACCCTTTGGTAAAACTTTCGGACATCATTCCTGCCATAACACCTCTCCATCTCCTCGATCGCGCGCTTCTCGTGCTCTTTCTTTTTCTTCCTGAGAAGCCGGTTCTCTTCCCTTCTTCTCTGTTCGTAGAGCTCACGAACAGCTCTCGTGGTTCGATGCAGCGTTGCCCGGTAGGCTTCTTGCTTTGCTGCATGTGCCTGCCTGCACTCGTTGTCAAACCAGGGGTTTTTTCTTGTTGGCGTTTTAAAACCCAGCACATCAGTAGCGGCTTCTCTGATGGCTCTTTGACAACGTTTCCATTCTTCGTCTATTGTTAGTGCAGGCGGCGTCGAACTTTCGGAGAGTTTCAGGGAGACTCGATCGGCAAAGTTCCTGGCAGTCTGTTGCGATTGTAGCTTTTCGACGTCAAACCGTGGTTGGCTTCCTCGACTCCGTTCTTCTCTCGATATCCGTGTCCTTACCTTGGCTACAACAAGGAAATGGTCCGAGTCGATGTTGGCGCCTCGGAACGTTCGGACATCAAGAATACTGGAGGAGTGTCTGACGTCGATCGCAACGTGATCAATCTGGTTGACGGTTGAATGATCAGGGGACCGCCAGGTCCCTTTATGGATGTTGAGGTGTGGGAACCGCGTGCTAGCTACAGAGAGGTTTCGCCCCGTAACAAAGTCCACCAGCCTGAGTCCGTTTTCGGACGTGGTGTCGTGCAGGCTGTGTTTACCGATGACTCTAGCAAAGATGTCCTCTTTACCCAGCTTAGCGTTAAAATCTCCTAGAACGATCTTGGTGTCGTAGCTGGGGCATTGATCGTACGTTCTTTCTAGGAGATCATAGAAGTCATCCTTGCTATCGTCATCTTTGTCCTCCGTTGGGGCGTGGGCGCAGATTAGGCTGATGTTGCCGAATTTAGCCTTGATGCGGATTGTTATGAGGCGCTCGCTTATGTACTTAAAGCTTAAGACTTTTTGCCTAAGTCTGCCTCGAACAACAAATCCACATCCAAATAATCGCTGCCTTCGCTCTCTGTAACAGTCGCCGTAGTAGATATCGCAGTTTTTCATCCTCTTTTTGCCCGGCCCATCCCATCGCACTTCCTGGATTGCGGTAACGTCTGCTTTATAGCAGTCTAGGGCCTCCGCGAGTTCATCGGCTGCACGTGGTCTGTTCAGGGACCTCACATTCCACGTGCAGAACCGAAAGTCATTGTCCTTATTCCGTTTGCTGGGGTCGTCAACAGTAAATCCGTCCGTATCCGAGGCATATTGTTGCTTCTCAACTCCTTACTTTTTTACGTGGTGAGGAAGTTAACCCCACGCACAACCTCCAACTGGGAGGACAGGTCCATTTGTTTAGCCCCCGGACAAAGGGGTCCGGAGGGATCCGGTGTCGGTAGCCTCTTGCAGGCTGTGAGCGCCGCCGTTGGCCCTAAAAGGGCTCATCCGCCGCCATCTCTATTCCAAGGTCCCGACCTTACCATGGAAACCAGGTAGCTCCTGCTGACTGGAGTTGTGGATGCCGCCGTTGGCCAATCAGTTGACCAGCTCCTCCGCCGCCATCCTAAAAAGAGTGATGAGCCCTGGTAGACTCACACTCCCCCCTCTCTCGTTTGCAGCCGCCCAGACGTCCCACGAGGGTTTATTATTATTATTATTATTATTATTATTGGTAAAATAATAATTAAAAATTGATGTTAGCTTACGTCCTCTCTTAGAACTTGCACATTCGTGAGTTCAGGTGACTGTGTGTCGTCTACTTTCGCATAGGCATGATGAGTATGAAACTCTGAATAATGACATAGGTTAATCTCATAAACCAAAAACGCACAAGTCACTCTTGGCAACTTCCTCTTCATGCCTGTAAAGTTTCATTTCAATCGCTCCAGCCATATCGGAGATTATCCCGAACAATCAGACAGGCAGACACTACGATTTTTTTTAACATAGATTTGCATACACACTTTATTAAACATCATTGCCTCAATCATTCAATTATTCGCATATCAAAAACAACAAAACAAAAACACTTACCGGCACGTACGTTTGTGTTTAAGCGATAAAAAATTAAGTTAATTGTTTGATGATGTTCAGCTGCAAGTTTGAAAAAAAACAACAGATTTATGCAGCAAAACTCTTTGTTCAATAAGCAACAAAAAAATCAAATGCGACTGTTACCGATTGTGAACGGGTATAGTTCACAATGCGAGTTCGATAAAAAAGAACATTAACACTCACTGACAATGACAATCAGATCAGGTTCAATGCCGTTAATGTGCCGAATTATCTCATCCTTTAGCTCTTGAATTGTTCTTGGCTTATTGACGTACACTTTTTTATTTAAATGTCCCCAAAGAAACGGTGTCAAATCACATGATCCTGGCGGCCAATAAACATCGCCACGACGTGAGATAACACGGTCCCTGAATTTCTCGCGCAAAAGAGCCATTGTTTCGTTGGCTGTGTGGCAAGTGGCACCATCCTGTTGGAAGCACATGTCGTCCAGGTCCATATCCTCAATTTCTGGCCACAAGAAGTCAGTTATCATCTCGCGATAGCGAACAATATTCACGGTAACTGCTTGGCCGACCTTATTTTCGAAGAAGTACGGCCCGATGACGCCGCCAGTCCATAAACCACACCAAACAGTCAGTTGTCACTCTTTCTGGATGCATCGGCTTTTCGACAATCATTCGTGGATTCTCATTTGCCCAAATGCGGCAATTCTGCTTGTTAAAGAATCCACTGAGGTGAAATTGTGCCTCGTCGCTGAAGATGATTTTCTTTGTAAAGTCACCATCCACTTCTGTCTGTTCAACCAACCATTGGGCATATTGACGACACTTGAAATGATCAGTAGGCTTCAACTCTTGAGTCAATTGAACCTTGTAAGCGTGTAAATTCAAATCTTTATTCAAAATTCGCATCAGTGATGTTCTCGAGATGTTCAATTGTTGGGCACGACGACGAGTTAACGGCTCTTCTGCCACACTATCGCGAACAACAGCAATGTTTTCCACAGAATGAACTGGGCGAGCATGCACAGGTGTTTTCACATTTCCTACAGACCCTGTAGGATTCACATTCTACCGAATGTGGACACATTTGATCGATTATGCTTACCAAAAAAATCACGAAGTGCATGAAATGCATTGTGATTTGAACGCCCATTTTCGTACAAGGCTTCAACAATCTTAACGCTCTGCTCAATTGTGTACCTCTCCATGGTTGAATTTGACAAACACTGAAACAAAGAAATGTCAAAGTAAGTTGGTCAAAAAAAACATGACGTTAAGGTGTGGCTCACAATGAATATCGTGCATTATGGTTGGACCACAATGTCTTTTACTTTCATTGTTTTTTACTTTTTTTTCGATATTTAAGACAAACAATTTTTCTCTTAAGGTTTTTTTCTTCCAGTTCATTCATACTTCCAAGGTATTATACGTGGTTTAAGGTTCGCTTTTTTAAAGTAGTTGTTAAGTATGTAAAAACATAATAAACTCATATATATTGTCCACTTCAATTTCCCCGCACTTTTTGCAAGAATCTCGTCCACCGTTCCACTCTCTAAAAACCCAACAGTCCAAATTAAAAAAACAAGGCTGTGCAAGAGGCATTGTATTATTTTTATACAAAATCTCTGTTTCTATTTTTTATACGTTTTTTTTAGAATACAAACACGGTCTTTAATATTTTTGCAAATCTCTTCAGAATTTCCTTAATTAACTCTCAATTTCAGATCACATTTTGTAAACATCTAACAAGGACAACAGTCACTTCGGAAAGCTTAAAAGTCTCAGCAGTCGCACGTCTTCCTTTTGATCTCCCTCCTTGCCGTACTATGAATCCCTTGAACGAACACACAGTGCACAAGAAAAACATCGGATGTAAGCCCACGATCTTAACTTTTTCTCTCTACTCTCTTATGCAGAAAAAAAAACCTCCTTCCAGGTGCAATATCCTATCTCCTGATAGGCCTCTCATCCGCATTCTTTGGCATTTTATCAATTTTCAATGATTTCCAAGATCTTGCACTCACAGAGCGCATCAAAATGCGTCCAGGTCTCCCACCCTTCGAACTGTGGAAGGACCCGTCACTCACAAAAATGGACATTGGCATCAAGCTCTACCTCTTTGTTGTGGAAAACCCAGACGAGTTCCTTGCGAACAAAACAGCAAAACTGAAGCTAAAAGAAATCGGTCCCATTATCTACAAGAAGGTCATGCGGCAGGACGACATCGTTTTCCACGAAGAGAACTCCACCCTATCGTTCTCGACCGTTTTCGATATGGTCTACGATGACGAACGCAACCAACCGGGCATTTTGAACCAGACCGTAACCATTGTGAACCCCATGCTCCTGGCGTTGGCGTCAATGGCCCACGATATGTTTCTGACCAGGTTCGCATTCAATGTGGCGGCTAAGGGCGACCACGTCTTCCTCACTCGGACTATTTATGAGATCCTCTGGAACAATACCTCGCCGATATTTGACTTTGTGAAGAGGATTCCATTCGCAGTTCCCCGGAAAAACGCCGGCATCATGTTCAATGTAAGTTGTAACTAAACATCAGCGTTTCCCTTACGTTCTTGTATTGCAGTCCTTCTATCCAACAGAAAACAGATTCAACGTCTACATTGGACCCAAGCATGGCTACGAGAACTTCTTCAAGATCAACACCTGCAACGGGATATCGAGGATCGATGCTTATGTGGAGAACTATCCCAAGCATTGTCCGGTCTCTCTGAAGGGAGCGAGTGAGGGAACTGGCCTGCCACCGCACTTCAGGAAGGATGAAATCATCTATGCGTACACAAGGAACCTCTGTCGGCCGTATCCAATGGTCTACAACGATACCATTCGAAACCGCGGCGTGGAAGCGTATCGCTTCGTGCTTGCTGACGAGATCTACACGAGGCTTGAGGATCTCGATTTGGATTGTTTCAAACGGACGGGAAGTGTGAACCTGCCCAATGGACTGAGTGACGCTTCAAAGTGTGCTCTAGGTTTGTGCGTTGAAATGATAGCTTGGAAAATAAATAAATTGTGTCTTATCCTCCTCAGGGCTTCCGGTGGCTGTGTCTAATCCGCACTTCTGGAACTACAGCGGGGAGTGGGAGAACTATCTGGACGGACTCAATCCCAGGGCGGAACTTCACGCGTCGCATGTCATATTCGAGCCGAAGTTTGGCCTTCAGCTAGAGGGTATAGCTCGCCTGCAGTCGAACCTACCCCTTCCTCGGTTCGACTACTTCTCGCCGAACATAAAACGGTTCAGCGAAATGGTGATTCCACAGTGCTGGATGGAATACGTACGTAGAAACTCTAAAAACCCAACTCATTTCGACTCTAATCAACCGTCTATCTCTTGCAGTTTATGATTAACAACGATCCAACCATCCATGCGATGCTCATCGCCTTCCTCTACCTTCCAGCGATTCAAGTCGGATGCATAATATTCTTCCTCGCCTTAAGCGCATTTGCTCTCTACAAAAGTGCACTGTTAACGGTTTCGTTTTGCGGGAAACAAGAACTTTGCCACGAACCAGACGTTCTCTACCTCCAGAAGCTCCTGCACCCTCACATCAGCAGATAACCACGTAGTGGCTTTAAAGAATGCAAACTCATGGCTTTTAGGAAGACGAACACGCCTAGTGGCGATACATACCAAAATTGTAACTAAGCGCATTTAATTATAAGCATAAAATACATTCTAAGTGTACAGAGAGGTGTTGTTGGTTTGAATACCTGATGTGAGGTACTTTTTTTTTGGCAGAAACCAGAAATCGTTTTCAGAAAAATTAAAAAATCGTAACATGTTCGTTTTTGCATGCATGGCCAGGCTCGGGCAGGCATCAGAATAACTTCTGGGTTTGCAACCGTCACGGTAACAGATTCCACAGACATAAATCGCCTTAAACAGCACCTTTGCTACCAGTAAATGTGCACATCTAAATGAAACTTTGAAATCATTTCTTGTTTTGACTCATAGACTACAAGAGTTAAAAATAAAATGTTTTATTTTCGGTTTAAGACGTGCCAATGTACGAGTACACTAAAAGATGTTGGAGTTGACTTGTATACGCCAGATTATCTGAAACTTGTGGTTTCAATAAAAACAACTTTATGAGCTAAACATCGACATAGAATCAGGCGTCTGCAGATCCAGCAACTACATCACGTGGTGAGTAGAGACCGCGTTAGGAAGCTAGCGGTTGCTGTTTATACACAGAGGAAGACCCTCGGTCTTAAATGTGGAGTCCAACCGAGAATGGCACACTGAATGTACACAGCAATCGTTTGGGCGGTACTAAAGCCTGATCAGATACCAATGATAGTTTTTCCAATTGTTCTATTTCAGTAACTGTCAAGGTTACCAATGACATTCAGCTTTCAACATATTCAGAAAGGTTTGCCATTTCTTCATGCATCGTTTCACACTTACCGAAAGGCGCGTTCACACAGTACTACGAATTGGTGGTCAGACTTTACGTGACGGACCAAATTTGTTTTATGTCGAACGTTTTTATGATAAGCCATTAGTCAGATCGGTCGTATGGCAGTTCAACTTTTTCCCTGGTCGGACCGCGTGTCGTTGTGTGTGAACACATGTCGTATGACTTCAGAGCATTTTTTCACCTTGGGCTGTGATTTCGTTGAGTCAACTATAATAACGATGACCATTTTTGCAGATGCAAAAAAGAAGACAATCTTATTATTTCCAAGAAACGAGCAAAAAGCGAAGAGAATGTCATACAAATTTATCGAATGGAGTTGGATGACAGTTTGCGATTCATTCACAATAGCAAAAACCATATAGAATTAAATCATTCAAACCAGTGCTGTTTACTTTTTGTGTTTATAGTACGTTTACATCACCCAAATGCAACATTCCAGGAAACAAATTTCGAAATCCAGTGTTCCCACTGCAACTTCATCATTTCAAATGACAGCTAGTGTCAGAATTGATTATTGATATTTTTTCCTGATTGGAAATCAGAAGTGGTTGAACCATTTGGCTTGTTATATTAATTTAAAGATAAATTTGCTAATTCAAGTGATCAACAAAAAATTCTTCGTTTGTGTCTGCCCACTTCCTCCTTCCTTGCTTGTAAATTTTTCTTCGTTCCATTCATATTGCAATGATCACTTGAAATGATTTATTGTTTTGTTGACAGCTGATTTTTTGTTTATTTCAGCGGGCTGAAATGTCATTGTGTGACGAATTGCGTTACGAATTATAAGAGGTTTAAAAAACGAATTACGATTTATAAGAGGTTTTGTGTTCATTGCGTTGCAAGTAAAATACGAAATAACCAAGGGAGCAAAATGTATGAACATTTTACGAATTAGCGACAATTTTTGGAGAGACTAGCAGTTTATTATGAATTATTGAGGTTTTGATTTATCGGGGTACGAATTATCGCAATTCGACTATACATACACAAAATAAACTGACACAAATATGAAAAAAACAACGAGATAAAATACCTGCAGATAGAACATGTGCCTCCATGATCGAGTAGCCGAGTTGAACAGATTACAGTTTTGGTATTTAAATCTTCGTTTCGTTCTTGTTTTGCAATCCTGGTTTGATATATGTAAATGTACCTCAGTTTGGATGTAATTCGGTTTAATCCGGTAAACTCAATTGAAACCTAACCTAACTCATCACTAAACCTAACCTAACGTATGGACAACTCCGAACTTCCGGTATCGCAACCGGTCTCCACCATAATTGATGTGACGCATATGAGAGAGACCTGAACCAATTAAGCGTACATAACAAGAACCAGCTTATCGGAGAACGTATTATGTTCTACCACCACCCAAGAAAGAATTTCAAGTGAAGCACTTGACTGACTGGACTAATGGTGAGGGACACCAAGTATAGACTTAATAATTAAACCATGAGTTCATCTTCGATTATACGGCCTAAAACAAATGTATTAGGCACCCTTATCTTTTAGGCTTTGCTGCAAAATCACTTATCGGAAGTAATTAGTTTAAATTTTAAGGTTTTCGGCGACACTTTCTGAGGTTGTTAGCGATTTTTATTTTTTCTCTCATTTCATTAATTTTTTTGCTTTTTGAAGATATAACGAGTAAAAGGGCACCTAATACATTTGGCCAAGGCTGTAATGCCATTTAAATATTTAAATGATTCAGAGATTCGTATTTGATCAAATCGATGACGAGCGAGTACCGCTAAGGCCATTTTACTCGCGAAACGGAAGAGAAGAGATTTCTTTGGGAAAGGTAATTATTGGATTCATTGACAGCTGGATCCAATACAAACAAATGGTTTTGTGTGATTGTTAAAAAAATGGATTTTTAAAAAATTTACTAGGAATCTCTTAAGAGTACTGCGCCGCCATAATTTCAAAAATTGTTTTCAAAAAGTGCAAATTCCAGTTCGGTGTCGAAAAAAAAATTCAAAAGTTTACACTACCATTGTAGAGGAAAGCTTTTCGCAGAGCAATTGTAAGAATTGAGAGAAAAATATACGTATGGGTGAGAGTTGAGTGAAATAGAATTATTTTAGTAACACCAAAAAGTATGCAATATTTTAGTGTTTTTGATTGGAAATATGCACTGCATTTGTACCAGTCAACGCGAGTGACTGTGACGTTAAAAATATTAACGACGCATTGCGTTGCAGGTTTGATATCTTCAGATCGTTTCGCTATCGGACAATCAATGAAGTTTGAGTTTCAGTGCCTACACAGAACATTCTCCTTTATCCATGTTATTTGTTGTATAGAATTTGGAAATAGCTATGATGCGTAGTGGGACTGCAATTTTCGAGAAAACACTGCGAGAGATGTTTCTGCTCTTGTTTAACGAATAAATATAATTCGTTTGCTGCAATCGGTTCACATTGGTCAGGATACAGGCAAAAACGAAGTTTAAAAATTTGTAAACAACCGATGATGTTGCAGTCCATAGACAGCGTCAATTTGTTCACTTTTAAAATTTTTTTTCTGATAATAATGATCGAGTTGTACAGAAGGTTATCGATTCTTGAAATAGTCCGGAAGCCAAAAATCCGTCGACTAAACTGACTCGGCCACATGAACACCAATGCTCTAGCCAAGACTCTTCCGAATCCGAGCCTGCTGGTTCAAGGAGAGGAAGACCGAACCTCCGGTATAAAGACCAAGTGATCACGGATGTGAGACAACTTGATCTTGAAGACAAGAAGCAGCGTGTCCGGGAACGTCAGCGGTGGAAGGTTGCAACGGCTCAGGATCAGACCATTCATGGGTCGCAGGCCTGATAAGCAAATAAGTGTAGCTCATGATTGAGACTTCTCTTCAAAACGCAAGCTGAACCAAAGATGATCTACCCACAGAAACATAGAATTGAGGAAAAAACACAGGAAACAAACGATGGAAAAATATTAAAGAAAACGGCTTTCATTGTTTCATGGCACATGCAACTTTTGAAAATAAAGCCTCAATTTATTTGCCCAGAAGCCAGTCAAATGTCCACACGGCTACCATCACCATCATCTACAAGCAGTTTAGCAAAAATATTTCCTGACAAAGTGTTGAATATGACAGGTTTCAAATCGATCGAACAGCTATCGTCCTACGAGTGAAAAAATAAACTGACTCTCGCTTGTAAGTTGCTTTACATAAATCTTGTTCGTTTTTATTTATCTTCAAATGTGTATTCTGTACTTTCTATGCTACGGTGACATTAAATTTAAATTCATATTCTGTTGTATTAGATTTAGTTTTATATTTTGTTTATACCTCTTTCTGTTACTAAGCGTACATGGTCTCTTATTGATTAGCTTAAAATTAAAACTTTAATGTAGTTGATTATTATGAAACATTTATCGTTATCTATGTATACCGCTCCGTTCTGTAGGACGTACATATCTTATGTATTTACAGTGTGTTTAAGCTCTAGTGATAAATTTACTATACATTACTCAGGTAAGCATTTCTTGCGACAAATTCAACATAAATATCAGAATGGTTACTTCAACAGACAAAAGAAACGAAAAGTTAACACATATCTCCAATTCACTAGTTCCTCGTGTTTAAAAAGAAGGCCCTGTTGTTCGCCGAACAGCGCAACAGCTAAAACAACAACTTAACTAGACATTGTTCAGACGAAATAAAAATTGCTTAAAATGCAAAAACATTTAAAAGATAATAAATACGTCGCCTCTTTCATGTGTTCTCGTGTTTTTGCCACACCAAGACGAAAGGATTCTTACTTTAGATGGATACAATAAATAAATCGTGTTTCAGTTTCTTTGATTTTTGTTTTCCTTATTTTTTAGGTTTTATTTGTTTTGTTTTTGATTAAATGAGAAAAAATCACAATGAAATGTATGCTGCTCTGATGCGTTGTAAAGTCAATTGATGAACGCGTGCAATTTGAACTAATAAAAAGTAACGACAAAACATAACATTCTTAATCAACTCTTTTTAATGGAGGCAAAGTTGCATCGTTCTTATTTTCGTTTTCCTTTCTTTTCTTTTTTTGATAGGTTCAGAGCTCACTTATGTTTAAATGGTTAGTACTACAATTAATTTTCATTTCTTTCTTGTTTTTTTTTCCTATTTTTTGAACACAGAGTAATGCATGAAACATTATTTTGCAAATTGCAAATTTTAGTCTTTGCCATGAGCAAGAACATTTGATAAGCTTTCACAACAAAATCTAGCACAGCGTCACTTCTGCACTCTTTGGTAAAATTTGACTATCATCGCTTTGAACGGTCGAATTATGCGCAGATCGTTTGTCTGATTTTAGATTTGTTTCGGCGGCTTGAACTTGCTGCTGTTGTTGTTGTTCATCAGATTTATCGCGAAATCTTTCTTGATAGATTTTCTCACGATGTTCAGGTGTAAGTATTGGATTTAATATGGTCGATGCTCTTTCAATTCGCACACGGAAACGTCCACGATCACGGGCGTAGTTCTCCCAATGACCCTTTCGAGCTGCACGATAAGCATAATTCCATGTGTGCATCACATGCACTATGGGTTTGGGGTTGAAAGTCACCTGCAAAGAGAAGAAAAGAAAATTGTTAGAAACATTTGAAATTCAAAATCTCAGGAGATTTAAGGCTGTTTTCATAATAAATCTGCACTAGTACAATCGCATTCCTCTACGTAGTTGAACACACACGCTGCAGAATGTCTGCAGGCCTGGTCTAGTACAGTTGTCAAAAAATACTGTTTTTTTTTATAATCGTGTCCTTTTTGTAGTCAAAATATAATCGCATTTCTTTTTTGTAGTTGAACACACGCACTTCAGAATGCCTGCCCTAGTACAATTCTCAAAAAATAACGTTTTCTTCCAATCGCGCCCTTTTTTGCACTCAAAAAATAATTACTGCATAAACTGCCCGATATCGATGACAAATTGACGTTTATGCACAGTAGGTAATGCAGTTCGGCTAAGTTAGTTCGATCGTAAATTTGCATTAATGAACATAGATAACGTGGTCCTTTGTGAGTCAGACGTTTTAGAAAACATTCCCAAGCGGGATTTGTGCAAAACCTCTCACTCGAACAGTCATCAGCTCCCAAATTTAAAATGGTATCAAATTCATCACCTAATTAACACAAAGCTACACTTAGAGATGATCCTATCTGGAACACTGACTTAGTCTAGGTTGTTGTCAGAAATGTTTTTGATTGCATCATCAACAAAAACAAAATAGCACAACATCAAGGTCATAACGTAGAATTCTCATAATGGACTGGATTTTTAAGGCCACAAACCTCAAACGTTGTACACACAAAACAACTGATCAAACAAGATATGGGTACAAATTTTTTTAAATTCTTTTAATCACATTCTAAAAAAGCTTTGGGGTGTTCCCTGTCTTTGGATTGAATCTATTAAAAGACAACTATGATTTCGGTATGCAAAAATCTAAAAATAAAACCTAAACAATCCGAGAAGAGGATTCTAAATTTGTTGGAAACGAAACATCAACTAGACGTGTTGTCATATTGTTTTGTTGCCAGGTAAACTTCTCTGAGCGGGGAACAAATTCGATTTCAATGTACCTGCTGCTTTCCTGCCTCTCATTAAAACGTAGAAAATAGAAAACAACGCGGTTGCCACGATACCATTTAAAAATATTATTTATCGTGATGAAACACTTAATTTGTCAAAAAGGTGCCTGTAAAAGCTGTAAAAGCTTTCAACGTAACATTTATAATTCGATTACGAAGCTAGAAACAGACACACTTTATTTGCATGATATGATCATCTAACTTCCATGTTCGTTGGAAGAGAACGAATCGAGTGGGGGTTTTTTTGATGTGACTCAAACTTATTCAATTTCAAGGATGATGTGAGTACCCACTTTGTGTACATCGTGTTTTGCATGTAAAATCATACACGGTAATCGATATATCAATTAGGTTGTACCCAGGCACTCGTGCTTATGTGTAGTTATTGTTATCAAGCTCATTATACATTTGTCTTTGAGGTCAATGCTGCTGTTAATCCAATTCAAATTATTTACTTTTTAATAGCTTCGGTTACGCTAGCGCGAGTAATGGCGATAAGATAAGCTTAAATAGGCTACAACTTCCCATGAAAAAAATATATCATTTACCTCAAAACGATCACGACACGATCGTCAGGAAACAAAATTACGTGCAATTTCGCTTACAAAACCTAAACACAAACTTGCGTGTACTACAAGTCAAGTCATTTTTCGTCATCACAGACCAAAAGCACATTAAAGCGATACATTGAGCAAATGAAAGTCTCAAAAAACAGGTGAAACAAGTTCACAATCGGCGGTTCATTTGAAGGTCTCTCATACTCGCGAGCGAAGTACATAAGCACTGAGACTTTACGGTTCATGACTTTATTCAAGCAAGGGGAATTCCATATTGATGCAAACACAGGCATGCATGATATTCATACACCCGTAGCATGCAGCAAGATCAATGGAGAGTTTCATCAGCTAAGTAAGCTCTTTGAGAGCCTGCAGTGAAATAAGAGGTAAACAAAATTATTGAAAACTTGTTGCGCTTTTATCAATCGAAAGTGGGACTTGTTTGCTTTTAATTAGTCAAATCCGCTGGCTCGAATATTTTCTGATGAATTATTTGAGACATTTGCATGAGATTTCATGCACTTGTGAAGGGAGCTTACGTCCAGTTTGATATTTAATTGATGCGATTTGAAGTCATTAGACTTGCAAAGTTGTATGAAAAATTGTGTCAGACTGTACAAGCACGTCTTGGAATCCAAAAGAAACCAAATACTCAAATGTCAACAGTCGAAGCAAGTGGAAAAACAAAACACACGAAGTCAATGATAACCGGAAATATTGAAATAACAGATGTGTGTACTTCACCCTTGTTTCTAAACAAGAATTTACAAACAACGCCAGTTGTATGTTTTTTTTTATTGTGAGATATGCTTTATAGTACTCTCAACTTGACGAAAAAATCAATTATTGCCATGTTTACATTCCATTCTGGCACTTTTCTAGATTAAAGCTGGAAAACTGAAAGCAAAACAGGGGCACTTTCTCAGTTCATCTCTTTGTCAGGTCAGAACTTTTTTTGTCCGAGTGGAAAACGACATAAGTTTCAGTTTTTTTTCATTATTGTGGCTAAAATGTTACATTTTCCTTAAAACTACTTTACACAATCACCAGAGATGTGGTATATTTGACTTAAATACTGAAAATGTATTATAAATTGCAAGAAAATATACCGCTAATGGTTTTTGAATAACATTTGAAGGAAAAACTATAGACAAAATTTCTTTAATACACAAAACAGTATTGAAATAACTTTTTTTTATTTTAAATATAACTCTACATCTTTTGTATTTGCTGAATGAAGTCATCGAATTTCCTTGCTATCCTGAATCTGAACGCACCCCCAGCTGTCAAACTGAAAATCGATTTCTTGATGATCGATAAAATTAATCACAAACGTCAATTTTAATTTTTGAATTGAAGAACACAGGGTGTGTCATGTGTGTAACACTAGGACTGCGACCATAAAGATCTATTGTACCTCCTTCTTTTGATCTAGGATTTTAGTGCTGCCTTCAAAAATTTGACAACTTCTCTAGATGGGATTTCTTGAAGGTATCTCCCTGTTACGTTTATTTGGTGTGACATTTTAAATCTTTCTCGGGCAAGACTTGGACAGACGATCAGTATCCATCCATCATCACAAACGTCAAACAAAATATCAATAAAATTTCACATCAAAATAGCAAATACAAGGCACAATCTGGAATTCTTGCAATGAAAATGGATACGTTATATGAAAATTCAATGAAATCTTTCACAGAAAATAATCAAAAAAAAAAAAAAAAAAAAAACCCCAATGATTAAGAAAACTTTCTCAACCTCAACCAACTTGGGGTGCGCAATTGTTAGTTCAAGTGTGTGAAGTGCGGTTTTTTTAATTAAAGTTTATAATTTATTTAGAATTTATTAATAACTCGAATTTCTTTCGCCTTCGTATTGTGTTGTTTGTGTTGTCGTGCAACAACTAGCAAAAGATTATGCTAGGCTACGTTAGGTTTTAAAAAGGGAGTGTGATGGTTAATGCATCACTTCCACTTGGAGGCCATGGGGCCCATTGTAAGATTATGCTAGCTAGCGAGGTTTGTTGGCTGAGGCCCAGCTCCACCCCACTGTAGCGAAACAAGGATATTTCGCCAGGTTTATTTGGAACCTGACAAGCCTAGGGCTCAACCAACTTGCGTGACTCTCTTGTAACCCTGAAGGTAACTAGCAAAAGATCATGGGTGTAAGAAAGTTTTTTCACTGATTTCCAGGTCGAATCAAGCTTGAAACGCCACCAAAGAACCTTAAACTGTTGTAATTTTTGTGCAATTCAATAAAGTGTTTAGCGAAACTATTCAAAAGTTGATAGAAGTAAAAAATACGTACATGCATACATTCCCTCCTTTTAAAAAATCGTCCAATAGTCGATCGAATGTAAGAGTGTTTCACCAACATTTGAAAATATCCACAAAAAGCAAAATACCCTAGACTAAATTTTGTCGTCGACTTGCAAAAGCTAAACTCACCGACAAAGTGAGCTATTCAGCAACGAAATTAGGGCCACAAGTAAACTCATCAGCAAATGGAAATGGTTCATCGTAATAAAATGTCCTTTGGTTTTTACAACTTTTTCGTGCTTCTACTTTCTTTTTTAATTAACAAAATTTATTTTTCGTGAGGTTTTTCCTTTTTTCTAATAATTACTCTCTTCTTGCTTGACTGTATTTTGGGTGACAGCTGAGCACTTGGCAACTATACATTTTTAAAACACGTCATGCAAGTCTTTTTCAACTTTTTGGTGTTACTTTAACTGAACAATTATCTTTGTCAGAAGGAAAGGAGCACTACAAAGCAAGGAAGGCATTAGAAATACAAGCTAGTTACAGATGATCAAAATAAACCGTGTTTCCTAGAACAGATGAACAGGGAGATACTAAAAACTAGAGTTCGACCGAAGGCCAGTTTTTCGGCCGAAGCCGAACTTCGCACTGTAAACAGAATATTCGACAATAACAAAACAAAACGGTGTGTTCCTTGTTCCTTGCAACTTCACTTCTACTATTATTGACACAACACTAGCAAATTTTGCAAAATCAAACAAACGACTTATTCATATATCCTACAAAGAAAAGTACGGAAAATACCTTAATTCTATTTTAACGGAAAACAGAAAATTCAACATTCGGCTTCGGCAAAATCTTCCGTCTCATTTGTCCGAAGCCGAATGTTTTACCGAAGGTGATATTTTTAGCCGAAGGTGGCCGAAGCCGAAGCCGAATGATCGGTCGAACTCTACTAAAAACCTCCTCTCTTTCACTTAAGCCTTAAAGACTTCGATAAAATAGATGTTTCTAGGCCGCAGTGTCGCTGCCTTAACGGCTGGAGGTTGTACAAAAGGAAAAACAAAGCCTTAAGGATCCGACGGATCGGCAAAATTTAAAGGATTTAATTTAATACCTAGAGTTTACTCATGCATGTGAGATCATGAATGTCCAAATGTCAATTCGGATTTCGTGACAAATCACAAAAGTGTTGCAAGATTCCATGTTTGAAGCAACCATGTTTTCTTTCGTGACAAATATAGAAAAGGGTTACAAGATTCCATGGCTTACAGCAATCTTGTGTTTGTTTTGAATGTACTTTGAAACGGTATCAGATGGAAGTGCACCATTTCTCACTTCGTTTTCTTCATATCAACGACAAGGTTTTCTGTGTTGACACCTATATTTACATCAGAAGAATGGACTTTGTCAAAAGCGGATGAGGTTGCTCTTGGAGATGCTTGATGGTTGAGGCCCAGGTCCACCCCGGAGTGTAGCGCCACCTTAAGTAAGTACCTTTATTTGCAGACGTACTGTAGTAAGAATAACCTCAAAGTTGTTGTCGTTGCATCGAAAAATATTCACTCATTCCATGTAGAGCATTATTTCGTTTTATCTTTGAAGATAAAGTTTCAGTTCATGAGAAGTGTTTATTTGCATTGCGTCCAGGTAATGCAGTAAACAAACTTTTCAGAGTCGAAGACAAATATACTCATTTCTGATTAATATCCGCTGCAAAACCTCCAAATACCCTCAACGCAATAAAACCTTAATGCACAAATGGAATGAAGTGAAATGAAATGGACTGAATTATTCCACTTAACTGACATCTAATTAACGCATCGTTTAGCATTTCAAAGTCAAAGGTACACTCATGCGAACACGCTAAAGCTTGATTTTAAAATGCTAACACCCAGTGCCTACCATCGGTTTGGGATTTTTTTGCATTTGTCATTCAAGCTCAAGCTAAATCACATGTTGTGATTATTTTTATTATTTACAGTTTATCTTGTGACTGTTCGGAGCGATATTTCATGTTGAAATTCAATACCTATCAATTGAGTATCAATGACTTTATGAAAAAAAAATTGCCTAAGTCATTCGGTTAGTTGATAAATCCTGAGGTTGACACACGTACACATCTGACGGAGGCTCTTTTTCACACGCAACCTACTTGTGAAATGAATATAGACGCCACACACACTTCGTTGTTTGTCTGATTTCACAACAATCGCTCGAAATTGAATAGATTTACTCGGCGTTCTCTGTTCTCTACAATAAAGCAGAAGAAATGAGCGGTACATTTTCTTTGATTGCAAACAAAGTGAACAGAGGCCGCTTGCTTTTAAATTCCGTTTCCCTCATTTACATCCTCATTTACGCACGTGAATTAACCTCATTTGTGTCCCCCAATTACACATCATTCCATGGCAACCGAAATAAAAATAAGTGTATCTTTCCCCTCAGTGTTCTGATGAGAGGTCTCTCGAAATAAATGAAAACCAAATTCGCCCAATGATCACGACTTGTATGATATTTGCCCGCGCGCAAATTTTCTTTACGATTCTTTCTTTAATCATCCGTGCCTCCCACTCTTGGGGTTTTTTTTATCTCACAAAAATGTTTTCGCTCTTTTGAGTGGAAACCTATGACGAATAATAGTGACGTACGCGCCTTATTTTAGCCACATCTCTGAATAAAGTCATCACCACTTTACTGATGATTCATACATCCGGTGGCTTGTCAATGATTACATTCTACCGGTCTGGGAATTCTTCGTAAACTAATACGTGTTGAGGGGAACAATGATGTCACAACTGACTGACTGACTGATTAGTGAACGAAACAACAATCGGGCCTAATGAAAACATCAGCTGTTAATCAATTTAATACACCCCGATTATACGAGCTACTACTTGTTGTTGTTCAACTTGGCCTGATGTTATAATTGAAATGGGAAAACGTTTCACTATCACACGATAAATGGATGCAAACACACTTGTGTTTTTTCACAGCTGACAAACTAGAAATACGAGTAATAACGTGCAAACTGTAAATCAAAACCATATTTATGTAATGAATGTGTACAAACAGATAATTATTTTGTTGTTCTCATACTCCATTCCATACGTTTCTAGCGCATTCTGTCGTGGGTGCAGAGAACTGAACGAACTAATAAAATTGATAAGATAAATGCTGAACTGAATAGCAAAACGTGAAGAGAGGGAGAGAGAGATTTGATGGCTTGCCGCCCAGCAACCGCGTACGTCCGATGGAAATATTTGCTCGATTTTGATTTTTCTCGCGTTTATTTTTGTCTTTTATTAGAGCGACTTTAATGGGAAAATAATGCGAAAGACAATGGATTTACCGGTCATCAGCGGCTAGTAAATATATTTATCAATCGTTCACTGTTCTCCAAAATTAAAAGAAAGCACGTCAAAACCTAACAGACTGTAAAGGGGGGAAGAACCCATTACAAATTCAAAATTCTTTATCAATATTCGCATAAATGATTATTTTATTTAATCCTTTCTACATCCCCTGACGAGTCAAAACTAAAATAGACTAAGAAAACGAGATTTTATTTGTGTCTCACACATTTTCTAAATTTCTAGCGAACAACAAGTGTTTTGTTTGTGGGAGGCTGTATGCTTCCATTTGTATGAATGAGTAACAGGTGTTTAAACATAGAATAGCTTGCGCACAATCGATTTCTGTGTACGAATCTTAAGAAGCACTGGTTTCAGACACATAACCAAAGCAACGTGTGAAATTCATGTCAAAATGAAAATTATCCAATAAACGTTAATGGTGTTTGGATTAGACAGCGTTTACCTGAGCGGAAAAAGGCAGAAATGTTGGAAAGAACGCGTATGATTTTTCAAAAAGTTAGGTTATTTTAAAGTGGCTGACTGCACATAGCAAACAGCTGGAAAGGGAAGTATTTCCGGCGATTGAATCATTATCTGTCCCAACCTTTGGAAAATCATACGATCTCTTTCCGATATTTCTGCATTCTTCCTGTAATGTGATGATTACATCTTAGGGAGTCAAAGAAGGTGATATCAATATGAGATGCGTTATTATTCAATGTGTAATTTTGAAGGAGAATATCGGCGCGCCGTCGCGTAGTGGGTAGGTGCGTCGACTCCTACGCTCGAGGTCTAAAGTTCGAATTTCGAGAAAAAAAACACCTGTAAGCTATTAGTAATTGGCTGAACGGACCCGAGTGAGCGCTTTGTAATTTTCATGTTTTTTTTATAATAAATAATTAAAGTTCAAGTTTTTATAAAGTTTTTTTTTTTAAATTTTGCATTTTCACTCTGAACGCACCCTTAAACCAATGACCAAACTGTTAATGTCAAAACATTCAGTAAACAAGATTTTCATCATGGCGGTGTTCACTAACAATGAACTTTTACAAATAATTAAAATTGTTTACCTTGCGAATCGTGACGTTAGCGTGAGTGTTTACGCCAATTTTTGTAGTCTAGTGAATAAATTTGAGTTAAAATTTTCACTGCTGAATGTTTCCACACCGGCAAGCAACGGGGAGGTGCCCAAAAAGATTGTTGCTGTTCAAACGTACGTCGCAAACGAACCAAAACAGGCGATTGCACGACGTTTTCCATCAATTGGGCATCACTAAGACCACGCCGTAACGAATTTTTCGAAAGGATCTTGGTCTGCACCCTTATAAGATGAATTTATTCAAGAACAAAAGCCCCTCGATCATATGAAGCGACGTACGTTCTCCGCTTGGGCTCTAGAGACGTTGGAAGGAGATGACCAATTTCATCGCAAAATCATCTTTATCGTTTTTGGTTAAACGGCATCGTCAACAGACATGCATTAGACACGTCACCATATAAACAATGTCACTCTGCCCTTGGAATGATATCCAAAATACCGCCAAGCAAAGTTTTCTGCTGTCATTGCATTGAAGTGATCGGACAATGAACAGAAAATCACATGTATTGTGAAATTACATACATTCAATAAATGAATCATGGTAAGTCAAACGTAAACTCAAACTTTTTGACGAAACTAAGTTTCGATGGCCTACCATGAGTCAAACGTAAAGTAAAATTTTTGGTGAAATCTAAGCTACCATGAGCTCTGTTGTCTGTTGCTTTGTTTTCTTTTTCAGGCGAAGAGATGACTACATTTGTAGGCGATGTGGTGTTGCGAGTATATGCGTCAACCTTTACGCACTAGGCTTTTAGTAAAATCTCAGAACAGGCAATAATTTTTCAAAAACTGTCCAGAAAATGTTTCTCAATATCGCCGATCGGAGTCAGCATCAAACTGTAGGTACAATGCTCTGTCCAACCGTTCTTTGTTGGCTGAAGCACAATACTGCGTTGATGCTGCCAATTTGGCGTTACGTAGGCAATCATTCAGGCATACTTTGAAATGACAATTCATATTTACCAGCTGGTGTCACTGCTAAAATGTTTCAATTAAATATCAAAAAACACACATAACCACAAAAAATGCTCAAAACAGAAGGAAATGTTTTAACATGTCGCAAGATTTGGGAGAGATGTTACTTTGCTTACATTGATTACGTTGCTCTCCCTGCTCTCATTTTTTAACAAACGTAAGTTTCCTAACATGCCGCCAGTATTTTCTAGTGTAATTTCCCATACTGGGGATGAAAAAATACCATATTGCATAAAATGTACCACTTCGAAAAAATAGAAACTATTATTTCTTATGAAAATACCTTTTTACCAAACGTGTAGAATGGAAGTTAGAATTTCCCACAAAAAGATAAATTTATCCTAGCATCCTAGCACAACACAGTAACTTGTGCGGTGTTGCTATATCGTGGGGAAGTTCTCCATAATAAGTATTAGAAAAAACATTTTCAGTGATTCATAAGAAGTGGTGAAGTGGAATAAAATTTAATGTCGTCCCCATCAGAAATAAAACCTTGGAACTTGCAAGAGTCGATGCAGTTGTGCACTGGTGACGTTTTTGCGTATAGTGCATTCAAAGTGTACTGTCATATTTCCGGAAAGAGCATTCAAAAGATTCTGTCATATTCAATCCATCAAACAATTTAAAAAAAAAACACTAAACTTAAGAAACCGGAAACAGCGCACAAAACTGACCGCTTAACAATGAAAACTTCAGTCGTTTGGATTGCAGCTGTTGCCTGTTTTGTCCAGTTAACTTTTTTTTCGGGTGATTTTTGAAGCACTACTGGAGCGCTCAGACTCAAAACTGGTCCATTGTACTGCCAGGTAGCAACCTACTCCAATGACGTTAATTTGATCTCAACGGCAAATAGTGACTGGACCAGATTCGATTTCACTGGGATTCGAACCTGGGACCCCTCGAACTTGGGGCAGACACTTAACCAACTGCCATCCAGTCGCTCTTGCCCAGTTAACACAAAACTATTGAATGTCACCCAATGAATAAATTTTCCGTGCTTAATGGGCGCAGATGAACAGAATAAACATGTACAATCTTTTCCATCTTAATAATTTGTTTGTTATTAACTATCAACCGCTGAAATTGTCTTCTAAAGAACATTCTATAATAATTCAAGCAGCACCACCTACGACTTGACCAGAAATTAACTTAAAACTAAAAAATAGTTTTCAAACCCAGTGGCGTTTCATTTTTTCTCGCCAGTGTATGTATAGAGACCTGTACGATTGCAAAAAAAAAAAAAAAAAAAAAAAAAAAAAAAAAGTTCGTTTCCCCTCCATGTATGTACGTGAACGAGTTTCTCTTGAGTTGTACATGGATGAGTGACCTTTTCAAAAATGCGGTGACGTCGTTTTATAACATTGTTGATCGCGAATTCCTTTTCAACCTGAATTTAAAGAGCAATCTGAAATTAAAATATCGCCACGATTACTTTTAGCTTGTGAAGGCGATTCACCGCGAATATTTTTCCGCATCAAGTGCACTCAAATCTCCGATCAATGTCCGCTCAGAAATGTAGATCCTCTTCATAAAGTGGACAAAGTCTTATTCAATTTTCTACTTCCAACCCAATGACCTAAAGATTGCGACAACAGCTTAAATACACAAATCTCATAACAGAGACCTAATGATGCCATATTTGGGTTTGTTGACAAGACATGAATCAACATTTGGTCTACGAGTACATTCTAGAGCAGATAAAAAGTGACGTACAAATTTCACTTCGCGTATTGCGAAACGCTGTTCGAAACAGCAAAACCCCACACGAACCAATTAGCTACGTATATGATCTATCAAATTGAGAAAGAAATAGCACCTTGAAACAGTCGCAGCAGAATTGATTTTGCGCAGTCCGCATAAGGGAAAAGATAAACAATACTCATCGATCTTACGCTTATTAATAAAAATAAATCATGCTCAACTAAACTGCTGGCGTAAGAAATATGTTGAAAGCATATCATGAGCCAAGTAAAAGGTTTCACAAATAGAATCACACGTGTATGAATGCAAAAGAAGGAAAAAAAGAATTGAAACCGGTGACGCAAAACTCGTTCCCCATCAACTTGAACCAGACAAGACAGCAGCATACGTTCACACGAACATATGTGTATCTACAAACATAAGTTCGTCTCTCGCATGGTTGAGAAAAATTCATTAAGAGCATTACCAGACATAAGACAGTCACCCAAAAAAGTCACATGTCACATTATTTACTCATAGTTAACCGGCAACCAGCTCCCAGTCACGTACACCTCAATCGGAAGCTTGGATCGAATGTGATGCAATAGACTGTTGTGAAATATTAAATAAATACACCGGTCATTTTCTTCCTTGTAACTCTTAAAACAAGAAATGCCCCAAGTCATTCTCAGTCTTAGTCAGGCAGTACTTACAGTTCTGTTTACGCATTTGATGAGTAAAATGCTCGAAGATGCAACTATTATAGTACTTTTTGGTTTGAAATTATATTTTCTTATCGTGTAGAGTTATCAAAATCGACATTTTTCAATTGATAAGATACATATGGAAGAGAGCAGAGAGGTAGGACAGGGAAGCTTCAATAGAACACTCAACAATTTATTTAATTCCCTCAGTTTATAGAATAAAAATGCCACATGCACACGAGTGTTGCATAATAAGAATAATCAAGCTTGCCGAGTCGTACGGCGAATTCGCTTCGAGTGGAAAATTACTGCACAGTTTGTGAATGATTATTGCAGGGATGCAGTTTGATTTCTGTGTTGATTTTCATTTAAAGGGAACATATGAAGCAAACATTTTAGCAATTAGGGATATTTTTACGCTTGAACGTGACTAAATTTTGAATTTTTTTTTTACTGTGATGTAACCATCAAGTCAGAATGATAGGTTCTACTGTGAATGGTTCTTAGGTGAAGCGTGGCAAGTATTTGCAGAGAAAGTAAAGAGATTTTAAATAGATAGACTCAATTAGTTACTTAATTGCTTAATCGGAAGCTAGTTTTAAGAGTAATTTAATATTAATATAGTGGCGCTACTCCGCTCGTGACAGAACAATAGCACGCACAACACGAGTGGTTGCTGAGAAGCTAGGCCCAGGTCCACCTCGGACTGTAACGCCGCCATTATTATTATTATTATAGTGGCGCCACAATGCAGGGGGCATTTCAGCCTAGCTTCTACTGTAACCATTCGTGTTGTTGCTACTGTTCTCTCACGAATGCAGGGGACTTAGAACAACGCTAAAGTGGAATTTACTACGGGAGGGAAAAAAATTACCACATCGTCCAAAATTTACCACTGCCAAACAATCTCTGTTATAGTCCAATGCAAGGTATCATGTAGAAATGAAAACGAATCTTAAACACGAAAAAGTATTATTGAATGTGACAGATTCTAATTATCTGTCATGAAAAACCAATAAGAAGTTTTCTTTGAAATTATCCTCGTGAATTGTTAGAGAATACAACCAAATATAGGGGTATTTTTTTGTAAGGAATTTTTGTTTGAAAATATTTATTTATTTATTTATTGAATAGCTACAATATAATTCAAACTATATTGGAGCTTAGTAGCCAATGCATCAAGGGCCTTAGGCTATTGTTTGAAAATAACTTTTTCTTTTTCTCAAATCCATGGAATAGGAGTTGTAATTTCCCATAAAAATGTAAATTTACCACGATCTGGCAGCAAAGACCTGAGACTGACATTGAGAAGCTTCTTTTTCTATGCAGTTTTAATCTTTGATCATTGTCAATGACTCGAAAGAGGTGGAGGTTGTTTTTCATATCTCGAACCTTGACTTCCAGCGTAGGAGTTGACGCACATACCCACTACGTCACGGCGCCCACTGTTTCAGCGTATATCTATGCTAAATGCTAGAGAAAGCAATAAATTTACGCATGTCTTTAGTGGCCTCGTATCTGTTTCCGAACCCATAAAATAACCTTCTCAATCAAAGATAAAGCAAAGATGAAACCCGCACAGTTTCAGCGATTTAAAAGCAATTCATGGGTCAGTGTTTATTTTTGGCATAGCTGTCAAAACACATCGGTTAGGCATTTAATTTTACTTCTTTATTACCTCGTTAAGTTCTGATATCAAGATCGGAATTAGATGTACTCAAAATCCGTCGTATCTTCATTTCTACGGATGCGAGTGGAATATCAGAAGCTAAAAGGAAGACCATTTTTTTGTAGTAAAGATGACAACAAATTGAAGTAAGTGACAATTTTTAGATTTTTTTCAGGTTTGATATTTTTGATTGATTTGACAAATGCCACTCACCTATGTCAGAGGATGCTAATGAATGTTTTTGAGAAATCAATGACAACAATCTTGCTTTCTCTTGATTAATGTAAAATTATTGGTTTCAGTTTTCGATGAAGCGTGCAATAAAATCATCTATGCAACATTACGAGAGTGGTCTGAAAAGTATCCGACCCAAATGTGAAGATGGCAACACTCGTCAATAAAATGTGGTTGCGGAACTTTTGACAGGTATTCGAACAAAATGTCAACCATTTTAGACAAGCAATTTTTGATTTGCTGGCGTTTGAGTGAGTCGACTAAATTTTTTTGTGAAAATGGAAAAAAATGTATGTAAAAGAGTATCGAGCGGTCATCAAATATTTGTTTTTCAAAAGACAATCTTACACAAGTGAAAAAAAGAATGCTGTATACGGAGATTTTGCACCATAATTAACCACTGTGAAACTTTGGTCAGCTGAATTCAAAACGTGGATGGAGACGGGGAGCGTTCGGGGAATTCAAAAACTGTAACTACTGACGAAAACATCAACAAAGTTTATCAAATGGTGCTAAACCATCGTCAAATCAAAGTGAGGGAGATAACAGAAGCTATGACGGTGTCCAAAGAATGTGTTGTAAAACAGGGTGAAGTGTTTGCTGACGTTAGATTAAAAACGTGTTCGACACAAAGACAATGGGCTGTCTCACACCTGTTTGACCACTTTCCTTACTTAAACGATCTCGCTCCAAGCGACTCTTTTTTGTTCCCTAATTCCACGGGTCTTCAACTCCACGCCAGTGTGACAACGCAATAGAGACGCCCACGAAACCGACGGCGCACGCAAGTGGAGAAGGACCACAGCCAAATTAGCATGCGTAATTGGAGGCAGCTGGCTAAAAATCGTGGAGGGACTTATTGGTTGAGGTTCAGGTCCAACACGGACTGTAGCACCATCAGAAGAAGAGAAGGAGAAGAATCTGCGCTCGGAGGAAAGAGGTCTTCGTCAAATAAGAAGGCCATAGCCTTCGTAAACGGCTAATGTGCAGACAAAAATTCCGAGTACTTTTTGGACGGCTTAAATAAATGGAAGCATCGCTGGGTGAAGTGTGTAGACAAGACTATAGAAAAATAAAAAAAAAAATTTTGAAAGAGTGTTTTATATGTTATATCTGAAACTTGGAAGTTATGGAGGGGTCGGTCTGTTATGATGTGCTTTTCAAAACATGTCTTTGGCTTTGAACACCAGATTGATGCTGCTACGGTTCAGTTTCGGAATTTGTTAGATAAGACTGAATTCTCTTCGTTTTCAAGACTTCGCAAGCAAAAAACATTCGAGTAATATCCGGAATGTCTCCATTTGATGAACATAAAATAATAGAGCAGATCAAAAACAGAAAATCAAATAAAAACTTGCTTACTGAAGATCGCTTCCGCATTGTCGCAGAAATATGCAAAAATTGCAATACGACCTTAACGAATGTCATGACTTCACTTGACGATTGAGAAAGTTGATTTCTTTGAATGACAACGCCCGCAATTTAGAGAGGAAGGACAACCGGTTCGGATACAAAATTCTGATCTGAGATCAACAGGATGCATGATGTTAGATCAAAAGTTCTGACAATCTCCAATAAATCAGTATAACTCTTCAGCAATACTGCAAGTACTTGCATCTGCACGTCCCAAACAAAGAGCACAGGCCAAGACCTCCATTTTGAATGAAATTGTGTACAGTCACACGTTCCGGTCATTGTTCCAAGAAACCGAAAGGTGGTTGATATTTTTCAACTGTAAAATTCTTTGAAAAATCTGAAAATGACGACTGAGGCCGATTTGAATACCAATTTATACCTAAGCAGCGTCATATTTCCCGCCCACATATGTAGACTCAATTTACAAGTTCATGCGAAAATATTTTCCTATGAATGGGAACCACAAAAGAAGTCAGACATAACCTCATTTGTAATCCCCTGCGAAGCTAAGAAAAAAAAATCCTGTTTTGTGTTGACTGCAATCAGGTAAGAAATGCCGAGCAAAACAGGTAAACAATTCAATCGAACAACAAATGACTAAGCCACTCAATTGAACATGAACAAAGGTCAAGACAGAACCGCTTGTGTTCGAAAATTTCCACCCCAAATGTTCAAGCAACCTGGAGTGGATGCAAATTTCTACATACCTCCGCGCGTGAATATTGACTTCCCTTACAACTAAACAATCGAATTTGAGCAAAATGAAAAACAGGTAAAATACGAGAGAAAATAAATGGAAACTTACCTTTTTTTCATCGAAACCAGAGTCGAACTGAGCATTTTCAGCTTCAACAAAGTAGACGTCAGGATCTGAAACTGTCACTCCAGCGCACTTATTGCTATCAGTCTTAATTTTGCCAAAGCTGGAATCTACAACGTCGTGACCATTATCAATCCATTCATCATTGTCATCATCGGAACCGCTGTCAACTTCTTCTTCTTCCTCTGAGGTTGTTTCTTCATCATCATCGTCATCATCGTCATCATCAGATTCATCATCTTCAGATTCATCGTCAGTTACATCAAATGTCGGCAATATGTTGTCAACTTCCTCGGTTGAGAAAACGACAAAACTATCATCGCTGCATTCAGATAATTGCCTTTGACGTTGAGGTCTGCATGCACCTAACGCCGTAAGTACACATTCATCTGGTCGTTCGTTTTGGAAAATAACAAAACTATCATCTCCCGTATCACAGTCTTCATGGGGTTTGACCTCTTGGCAGTTGGTCCGGCAAGTTCGATGAAATTTATTTAAAGAAAATGGGGGTGCCACCACTTTTAATCTCCCACCAAATGTTGGTCTACGTTCGCACGGTGTTGCCGTGTACTTGATCTCAAAGGATATACTCTTCGGTTTGGCATCAGATGATGGTGATGGTTCTTTTGATGAAGCCGCCGCCGCCGCTGTTGGTGGCAGTGAGTGTGATGATGATTTTGGTGTTTGAACTGATGTCTGATTTGATTTAGCGCACTCAGCATGCAACTTGGTCAATCGTTCTGGAGTTGGAGTTTTTTCAGTCTTCGCGGGTGTTGTCGAACGATTGCGTCTTGGTGCTGGTAACTCTGGAAAGTCTTCCGATGTGAATATTGTAAAAACTTCGGATGTCGTCTTTTTAGGACTATTTTGAGGAACTGCTGTTTGATTAGGTTTAGGTACGTATGCTGGTGATGCTGCTGGTGACTTGCTCTCGCCGATGTTCACGCAGTCAAATACCACAGGTTTGACATGCGGCTCAGGCTGGTGAGGCGTGTACGACATTTTTTCACCCGCAATGTCAAGCTTGTAATTATTTCTATACTTAGGGTTATAATATTTATGGTGATCACTGTAGAAATCACAGTTCAGTGGATGAATCAGACCCTTAACCATGTTCTTGATGCCGTTTATGAAACCAGAAGTTGGTGGTACATGCTTTGCGGCGGGTGGGGCAGGTGTGCTCACGTATGATTGATGAACGTATCGAACAGGCCGTCGATAATGTACCGAAGGTTGTTGATATTGATAGTGTGGTTGAAATATTGGAGCGGAATTATTCGAATAACCGTATCCACTAGCAAAATTTTGCTGCATATTGCACTGGACAACTGTTGGTCGTAACGGGCCACCATTCGACTTTGTTGAGAACCCTTGAGACATTTGTGGTAACGTTTTTACACTTCCACCGGCCATAAAAAGCAAATGCTGCTGCTGTTGCTGTGGTTGTTGTTGTTGAAAGTGATACCGGGAAGAGGGTCTTTCACCTTTGGGACCCATTGTCCCGTATTGCGGACTACGATTATTATTCCCCGAAATCATATTGAATGTAATGACTTATTCGGTGACGGCAAAATTCGAAGTTCACGAGAACTCTTCCACCGATTCCAACAAATAACCGAATTAACTTGTACTGTTGGGGGCAATTCCAAACGAACACCACTCAACTTCTTCAAGACAGTCCTCTTATGCTTCCCGCACTTGATTTTCTTTGAACACTTAACACTCTTACACTTGTTCCGTTGATGATGACACTTTCTCTCTCCGCTAATTCTGTAGACGTTCCCTTCTGAAAATTTCGAAAACTTCAATTCTTTTGTTAGTTGTTGATATACTAGGGCCCAAAAACTGAATTGAGTTCCAAGCCACTCGGAGTATGTACGTAAAAATGATGAAAAGCTGACCAATGACATGACTTCACTAAGGAATGTATTTCCACAATTTTTTTTTTCCTTCTTTTTCTTTCGTATTTGATATTCTATACGCGTTCGTGTTCAAGGTGAACCACAATAAAATCGCGAGACACTCAGTTCAATGAATAGTTTTTCATTAGTTTCGAATATTCTTTGATTGCACTTGAAAACACTTGAAATGAAATACAAATCTGTGCGCAGTCGAAGTTAATTGCTTTGAAAAAAGTACGTAAACGCTGAATTGAAAAATTTATCAAGACTTATTGAAAAAAACACACCGTCTATCATCTTTAACTTTTCAGACATTAATGAAAAATATATTAATGGTGGGCGCAGCAGTACCACCAGCTGTATTCGACTTTGATGGCGCTTTTTCGAATCTTCGAATTCGATGTTCGAATACGCAATGGATTTGACGTTTCGTTGTGTGTCCCTCTCCCTCGCTCGTTCTGTGTTATTCCCACTCCCTCTTTGTTTTCACAAGCATGTACAATCTTTCCCTTCTTTTTTTTGTATTTACTTCACTTTAATGTTTTATTTTTCTCTGAGCTTCAAATTTCGCCTTCAAGAAATAACAAACTACAAAGAATGTTTCATTCCACAACAGAAATGTGCATTCAGTCAAATGTTAACCGAAAACCGACTTCCGAAGAGTGTGTTACTTTCCCTTATGGTTTCGATTAACACACACTCAATTCACTTTGTTGCTCAATCAAACTCGTAATGATTATGTTTTCTTTGGCAAAATCGTTTTTCTTTTCATCAAAATACAACAATGAGTCTTCGGATGTTTATGCACTTGGGCCGGAGATGTTTGGGTAATTTTTCTTTAATATTATTCTCAGAATATTTATGCTAAACACACTTTGATAAACCTTTGTATTTCGACAACTTTTTGATACTGCTGCCGTAGACGAAATTGAAAATTACTATTGCATCAGACAATTTGTTCGAACGATGTGCTGCTCTGTTGAAATGATAGATGGCATTTTGCAATGACGGTTGACTTCGTAAAATGCCTAGGTATGTTTGAATTTGTTTTCAAAATGAATTCGGTGCTTACCAGTTTTTACAAACTCACAATAGTATTAATGAATAGCTATGAATACGTATTTCACTCATGGAATGAATACAATTTGGAAATGACTGTCAAAAGTGATGAATAATCCTTAGAAGGCTTTGATAGAAAGCGAGTTCGTTTGATTCCTGTTATTGTTCCGAGTGTTGTCCCTAAAACGAACACTTTAGGAATCAATAACAGAGTGTATAACAGAAATGCACTGTATAACATCAGAGGGCATTTGGTCCTATCTGCGATGAATGCGAGGAGGATAGGACATAACCGCGAACTTTATGAGCTGTGCAAGGGTGTTTACATAGACCGTAGACTAAACAGGCTCGACTACATCAAGCGAATGAACACCAATGCTCCAGCCAAGAGAATGCCCGAATGTGAGCCTCCTGGTTCGAGAAGAAGAGTGGTCTTTCTCTCCTCCTCGTCCGGTATAAAGACCAAGTGATCGCGGATGCAAGAGAACCTAAGGGCCAACCGTAATGACCGTACAAAAAATTAAACTTATATTATAACCAAACCAGAAGCAACCAAACCATAATTTCAGAGAACTGTGAACTGAGAATTGCATGCGTAGAGAGCGATTCATTTCGCTCCCTCGTAAGTTAGCAAAAGTGACCGAACTTACTGAAACTGAACGAAGCGGTCACTATGGGCAAATTGTATCATTTTCGCGTATTCGCTTCATTGCTTCAGATTCCTTAAGTTTCTGTACGGTCATTATACTTGGCCATTTAGTCTTGATTACTGGAAACAGCGTGCCCGGAGCCGTCAGTGATGGAAAGCGGTAATAGCTCAGGGTTGGACCCTCCATGGCCGCATGCCTGATAAGTACGTAAATAAGGAAGTATGTCAATTATTTCGTTGAGTAACACAAAATGTAACAAAAAATTTAAATAACAGTACTAGCACCTTTTGCAATCTTTAATACAATTATTTTTTTTTGCTGTTGCGCTACATTCCGGGGTGGACCAGAAACTCAACTAACAAGCCTCTCCAGCTAGAACGATATTTCGCTAGCTGCTTTCACTTGTGCACACCAAGTCATTTGAGGTCTCCTTCACTTGCGTGAGCCACCTTAACCATAGGCGTCCTCTATTACGTTGTCCCACAAGATCGGAGTCAAGATTCTTCGGGCCGAAAAGAAGTGGCCCATGCACTGTACATAACCCAGCCATCTTAGGCGCTGGATCCGTATACGCCTGGCTAAACTTATGTCGTTGTACAGGCAGTTCGTGGTTGACTTTCCTCCTCCAATCGCTGTCAACGTAAACGGGACCAAAAGATCACACGCAGAAGTTTTCTCTTGAAAAGAGACGAAATGAATAAAGCTTTTGACGTTGTCCATGCTTTCAACAGAGAAAAGTTGATGGGGTGATCAATGTCTTGCACAGTCAGTTTGGCCCTTCGACAGAGAGCTCATACAGCGGAGTCCAAACAACAGCGGTTGGCAAGAGTTATTTTGCGCTTGATCTCGGTACTGATATTGTTTGCACTGTTTGTACTTTACTGTTGTGCGTCCTTTCTCGATGACAGCATATACTTGGTTCTGCCCCCATTTACCGCCAGACCGCCATTCGTAACACTTAAGTCATCGGTCTAACCAAGAAGGATCCATAGTGGGAGCAATCCTGCCATCAACTTCGATGTTTTTTGATTCTGGAAACTTCTCTGCTTTATATAATTGAACGTCCCAAGGGCCTATGTGCTTCATATTTAAAAAAGAAATCCAAAAATTACTCCGTTAGATGTCGATTTTAGCATTAACATGATTTGCCAATCGCTGTAACAATGGTTGATGTAAACCCCGCCGTAGTTTAAACTGAACAATAATGAGTGAACATATGTATATTTAACTCAGTTAAATCAAAAGAAAACATAAGTATAAACACTACAATGTTTGAGCGGCAACGATTTATCAGATATGACGAACTTAACTCCTAAGCAGCCTTCTTATTCACTCGTCCGTTCCGCACTTTCCTATCCTTTGGCTTCGTTGCTGCCCTTTCCTTTGTCTTTTTGACTGTCTTACGTTTTTTCTTGTTCTTTATGCCCTCCTCAAGATCATCAAAATCGACAACATCTTCCTCGTCATCGTCGCCATACTTCTCGGCTAGACGATCCAGTAAGCTAGAAAAGCTTGATTGTCTGTTTTGCTGTCGTTTCATTATCTGCTGCTCGAGGCTGTTGTTTGATGATTTTTGAATTTTACTTTTCAATTCATCGGATTCAATTTTTTCACGTGCGTATTTCTGATGACGACGTTTGCGCTTTGCGGCTGGTTCATGTGTGAATACTTTATATTCTGGAACTTCTTCGGCATCGATCATTTCTAAAAGGAATAGAATGAGAAATGAGAAATTGAAATGTATACTTCACATAGTTCTGAGAAAAAAATACTCATGGTGGTAGCATGCAAAACTTGTCCGACAGTGAAACTGTAAGGTCTCAGAACTCAAGCCTGATGTGGAATGATTTTAAGGGATTTATCTCAGTAAGTGTGGGCGCCGTGGCGTAGTGGGTAGGTGCGTCGACTCTTACGCTCGATGTTGTCGGTTCGATTCCCGAAAAAACATCAAACATTTTTTCATGGTTCCACCTCTTTCGAGTCACTAACGATGCTCAAAGAGTATAACTGTCCACAAAAAATCATCTCAATCTCGCCGTTCGGAGTCGGCATTAAACTGCAGGTCCCTCCACTCGTGGGAGAACAATAGCACACACAACACGAGTGGTTGCTAAGAAGCTAGGCCCAGGTCCACCTCGGACTGTAGCGTCGCCATTATTATTATTATATCGCAGTAAGTGCAAAATTTTAGAAGAGAATACAGAGTTTTGACAACACCAGTGATCAACGACGGAGATGATCAATCTATGCCAATACACCACGACCACGGATGAAAAAAGAAGCTTCACAAAGTTAAGCAGTCATGCCTGACTTTTATGCTTCTTTGCTGAATGGACAACTATCCTCTTCTTCTTCTTCTTGTGGCGCTACAGTCTAGGGTGGACCAAGGCCTCAAACAACAAACCTCACGATGTAGCACGACCTTTTGCTAGCTGTTGCTAATTGGGAACACCAAGTTAGTTGAGGTCCGTCTCCATAGGGTGACTCTTTGCTGGGTCCTCGGCCACACAGGAGTTCAAGGAAACGAGAGAGCAGACGTGTTAGCAAAGGAGGGCTCAGAGTTACATACATCTCTAGCACTACCTTATGTCTACATGCCGTTAAGCTTCGTAAGGACAGAAACAGAGGACGAAGCCTTAGAATGAGCGATGGCTGAATCTGGACATTGGGCCAACGATGACAGCCGGTGTTGAACGGGAAGAAATCATTTTCATCAATCATGATTAGCATAAGTCGCACGTATATACGGACGGTGGCGCGAGTTCTCACCGGACATTGTCCGATAGGCACCCATGCCAGAAGGTTAGGTATCCCCCATAGCGACTATTGAGAAGCTGGAGGTACGAGGAGGAAATAGAGTCCGTTTGCCACCTGCTATGCGATTGTCCAGCCCTACGAAGGAGACTGCTAGCACTAGGCAATAACTTCTTCGACGAGCTGGAGGATCCTCTCCATTTTTGGATCTTAAATCTTCCAAATTGAGAAACCGACACTATATCGACGGCATTAACCGAATAACAAAATGGGATCACGATTTGTGTCATAAGAATACGAATCACAACTCTAGCTCCCCTCTATTATTTGCTATTTATTATATACCCAGGTCCACTCCCGGACAATAACGCCATTAGAAGAAGTAATCATATCAAACTTAAAAGTTCATCAATCTCAAATCTTAGAGACATCAAATTTATAGTTACCTTGAACGATTGTCTTTAATCTTGGCTCATCCTCGACTCCAATGAATGGAACAGAATTGAACATGTAGTTAATGCATCCCTTTCCATTGACATACGCACGTTTAATGTCAGAGCGTTCCAAATCCGAGCCTAGAAATGTACTCGTTAACATAATCACACAACATAATCTTTCTCAATCTCCCTACCAATGTATTCCTTCTGATAGTTATCGATATCTTCGGTGGTGATTGGTTTGAAAATCTTTTGCCATATGTCTAGCCATGTTGAAAGATTTCCTTCCTCATCTTCATCTTCCACAATGCCTCGTTCATCGTATAGTGCTCTCTTATTTTTCTCTGTAAGGACTTGATGCACTTTAGCGAGAACTTTAAATTTCTCTGTGGATTCCTCTTTGTGCTCCTCTGGCACTCGATCTGGATGAACTTTCAATGATATCTTATAATACGCTTTCTTTACTGCAATGGAGAAATTATTTTGTAACATATTAACTTGGAAATTTGTACTAAAATACACTCACTGTCTTTTTCAAGAGATTCTTTTGGAATTTCGAGAAGTTTGTAAAGATCGCGGGTACCGAAGTACTTGTCACATGAATCCAATAAGCTAGGCATGATTATGTGTTTAGTTTGTTTTAGTTTTCATACGAACTTCAAAGATTTGTTTGATAGAAAATAAATCCAAGTAAAATTGCACACAAATTTGTGAAATTTTTTATCCCGAACCAACGACACCAATTTACAAATCAAGTATCCGGCGCAAATTTGCATCTGTTTACCGCTGTGATGATTTGACAGATACATAAGCGGAGAATTACAGTACTAGAATCGAAATGTGGAGAAGTCAGTAGTAGATCAGGAACACCTATTAATATTTTTTAATTTCTTCACACATGGTAGCAAAATAAATCTCACAAATAGTGTCTTATAAGTATGAACTTTAGGCCTTGGATTGATTATTTTTTAAAGAAATAAGAAAAATGAAATGTCAATGAAATTGTTTAGCCAAAATACGAATCTGTTGAAAAAGTTTGACAGCTCCGCTATGTAAAAGTGAAATTGAATGTTCGTTACTTCTCCCTTAACATCAAAAGAGTTTAAGGTGTCAAAATGCAAGCTGATTGTCAGTGAATATTATTCGTTGAGTCTGTCTTCGACTCTGAGCCTGTGGGGCTCACAGAGTACGTCCACGTACAAGGTGCTGCACACAAGTCGAGTAGGACCTCGGCCGGCTTGGTGTGCTGGATACAGCTGGCGAGAGATCGTACCGGCTGGAGAGGCCCAGGTACACCTTGTGCTGTAGCGCCCTAAAAAAAAACAAGAAGAACCCCGTAATACAGTGAATAAGACTTTCAAAAAACCTTCCCGAGGTTTGCAGGGTTGTTTGGTTTCTCTGATATTTTTTATTTATTCCTCCGCTCTTGTCGAAATTATTAGCCTTTATGAGGATGACGATGATTATATGAGCGGAAGAAGGCAGAAACCTCGGAGGGCGATCGTATGATTTTCCAAAATGTTGGAAAGGGATGAGTTGGATCGCCGAAAATACATTCCTTTCCAAATCTTTGAGAAATCATACGCTCTCTCGCCCACATTTCTGCCTTCTTCCGCTCATGTAACAATCGTCTAAGACTACAGGATTTTTTCCATTTTTCCAAAAGTCCAGAGCACACATAAAAAGAAATAAAAATTCAAACAATAAGCAAGTACTTTAAGGTACCAATACCATCATCAAAAGTATAACAACGGCTACACTTAACCTCCCACACAAACCTCACAAATGTCACCCATGCCTGCATTGGAAATAACACACATTTTACTTCTGTCACTGTCAAACTCTCGTTGTGTGCACAATTCACACAACCACCATCATTTCATTTCCCCTCGGCTCATACTTGGGCACAAATTTATTTATTTATTTTGTTCCTTTTTCGCCATTGGAATCGAACTGATTCTCGTGAAATGAAAACAAATGAAAATAGAAGCCATACATTTGTTTGTTTTTTTTCTCGCATTTTTACAAAAGTTCAAGCGGTTCGATGCGATTATCAGTTCGTCGACAGTCAATCAATTAATTAATTTATAATTCCCCGTTGTCGGTTAATCTTATTGGTGCGTGGTGTTCAAAACAAGTTATTCTGAGTAAAGGAGCTCCTTGGCCTTTGTAGAATAGAATCTCACGAAAGCTACTGTGCAAATAATCATTAATAATTGACGGGGCGAGGAGTGCTTTAAATTTGGAAAATCTAAAATTATCCGTTTGTTACGTTGCGTCGAATAAGTGTGTTCGGGAATCTGCTGTCTGTGTTATGTGAATGGTTACCCTAGTGAATTAGCATTTGAAATGCTCCCGATTGGGTCGCGGTTGAGTGGTTTTTGCTGCGTTCCAACTGATTTGCGTTTTGTTTGTCCTGTTGGAAGGAGAAATGTCCTGTCAACCACCTGTTTGCGGTCGAGTAAGCGCAATAAAATCCCAGTTTGAGAATCTTGGTGGCGCAACACCGCCGAAGAAAAATGTATTTCAAAGAGCGTCAACCTCTTTGGATCTTCCACAAAAGCCGCAGAAGGTGAAAAGCATCACAGTCGTACCCAAGCCATCGTCATCATCTCAAATTCCCGTGATAACACAAAGTGCGAAAACAGCTCAATTTAAACAACTGAAATCCGCTTCTCTGGACTCGGAAGTGCGACTCACTCGACACACAAATGATCCCGTAAAGCGGAGCAGCATCAAGCGCAGTCCTGCCTTCCGCGTTGGAGAGAAGCAGAATAAAACAGTCCTCGTGAAGCAGAATTCTTTGGAAAGCAAAGAGTTTCCAGCGAAACCCGAGAGACTGCAAAGTTTCTTAATCAAAAAATGTGCCAGTGACATTGACCGTCTGCAGCAGCCCGGCTTATCCGATTCCATACGCGCAGCATTGCGTCGACCCCTCCCTAGTGGGCCGCCACCGAAAAAACCTCCTCGTGTGGTTAGTTGCATCCCAGCTCCAAGCTCAACTACGGCAGCTTCCCGTGATGTACGGGAACGAATCTCATTTTTAGAAAACCATTTAGCCTTAAGAAAAATATCTCACGAAGAACCCGCACCACCAAAGACGACATCGTCGCCGAATTTTCTACAAAAAGCCAAAACGGAGTTGGTTCTCCATACAAGAACTTCGAATCTCCTCGACTGTCTTTCGTGTCACAAGAGCGTTGCCAATATTTACGACTCAGTGACCCCCGATGAGCGGAGGCCCCTAACTCAGAAAAACTCAAACGTAGTCAAGCGATTCTCAAATTCAGTACAACCACTGCAGGCGGAGCCAATTTACATGGAACCGTTTTCGCATTTGAAAAAGATAATCTCCGATAAGAGGGCACACAAAGAGGACAATCGGTGTGCAAAAATCGATGAAGTTCAGGAAACGCATACAACAGGCAACGGGGATGCTGATACGGCCACAGAGGACAGCAGTGTGAGTGATGAATCTCATCACAGCGGAAGGCAATGCGTTTGCCCAGAGAATCATGGCAATGGGGATGGCGATGTGCATTACATGGTGAGTACGTGTGGAATGGGTTTATTGATTTTCCTCACCCTTTGTCTCTCTAACTAATCGAGGTGACCCATGTCTGGTGTCAGCTATTTTAGGGTGACTTTATCACGTTCTTTTCCCCTGTTGCTTGTTCGGCTTCAGCGGATGAATAAACTTCCGAGCTTTGGCACGTTCACGGAGTACTCTAAGAATCTGAATGTTTTCGAAATCGCTCTCTGAAATCGCATTTTTGTTGTCAGCTTGAGGGGAGATAAGCAGGCGTTGCTGTTTTAATCTTGATCTGTCCGCATACGCGAACGTTTGTTGACAGCACATCCCAACTGATGGGACACTGACAAGTTTACGTTTCGTTCTAACCGGAAATTACGTCATTTCGCGACGCCGATACACTTAAGAGATCGCAAAAAGAACTCATTTCGGTCGGCGTTCACTAAACAATCAACAACCTGTTCATAACTTGTTTTTCACGCAATCCAACAAGCCAGCCATACAACCAAAGTCGCATTAACCATGGGAGTGTAATATTTAACTTTTATCCAAGATCAGTGTTGCCATGAATAGAACAAGAAATGCAAAACTAACGAGTATCAGCATTTAGTATTCCATGCGTGAGAGTCGAGTGGTGAAGTAGAAAGTTTCGTGTAGGTTCGTGGTCTTCATTCAAAAAAGGAAAGAGCTCTCTTGGTTTGCATGTATCTGCGCTGTGAAATCACAATAAACTTGACACATGTTCCGCTCGAAAGTGTTCGAGGTGGACTTGTGTTGCTTTTCGTTTCGTCGAAGGTCACTTCTCTAACACAACTCACCAAGCGGGTTGCAATAATTCTCAGTAAGCTACAAATACGCTTTGAGAGTATCTCTGAAATTCATAATCTTTATTCTGCTGAACAGCGAACAGCACGGTTGCATGGAAACACTGCTGGCGAAGCTATTTTTCTTTATAATTCAATTAACTCGAATTCAGGCTGAGCCCGGCTCGCCTGGGAGAGAGGGAGAGATCGTTTCTGCATAAAGCTAACTGCTCATTAATTGAAAATGAAAATAAATTATTTCCATCAGAGCAGTGGTCAGTGGGAGAGATGATGGCGGTGATGGCGGTGCTCATCTCTGGCGCCATTTGCTTGTTTGTATCGCCGTTACGTTAAAACTGGTATTTGTGACCGCCTTTCTGCACACATGATGAAACAGATGATTAAAGTGATGGCGTATTCATAAGTTTGTAATTGTTTAGCAATTAATCAAGCAGACTTTGATGTGAGAGAGGCTCCTTAGTGTGGGTGGTGGAGCGTGCGGAAGAGAAAATTAAGACACAGTTCTTTGGAACTCGAGAACGTCAGCCGGCGTAATATCAGGATCACGCTAAAAACTAAGCTACATTGGGTACCATGTGCTAGATGAAATTAAACAACTTATTTTCAACTACAGTGGGTCAATAAAGAACACGGACACATACCTCGGTACAGCTAAAAGTGGCGGTGGACAGACAGAGTCGTCTGTTTGTCGCACCCAATTAGCGCCTTGAAAGCGCCGTTTTGATACCACATCCTATGGGATACATAATTGGTGTGAAGGGGGTGAAAGGAGTGTGTGTTCTCTCAGATTTGCCTAATTGTTAAAACCACCTTGTGGAATTTATGAAGGCTAGCGACTATGAATGTTTGCCTCCGAAAGGCTTTTAGGGTGTTAAAGAAGGCTTTGCCCAGAGTGCGTTGTTTGACTCTAGCTAGAGATGGGCATTTGCAAAGAAAGTGCTCTGGGGTTTCTGGCTCGTTTTCCACCCGGCAGCTGCGGCAGTGCAAGTTAAATGGTATGCTTAGTTTTTCAGCATGCCTGCCAACAGCCCAGTGTCCAGTACAGACCGCTATAATTCTGGATATGTTTCCTCTACTGTTGTTGAGCAGGTCTTTTCTTCTCTTTTGGTTGTAGTAGAGCCATAAGTTTCTGGATAGGACACAGGTTTCCAGCTTGAACCATCTTTCTTTGGCGATCTTGAGCAAGTGATTATAGATGTTGTTTTTCACAAAGCCTAGTGGAGCATGGACTTGTTGTTTTTGTGAGTTGAACAAATTTATCACTATACCAGATTACGAAGGTGAGTGTGTCAGAGTTCTTTATTGATTTTCTGTACGTACGATGTTATCGAGAGCTGAACAAATTTTGAACGCATATCTCCTAAACCAGAGGCTGCAATGTGAAAATAAATGAGATTCGATTGGAAATACGAAGTGGGCTTTTGCTCTGCATTTTGTTTTTGCTCATTTATCACAGCTCAGTTCAAAGAGAAACAAAATAAAATAGAGAGCTAGAGAAATCATGAAAGATTTCTTTAAGTACTTAAATTTAGCACTTATTGTCGCCAATCGATTTTGTTTGTTATCACTTTCGCCACAGCTGTTAGTTATCATATCGAACTACAAGTTTAGCTCACCCCAACTTCAGGTATATACAACAAATTTATTCTGTTGCAGGAGAGAATTGGTATTGTAATAGGATACACAGATTTATGTTGGCAGAGTCCGGGATGGACCTGGGTCTCAAACAAGACACTTCTTCAGCTAGCACGATATTTTGCTAGATGTCGCCAATTGCGCACTCTAAGCTGGTTAAGGTCGCTCTCTACTTAAGCGCGTCACCTTAGAAGTGGACCTCCTCTGTTGCAATGTTCCACTGGTTCAGAGTCAATGATTCTCCGTGCCGGAAACAAGTTGGCCATGCGCTCTACATATCTCACCCATCTTAGACGTTTGATCCGGTAACGCCTGGGTAGACTCATGTTGCCGTTCAGTCCATATAGTTCATGGTTGAATCTTCTTCTCCAAAAGCCATACATAGTTAGCTTGGTCCTTCGACAGAGGGCTCTAGTACTTAATTGCCTGTTGAACCCAAAGAAACAGCGGTTGGCAAGAGTTATTCTGCGTTTGATTTCGGTACTGATGTTGTTTGTACTGTTTACCGTGGAACCGAGGAAGACAGTCCTTAACTAACTCGAAGTTATAGCTGCCAATTGTGACGTTCTGGCCAAGTCGTCGATGTTGTGCGTCCTTTTTCGAAGACAGCATATAGTCTTCGACGCTAGACGTTATGCAGTCTTCGACAAAATACACACAACATTGTTCGGAGAGCTCACGAACAGCTCTCGTAGTTCGATGCAGCGTTGCTTCTTGCTTTACTCTATGTACTCGTTGCCAAACCAGGGGTTTTTTTGGTTGTCTTATAAAACCCTGCACATCAGCAGCGGCTTCTCTGATGGCTTTTTGACAACGTTTCCATTATTCTTCTATTGTTTGTGCAGGTTGCGTCGAACTTTCGGAAAGAAAAGAAGACTCGATCGGCAAAGTACCTGCAGTTTGCTGCGATTGTTGCTTTCCGCCGTCAAACCGTGGTTTTCTTACTCCTTGGCTACAACAAGAAAGTGGTCCGAATCGATGTTGGGGCCTCGGAACGTTCTGACATAAAGACTACTGAAGGAGTGTTTGACGTCGATCGCAACGTGATCAATCTGGTTGACTGTTAAATGATCAGGGGACAGTTAAGTCCCTTCGTGGATGTCGAGTTGTGGGAACCGCGTGCTAGCTACAGAGAGGTTACACCCCGTGACAAAGTCTACCAGCTTGAGTCTGTTTTTGCACGTGCTGCCTTAGCTCTGTGGAACAATCGCCGTAATAGATATCGCTGTTTTTCATCCTCTTTCTGCCAGACACATTCCACCGCTCTTCCTGGATTGCGATAACGTCTAATTTAGAACAGTCCAGAGCCCCCGCGAGTTCATCGGCTGTCCTCTGATAAGGGACCTCACATTCCACGTAAAGAACCGAAAGTCACTGTCGTTTTTCCGTTTACTGGGGTCGACAACAGTAAATCCGTCCGTATCCGAGGTAGGTTATTGTTTCTAAACTCGTATTATTTTTGCATAGTGAGGAAGTCAATCCTATGCACAGCCTCCAACTGGAAGGACAGGTCCATTTGTCTAGACCCCGGATAAAGGGCACCGGAATGATCCGGTTTCGGTAGCCTCTTGCAGGCTGTGAGCGCCGCCGTTGGCTCTAAGAAAAGGACACATCCGCCGCCGTCCCTATTCCAGTTGTGGATGCCCCCGTTAGCCATTCAGTCGATCAGCTCCTCCGCCGCCATCCTAAAAGAGCGATGAGCCCTGAAAGGCTCACTCTTTCCCCTCTTTAGTTTGCAGCCGCTCAGACATCCCACGAGGATTGGTTATCCCATCTTCTGTCGAAGTTACTAGGCTCACGGATTTGACCCCGGGAGGTTAGAGTAGAGGTGCAAACGCTTGTGTCTGCATGTTTCGCATGTCAACATTTTGAAACCCACTGGCTTAGAGACGAAGATTCTTTCTCGATAACAGCATTTACATTCTTCGTTTTGCACTTGTTTACTGTCAGACCCATTGTAGCCGTTTCTGTTATAATGCCAGCAAACTCCTCATTGACGGTTCGTTGTGTTCAACTAATCACGTCAAGGGCATACGCGCATGCTAGCAAGTGTGCAAACTTTTGGATGATCGTGTCTCTGGTGTTTAATTAGCGAAACTGGTGTAGGTAAATTGTGATTAATTCCCTTCTTATTCTTCAATTCTTTTCTCTGACAGTGCCTCATTGAACATGTTTTCATTCGCTCCGTGTCAATATAATTTTAAAATATTTTCCATTCCTAACGATGAGTAAAAAATAGTGTCGCTTATTTCTTCTATGGAGGCTCTCTTCAGGAAAAAAATATTTGCTTGTCTATTTATTCAAATACAAAAAGTTCACAATGAACTAGTTTATATACTAATTCAAATTGGAAGCCACCTGGGCGCCATGTCATGTGATGGGGAAAAAATAGAAATCCCTACTTTTATGCACTACTGTTCAAAATTTTATTTAATTTTATTTTTAACCCACATTCGCCTCAAAAGATCACAAAGCAGAGTCAGATGTCGAAAAAATACGTGCAAGTTTCGATAACAAGACTGTTTTATGGGATTCTCCACAATTAACACCCGTCCAGGTCAGCAGCCGACCCAGTTTCATGAGTTTACTACCCACCGAATTTAGCAATTCTCTTGTGTCCCATGAAACTATCATCACAAGTGGAATGAAAGCGAAATTACAACACAATGCAGTTGATGCTCGGATCGAAAGAGCTATCATCGATTATAAATGCTCACCGCAGGTTAACCAAAACACAAACACTAACCTTGAACTTTCCCTCAAATTCGAACCGAAAGCGAATCTACTACAAAGACTTTTGTGGATAGTTGCTTCCAGAAAACAAGTTCTTCTGATTAGCATTTATTTAAATACCAAATAGCATCACGTTGCCGTTGACTGGGGATCTACTACGTGTGTAACATCTCTTCCATGTTGGATGATTTGCTTGGTCGTTTTTTTATCGTTTAATTTTGTCCCATTGTGGAGGAGATTGGATCGTGTCTTCCTCCTCCATCTGTCTCATGGGTAATTTGAAGGCAAGTGCGATTGAAGTATCTCGCCTCTATATCGAGTTGATATTTTCTATGGGAGAAAGGCAAGTTGAATAACAACACCCGCAGTGAGTGGTTAACAATGCCTAGCCCAATAAACGAATCAAATGAACGAATGTTTGTGCCAAATCGGTGAAAAAGGTGTCAACAGCGTTGCAGATGGACAACCGGTTTTGTCACGCCTCTTAAACGGTTAGGTATTTTCGGGCGATCCATGGAAAACTCAGCGGCGATTGATTTGATTAAGCCAAAGCCGCATTTGATAAAGTTTCATTTGAACGTACAAAAGAGAAAATTGTGCTGTTATGTGTGTACTGTACAGTCATACTTCTATAACAATTGCTTCCGCGGCGCAACACATGCGTTGTGTGTTCTGTTTGAGGGACGGTATATTCATATGACCCCTCAGACCTAGGTTTAGTCATAAACACGATGATGAATTGTTTTCCAGTGATCCAGGGGAGTCACAATGAGAGGATGGCAATTATTTACATTATGATTCCATTACTCCAGATTCCATTCTTGTGAGCATTTTTATGGCTGTCATAAGCGATGTCTTAAGCCTTGGGTGTTGTTTGAAATATTTTTGAGGCAGTGTGTGTGTGTGCTTGGAAAGGGTTGTTCTCTTCTTCCAGTGATGGGGCAACATTGTAAATCAAAACTCTGCTCGCATTTCTTTCTGTTCACAATTTCCTTGGGAACGATGATCGATGAATGTTTACATTCCTATCTACGAAGTCAAATAAGACTCAGATCTGTTGAGGGTAAACAAACCTCCTCTTCAAGGCGTGGGCACACAGAGCGTCTTATCAACTGCCATATGAAAGCACCTTTATCTATTTATATTCGACCTTCTTCTCCTAGACTGCTTGGAGTTTCAACATGACTGCAGCATATTATTCAAGACCAACTCACGCTGCTGCCGTGCCAAGTATCCTACCGAGCAGCAAGTTACTCGTTGAAATACTAGATGGCAGTAGCTTTGCGCACCCTCAATTCTGATTCATTCTCTATCCACAATCCACCCATTCGTGCATGACGTTCACTGCGAATGAATTAAAATCTCCCTTTGCCGCTATGGTGTTCACTGGGCGCATTCTGACATGTTTCGTTTACCTGCAGCTGGTGCTTTAATTCCCGAACAGATGCTTCGATAATTTTGATACGCTCTCCCTCTCTCTCATTTCTCCAATGGTCATGCGCCATTGTCAGCACCTCAATTCCCGGGAGTTTCCAATTGTGTGTTGCTGTGTTTACATCCCCCACAATACAAAAACAACAACAGATCAAAAACAATAGTAAGGAAAGAGCAAAAAAAAATGTAAAAGATGCCACTCTCTCCCGGATAGGAGGAAAATTCGATAAATTAACTTCAGTTGATCTGTAGATACGGTCGCATCTGCTGCTTGGTTTTTTTTGTTTTCTAGAGAGCATCGCGACAGTCTCGTTGTAAACGTTATCATCCACAATCACCGCTGCGCTAAACCAGACTCACGTCAAGAAAGAGCTTGAGGGAAGAGGGCACAAAAAAAGTACCTTGGGAAATTTTGTTGCCTTCTCTTTGTCAGTCTTTTCACATCGTTTTCTTCGTTAAACAAAAAGGGAGTCGAAAGAAGTAATAAATATTTTTTTAAATGGCCGCGGCCTCCACTTCCAGTGCAGAAGAAGAGGTAAAAGTAACAAAAAAATAAGAAAATGTGGATAAAGAAATAAAACAAAGTGATAATTATGCCACCACAACCACGTCGAATACGTTTTGCAAAACGTCCATTTTCTCCTTTTTTGAGTTGTGTTCTTTTCTGTCTCTTCACTTCCACACTCGTATTGTATCACTTCTTTTTTGTTTAACTTCTTCTTCTACTTCCCCCCTTCTGTGGTACATCGTATAATCTCTGGTTTATTTTACTTCTTCCCATTGGGTTCGGAATCGGATTCAGATTCGGTTTTTGGTTTCGAACGGAGTGGAATGAGGAACGAGTGAAGAATGAATTTCAGTTGTAGTTGCCTCGTTGTCGTAGCGAGCGGTTACGTTACTGATTTGTTGCGCTCCCCAAAACACCTAGTTTTAGTGTAGTGGAAATTTAAGTGGGATTTTATATACAAACATATCATTCTGCTAGACTTGTCCAAATTCGTTCCTACCTATCTATCAGTATTTCGAATTCCTATTTTTTTTTCAATTCGCGGGTGTGTAAAAATGTGTGTATTTGCATGTTACTTGAGTTGAAAACCTTGGGTACATTTTCTGCAAGTAATTCGTTTTATTTTTTTAATTTGTATTGAAATTCCTTGAAAAATGAATGTGAATAAATTTTAAATGAAAATGATGTGAGAGAAAGAAAAGAAAAAGGGAGAGAGAGAGAGAGAAAAAAAAAAACGAAAAAGTACAAAACAAGTAAATGCAAGTTATGTGCCATTGTCGTGTCGTGAATTCTCCCATGAACCGTGTGTGGACGATGAATCGTGGGCTGTAAGTGAACTGTCATTACAAGCCTTTCGAATAGCGGAAAGAGGAGGGAATAAGTAGAAATTGTTACTGAAGAACAAGTGAAACTTCTTTCAGATTTTGGATTACGCTCACGAATTGTGGAATATTTTATGAATAGGTATACACTTTATATACACACATGCTTGGGTTATCAATTGTTGATAAGAGCCCAGACTAATTTGAATTATTTTCGACTGTAAATAGGTATCAGTAAACGGAGATAACTCATGTACACATGCCGAGTATTTATTACATGAAATGCAATATCCGTTCAAAGGTGAATGATTCGGTTCAGTAGTTTCCATGTATCGATTACGGCCGATCTGATTTGTGGTCGTCCGTGACGTCTGTAAACAGTGATTTCCAATGGGAACCCCTGCTGACTCGAGATGAAAACTTTCTGGCAAAATTGTACATCCGACAACTCAAACAACCCTTCCCTCCCCGACAACATATCGCACTGGATATAGTTCAAAGCATTTTTTGCTTTCTTTCAAAATGAATCACCATCAATAAGATTAATCTGCATACATATGTACACAGTTATCATTGAATACTAAAAAACTTACTAAATTACGCAACTTTATCACTCATTTTCCCACTGGGCATAGAGACCCATAATTTACTGCGTCTAAATTTAGATCTTCGCAAAAGAGAAATGAAAAATCTACTTGTGGTCTTTGACTTCTTTTCAAACCAGAAGCTATCTGGTTTTGCAGTACTTGAGGAGTGTCTTTGGCTGATCGGTTGTTGGGTGTCATAAACCAAGCAGAAACTCAGAGACAAAATTGTGCAATACGACTGAGATATGGGTCTGGGATCCAAGATCTGAAATGTATGCACCTACTCATGTATTCGCGTCTGTATACATACGAAGTATGTCTGCACGTAAGGAAGTTGATGATGAATGTGCGATTTGTGGGCAACTTCAAACAGAAATTGTATGGATTTGCAAATGTCTATTAGGTTTTCAGTTTAGATTTTGTGGGAAAAGAAGAAAGACGATGTCCATGTGATCCCTCTTAGATCTAACCTCAAATTGGCCTTGGAAAAACGAAAATCGATCTTGATTGTGGTGAACGTATTGAAAGACAAAATCAAATCCACTTACGCCCACAAGCGACTGGATGGCGCTGTTGGTTAAGTGCCTGCCCTAAGTTGGGGGGGGGTCCCAAGTTCGAATCCCAGTAAAAGCAATGTTAATACGCTTTTATCTGGGTTTTCAAACCTGGCCCAGTCACCATTTGTCGTTGGGATCAAATTAACGGCACTATCACTGGGGCCGTCGGTCAGTGGTAGTAGTCTGACTGTGGCACATAACAATGGACCAACATGGTCTCAGTGTTTTGGTAAATTCACTAGCAGCCCCCTGACTTAACCTAACCTACACCCACGTTTTGTCCTAATTGTAAAGCGACAAACGGAGAAATTCAAAGCGCCACAGCTGCACAAACTCTTGTCACATTTTGCTAGTAATTATCAGTGATTTCTTCTACAAACGACTGTATTGTCGGCAGAATGCAATAGAACCCGATATATTTACAGAAAAACATGCTGCATGACGACAACGATCGCAAAGTTACAATACAAAGCCATATCGTGAACGAGATCTAATGATGCATAGCCAGGAACTTGATACGGCGAACATGAGAGCGTAAGCTCGGGTTAGAAAATTAAAAATAAATCACCCCTACAAAGTCAACCAGAAGAACGGTGCACATAACCTTACAGCAAATGGTGGCTGTAAGTGGCATGTGAAATCTGGCGTTGATCAAAAGCACCGAAGGCAGCTTTGTTGGCATCACATGACAGATGCAATTATAATGTTATTTCAATAAGAATTTTTAAGCGTCATTGAAAAGAGAATGACTTGTTAAATTGTAGATCTACTGAACTGGAGCATGTGATCACGGAGGAGGGCCCTTTCTATTATAACACTGCTTCTAAAGCGCGACTTGTATCTTAGCAAATGTCTTAGTAAAGAAACCTAATAAAACATAATGCAACCAAAAATTATATGAAACCAAGATTATAGTGACTAGACGTCCCAGAGTATGCGGGACAGTCCCGCCTGTTTTATTCCTCATCATAATTTGTCCGCAAAACCCCCGCATTTTATCGATTTGTCATGGAAACTCCCTCAAGCATTCAAAACTTGCAAAGTTTGTGTATGCACTCTCTCTATAACCACAAGCGCTACAAGCAAAAGGATTCCCCTTAAGAACCCAGACTAGGAACAGATGCAATGTGTATTTGTGGCAGTGATTATTCCATTTCTTCGGGTCGGAAAATTCGTGTAAACAGTCATACTAAATCAGAGAAACAAACTTCTTCTTCTTAGGGCGCTACAGTCCGAGGTGGACCTGGGCCGAGAAAAAAACTAAAAACCACGAAACCGACAACGTCTGCAAAACTGTACTAAAGCAAATTTTAAGATTCAGCATGTACTTCAACATTGCATGTGAACAACGAGTTTTCTAGGTTATGTTAGGTTAGGCGGCTGCTAGTGAAATTCACCAGCACACTTAGACCATGTTGGTCCATTATGATACACATTCAGACTACTACCGCTGAACCACCGCGCCAGTAATAGTGCCGTTAATTTGATCCCAACGGCAAGTGGTGATTAGACCAGATTTGAAAAACCGGATAAAATCATATTAACTTTGCTTTCACTGGGATTCTAACTCGGGACCCTTCTTACTTAGGGCAGGCACTTAACCAACTGCGCTAGTCATTGTTAAAAGTTTTCTAATCTTAAAGTTTTTAAAACATTAAGATACCTCAATTTTTTTTGAGTAATGTATACTTGGTGGCGTTTATCATATGTTCCACTCAACACAATGGACAATGATAGAAGAGAATTCCATCCCCCCGACCTAGACGAGATCAAAATAGCGATATCGAGACTAAAGTCGTATAAAGTCGCTGCTGGATTGTCTGCAAAACATTTTCAAGCTGCTGAAGATGAGCTTGTAGGGTGCATGCACCAACTCATCCGTAAGATATGGTCGGGCATACCAAATGAGTGGAATCTTAGTATCGCTTGCCCGATTCATAAGAAAGAAGATCCCTCGACTACGGCAACTATCGAGGGGTAAGTCTCCTTAATATCGCCTGTAAGGTCTTCTCTGCAGTTTTGTGTGAACGCATCAATCTGATAGGTCCTTATCAGTGCGATTTCAGGGCAGGGAATTCCATCATCGATAAAATCTTCAGACAGATTCTGGAAAAACTCTAGGACTACAGATCCACACACACCACCTATTCGTCGACTTAAAGACCGCATATGACACCGTGCATAGAGACGAGCTATACAACGCCATGTCCATTTATGACATTTCTGTCAAACATTTCAGACTGTGCAGTGCAGGATGACGATGGAGAGTTCTCACTGACTGAAAAAGATCGGTAAAGAATTCGCCGAGACCTTGTCAAAAAGATTTACACAAGCCGACGCGCTGTCATGTGACTTTGACGAAGAATATGCTGTCTTCAAGGAAGGCCAAACAACATCGACAAATAGGTCACAGATATTACTTCGATAAAGGCCAGGAACGTTGTCTACCTCGGCTCCCAAGTAAACATTAGGAATACCATCACTATTTATTTAGGCTCAAGAAGCAATTGAGCAATAGAGACCTCCAGAAGAGACCAAGCTGACTTTGTATAATACCTTGATCATCCCTGTTCTGCTCTATGGCGGGTAGACATAAATAATCTTAAGAGCAGATGAGAAAGCCTTTGTTTTTTTTCGAGAGGAAGGTTATGCGTTCAATCTTTGGTCCTGTTTGGGTTGATGGCATATGGAGAAGAAGATGTATCGGCTGTACAGCGACATGAATCTAGACAGGCGTCGACGCATGCAACGCCTAAGATGGGTAGATCATGTGGAGCACATAGACAATACTGCTTCTCCCCGAAGAGTCTTCGACTCCGAGTCCGGGAGACAACGCAATAAAGGACATCCACGAAACCGATGTTGCACCCAACTGGAGAGGAACCTCAGACATCTTGGCGTACGTGATTAGAGGTCGCTGGCTAAATAGCCTGCGAACTACAGAGGCTTGTTGGTTGAGGCCCAGGAGAACCCCAGACTGTAGTGCCATCAGAAGAAGAATATATACTTGAAACAAATAGTACAGAAAGTGAAACGATCATGATTTTCACACCATTAGTCATTAAAACATGTTCAGACATTTTCTAGTTTCAAGTTTGTCTGTACCCAGACCGAGTGCCAATCCATTAAAGCAAAGGTGTTCCTTATTCGTCACACAGGAGTAAAAAAATGGTGTCCCGCATTGTCTCCAATAAATGCTGATCACTGTAACCAAAGGGGAAGAGTCCCATTCCCAATAATGAAATAAAATAAAAAAGAAGGCCTTGTTCGAGTCGATTTAAGGAAAGTGAAGAAAAAATGTCCAGAAAGTTGAAATTCGTTAATATAATTCACCTTGATTTTGACTAATCTAAGAGCCTGTACTTTGGAGCGCTTTAAATGTCGGTGCATATTCCAAATTGATTGTCAAATATACTATATTCCTGCGTGAAATCGTAAAAATTTCTGCGATGGATGTTCCAATCTCAACTTCCTTCCCGGATCATTCGAACATCCAGCACTATTTGCTTACATATAACGTCCGGTTAATTTCATCAATGACGATGCAGTCGATATCGTTCTGCATTTCTAGTAATCCCTTCTCCTAAATTTTCAGGTCATCGACATGAGCTCATTATCGTGTAAATAACATATTTTGTCATATGTACATATTTGACTGCTTGGCACAAGTCTAGAAAAAGTTTTACGAGCTGAAATTTTAATATCCTTGAGAATTATGATTAATCACTTTGATTCGGTTTTTCTTTTTTCGGTTTTTCGTGTCCGCCAGATACTGCACAGAACAGTAGTCGTCACATACACTGAAAAAAATGTTATCTTAACCTCAATAAGAAAACATTTCCCAATGATTCTGTGAAAAAAAAAATGATTCAAGCTACTTCCTTTGGTCATGAGTGTTCATCAGTAATTTGTCAACACAAGGAGTTTGCGACAACGGGCATTTCACCCAATATGCTTTTTGGTGGGAATATAGTCAGTTTCTATTTCTCTTTCATTCATTTATTCATTCATTAAAGACGTTTTCATCCTTCTGCATTCTATCCCAATCTTAATGGTCAGTTATGAAGGACCTACGGAAACTTAAAAGAACGTAAGCAACCAAGCGAATGCACAAAAGAATACACTGTAACCATAGTCGGTGTTATTACAGGACACTGCCTAATAGGAAATCACGACAGAAGACTAGAACTCCGGCTAATGATTTTTGCAGAAGCTACCTAGACGAGGAAGAAGTGGAAAGCGTTTTACATCTCTTCTCCTCCTGTCCGGCGCTGGCGTCTCACCGACGCCAATATCTGTGGCATACTTCTTTGAGAGCTTATGCGAACTGAGTGAGGTTCCCATAAGCAATCTACTACGCTGCATCCTAGGCTCAAAATGGTTTCCCGCATATGTTCAATTGGATTGACCTCAGCCAACCCGTGTGGCAGCACAATAAAAAAAATATTGGTCTAAGTGCACACTTCAGCCAATTCTAAGCCTAACCTAACCTAAACATAGTAACTGCTTCCCTCAGTTTCGTTAAGTTGGTCCACTTTCACGCACTAAAGGTCGAACTATAATAGACATGAGCTAGTGTCAAATTTTTACGAAATATTTCGTCATGTTTGCTAAAACACGCCATAATGACGACATGCGTGCATTGCAATCTGTCAGTATTTCTTCCCTTGTTTTGTTTCATTCAATTGAAAAATGTCAACAGTTTGCCATTTTGAGATTTTTGTGTGTTTGTGTGTTTGTGTGCAATCTGTCAAATTCGCATATGCGCGGAGCGGTTCAAGCGCACTAGCTCATGCTTAACGAAAAACAAACAAACCTTTAAAATTCGAATTTGCTTAGCGAATTGTTCCGAATCGTTCGTGAACTTTATTATAGTCGCTCTTATGGGGGTGGGTGTTCGCTTATTCACCCATGCGCGTTTAACATTTTTAACATTAGGTCATGTTTGCTCATGCCTTTAAGCGGGAGGGAGATAAATCGCCCTCTACATGTGCATATGTCAGTTGACAGCTAAATTTTCTTTAAATTTCTATAAACAAATTGAAAGTCTGAAATTTGATGATGGCTCTGTTTATTTTCCGTTTGCTTTTGACATATACTTAAGCTTTCGTACGACTATTATAGTTGGCCCTTTAATATTTGAAAGCAGGTGTTGATGAGTAACCTGCCTGGTTAAACCGATTTTATCGAGATCATCAGACTTTGCGAAGCGGTTCAGTGTGATTTATGTGAACATCAATTTGCTGTAATTCACATATTCTCTGTAGATCGAGGTTATTTAGACTATTTTCATGTACGAATAGACATTTTCATTTGAACTTGACCGACTAACATCGACGTACCTTTGTCTTATCCAAATTTAAATCTATAACTTTGATGTGTTCCCAGGCATGTTCGTTACTCGAATGGAGTTACTGAGCAGCTAAAGCGAAGGTTGCGTGACACCTAATAACATATGTATACGTCGTTTGCGTGTGTAACGAAATCAGGTCAATATGAGTCAATACTTAGGTGGGCTGGAATCCGGGGTGGATCTGGGCATCAATCAAATACATAGCTGGAAAGCGTGTGATTTGATTCTTCTTTGAAAGGGAATTGTGACTCCTAAGGCATTTTTGTTATGATTTAGGGTCAGCAATCATTGATTGAGTTTTAATTCTGACAGGTTATGAGCTTTTGTCCGGCATAAATCATGTCAAAGATGAAGCAATGACAATTTGGGCGATTAATTTACAAAGAGTTCATTATGCTTGTTTCGGTGAACCTTGAATAAGTTTAAACGCAATTTCAAACTGTCAATAATTGCTTAGAGAAACTTAGGGGGAATACTGACAGCTGACATTTGCATTCATAGGGAATGATTAATTTCACTCTCACGTAAGTAGGCGACGTCTCTGCACCTGGACGACCCAGGCGTCCCTTCGACGACGACGACGACCTTCCAATTGTTGGGAAGACAAGTCAGTGCAAGATCAAGATCAAAGTGTGAACCAGAAACTCAAGATGAGTAGTTGTTCATGCACCTTATAGAAGCTAGAGCTTGAACTGTGCCCCCTTTGAACAAACCCGTCTTTCATTTATCATCAAACCAAAAGAAAAAAAAACTTTCAGATGGCAAAGTGCAATAAGTACGTCACTGTGCTCATGATTAAAACAAATTGACCAACATGCTCTGCTTCTCTTAACGTATTCCAACCTTCGAATTGTGACATTACATGCATATATTTAGAAACTCGGTTGTGGTTCAACTTTTACTTGTGCACAGACCGCATGGATATGCATACGTATGAATACATTCGTTTGATATGTAAAATACCACTTTTTCACTACACATTTGTTTCCAGAGCAGCGTATCAATAAAATTGGTTTATCTTATCACGTCGACGGTCACGCTTTTGTTTTATCAGTCGATATTCATTGAAGAGAATCTGTTGATCCACTTTCTGATTAATTGAGGTAGATAAAGGCGTTATAAATCCAAAGCGGTGCGATTGTGTAGAAGCTAAATTTATTGCCTACCACGATCGCAGGCATTTGTTACTTGATTTTTATTGTATTTTCACTTGAAGGTGTGAATTCCACACTATCACTGAAAACAAAACCGCTACTGATTTGATATCATCGAATCAATGATTCAAAACATCGTCCATTAATTAGGCAATCAATCCATTGCGCCCACACACATTAGCTATAGCATAGGTGAATGTATTAGGAACAAAGAATATTTCATCAGTGTAATGCACAGAAAACCCGTCACGTAATCTTCACTGATTCACTGCTTGTTTGTTTGTTGGAATGAAAACAATTAAAAAAAATAAGGCAACGGGAAAAAACAAAGTGGTGGTCCACATATTTTATCATAGCCCCAGTGTTAATGTCAAGATTTTTAAGGCACAATGAACGATCACATGGTCTTGGGAATTTATTCCAACGAACGAGTGTGGGGCCGTTGATAAACTGTGTTTTTATCATTTGACAAATGGAAGGCTTTTGCCTACACAATGACCGAAACACAGACACACATCGATCTTCGGAGTGTAAAAAAACATGTTGCTATGTAATTGGAAAGAAGAGCCCTACAAGCGTTTGACAAAAAACAATGTTTTCTTGGTGTATTTTTCTTCGTCTTTTTTGCTAATGTGGTGTGTGGTGTACACGCATGTATGTGCTTACATAAACTGAGCTTGAAAAAGAGATTTTCACTGCGCCATTTTCATATGCAACTTTGGCCAAATGTATTAGGCACACTTATCCTTTTGTCTTTGCTGCCAAATCACTTATCGGAAGTAATTTGTTTGAATTTTATGGTTATCGACGACATTATCTGAGGCTGCAAAACGATTTCAATTTTTTCCTCGCATTTCATAAAGTTCTTTGCTTTTTGAAGGTATAACGAATCTTAAAGTGTGTCTAATACATTCGGCCAAGGCTATATGTATGCACCTTCTCATTAAAAAGCACCCGTATATTTTCAATTAAATAAAAACGTTTCAATTATTATTCGATATGCATTTTATTCCTTTCAAGTTAGGTTAGGTTAGGTAGATGAGTGCCCTTGCTAGCATGAAGAACATGTCAACGTCTCACTTAGGCTACTATGAATCCATTGTTCCCAAAAAAAGTTTAAACCGTGGAAAACCTTAAACTTCGATGTATCAACAACTAAGTTAAACCACCCAGATATAGATATGTATCTCAGGAGTTTGCTTAGCTCTATTTTCCCTAGATCATCCAGCTCCGAAAAGACGACATTTCCTAGGGTTTCCTTCCTCCTAACGGCTAGTGCAGGACAATCACATAGTAGATGATGAATAGATTCTATTTCTTCTTTGTCTCCACAGCTTCTTCAGCCGTGCTGTGTGATTTCCTACCGCGTAGTGTCATGTCACGACCCCAACGGCTGTTCGTATATGCCTTCGGCCTAGTTTTTTGAGATCGGTAAATCTCCTCTTGTCGTAGATGGGCCATAACGATTTAGGTGTAGCACATGTGTCTAATCGACCCCACCGTTTATTAGCTGCCTCGTTAGACTCAATGTCTATTTCCCTGTGCAAGGAGCTAAGTGGTGTGCTGGCCTCAGGTAGAGCCCGCGAGGAGTTTTGATTTGATCCAATCCCGGCCAGTTCATCTGCCTTTTCGTTACTAGAGTCGCATGTGACAGGCCACCCAACAAAGGGTCACCTTATTGGCTACTGAAATATCGTCCAGTCTTTTTACGCACATTTTTACGAGCTTGGATCTTATCGATGTTGACTGTAACGTTTTAATGGCTGTTTGACTATCAACATAGATACTGATTGTTTGTTGTTTTCTTTTCCTTAACAATCACATCCGCAGCTTGTTTTATTGGAGCAATTTCCGCCTGAAAAACACTACAACCATCCTCAAGTCTGAAGGACCGATTTGTATTTCGAGGCTCACAGTAGACCTCAGCACCAGTACCAACATCCATCTTGGATCCGTCAGTATAGATTATATATATTCCTTTCAAAGTAATCCCCCCTGCGAGCAATACATTCCAGTGCTTCCGTCAATTTTCGAAACACCTTTTAGGAATCACCTTCAGCTCTGGCGAATTCTCATGTAGCGCCTCGATTCATTCATCAAAACGGTTTCTGTGAAATATTAAGTTGACTTGTGCGAATAGGAAAAAATCACAAGGAGCCATGCCAGGTGAACACAAAGCTTGCGGAACGGTATGAACGTTGTTTTCGGTCAAATACAGTCGCCTCCCTCTAAGTCGAATTTCCCTCCAACTCGAATTTTTTCGCCATATTTATTTTGGCATTCCTCTCATTTTCCATACAAAAACCATCTTCTAAGTCGAACTCCCTCTAACTCGAACTAATTTTGATATCCCGTGAAAATTGAACTTAGAAGGAGTCGACTGTAATTGCATACAAGATGAGATTTGTGAGCCGGTGCGTTCTGGAGTAAAGAACCACGAGAAGTTTCTCCACAATTCTGGCCTTTTCCGATTAATTTTTTCCCTCAAAAGCTATAATACGCCCACGTAATACCCCTCATTTACTGCCTGGATTGGCGAAAGAAATTCAGAGTGGATCACACCATGCCAATCAAACAAAACAGCAAAAATAACCTTGATTGAGTGCTCGCTCCAGTGTAGAGCTTCAAAAACCTCCGACCAAAAAAAAAACCTTGATTTTGGATCGACACTAATGTGGTACATCAACCACATTACGGCCTGCTTTAATCTTTGTACCACTCGTACGTTTCTGTTTTCGACGTTATCGAGTCCCCGTAGCTTCCGTTAACATTTTCAACGCTTCCACACTTAATATTTTGTTAGAAACACAACATTGTAGACAAACTCTTTACTCAACTATCATATATTCGAGATTGCGAAATTCAAACATAACAAACACAGACTTGTTTATAAAGTTATCGCGTACAAACTTCCGACAGAGCAGCTCAAAAAGATAACTGGGCGCCAGATGATTGATGTACCAACCTAGAAAAAAACAGATTTTAAGAATACCTCGAGCACAGTTTGTTTGAATAGAGAATTCCGGGTACTTTTTGATCGGAAGGTAGATCAAATTATTGGACTTCATGCGATTTTAATCAGAAATCTGAACATCTTCCGCAACAAGTTGATTCTGATCAGAAGATAAGACCCAATTATTTATTCCATTGTTAACAGATTTTTGTGTTCCGTTTGGTACATATCTTCACTTCACTTCTCGATTACATTACTTCGTCATTACTATTTCTCATACCCGCCTATGTTGTTATTTCTCAAGATAAAAACATTTGACCAACGTTGTACAGGGTGGCTATTGTTGTATCTCCACAAACAAGTAGTCTTCCTCACATTAGTCTATTCCAACGAAGTCACGGAGTAATCCTGGACAGACGACTTGATTGGAATTCACATATTAAGCTCGCCATAGAGCATGTTATTAGAGCACTGTGGGCAATTAGACGTATATACGGCAGGACTTGGGATCTCTCTCCCAAAACTATACATTGGTTTTACACAATGATGGCGAGACCCATATGCGGCCCAAAACCCTTCAACAGACAATAGTGGAATATCTAGACCTAGATAACTTTTTTTATGCATGCAAATTTAATAAGTGGGGGTTGCTCCCGTACGGACGGAATTTCGAATACTGATACACTGCATCCAGTGATATGTCAATCTTTTGAAATGATTTTTATCCATACTACCGTTTGAAAATATGGACTTCCAAAATGGGTTTTAATGCGTCTCCCCTCTCATTTTTAAACTAAAATGTTCAAAAATCTGAAAAAAAAATCGCAAAAACTTTGCATCAATGAGTTCTTTCATTTAAAATAATATCGAGCATTCGTGCCCTAATATTTTTGGAAATATTGGCCAAAAACCGACATGTGAATTCGAAAATTGATCTGTACACCTCAGCGTAAGCATTATGAAGTGATGAATGTCAAAATTTCAATTTATGTTCAAATTCTGTGATACCGATGCCAAAAATTTTAAATTTCAAAAATGATCACTCACATGAAATTCATGCTGAGATCGACAGCTTGATACAATTCTCAGTGGTATGTCACACATTCATTTCAACCCTTAAATGCCCAGCAGCAATGTACGCACAGCAGACGTGTGCAATGATTGGTATAATGCAGGGATTTTCTGTGTTAGATATATTTTGATAAAGATATTCGTATGTTTTTGCATTAATGTTTGTTTGTGTGTACGTATGTAGAAATGAATAGTTGATTTGGGTTTTATAAGAAAATTTAACTGAAATGGTTTGAATTCGTCGCCTGATATTCAGAAATTGAAATTGAAATTGAATGCTTCTATCAAGAATTATTTATGTGACGGAACCTTTCCCGTGTGATTGCAACTCGCACTTGCCCAGTTTATTTGCTTTATTCTTGTTTATTTAAGAGTATATATCTTTTTCTCATTTATCTTGATAGCTTGATAGCTGATTTGAGGATTTGTAGCTTATTTCAACGTCATCTGCTAATTCTGCGAAAAAAGTCTGGGTGGACATAGCAAAGCTTGAAATACTGTCTGCGGCATTTCCGCTCGAGGAGATTGAACAAATAACCTCAAAATTTTCATTTCTCATCTCCCTCTTGATATTTTAAGTACGAAATACACGATACAATCGTTGTACTAACGATTGGACAGATTTGGTGTTGTTTACAACAATTGTATCGTGCTTGTTTCCACACAACCGACTGTAGGACCGGTGTTGTTTGGTCACATGCTCTGGAATGTGCAACCGGTAATTTCGAATCAGCTGCTCGAAAGTGACTTCATAAAAGGCCCGCACGTACGTTAATTGTACAATGTGTGTGCTGCATACAACAGATGGAACGATATCGGCACAACGCAAGTCGGTAAAACCATTGTACAGGGTGACCAGATAAGAACGATAGGAAACTAATTTAAATAAAACAATAACGGTGTGAGATATAAAATTGAATTTTTTATCATTCATGTCATTATGTATGGAAAATCATTATGACTCGGTTCAATACACAGCCTTAGCCAAATGTATTAGGCACCCTTATCTTTTTGCCTTTGCTTCCAGATCACTTATTGGAAGTAATTAGTTTGAATTTTATGGTTTTCGGCAACACTATCTGAGGTTGTAAACGACTTTTTTTTCTCACATTTCATTAATTTTTTTTGTCTAATACATTTGGTCTATGCTGTATACGACGTTATTCGGGCAAGAGCGTCTCATTCGTTGGCCTCGAGTTTGTCCAAAGTTTTTGGCTTGTTAGGGTAGACTAAAGACTTGACCTAGCCCAAGAGAAAATAGCCGAATTTTGTCAAGTCACAGATTTAGCGGCGGCCAATTTATGAGCGCTCGGCGTGAGATAACCCAGTCGGCAAATTTCTCTCTCACAACTTCGAGCATTGCGTCGCTCATATGGCATATAGCGCCGTCTTGTCACAAACACAGCTGGTAGGTTTGGCTTTTTGTCAAGGTTTGGCTAGAGAAAGTCGCTGTTTATCTGAAACGATTGTCAGTAACGGTGTCTTCTTCCTCATTTCGAAAGAAATGTGGTCCGATGATGCCGCAACCCATAAGCCGCATCAAACAATTAATTTTTGTGGATTCATTGATGCTTGGTTGAACATTGTGGGGTGTGTTTGCTCCAGAACAACCAGAAATTTTGGTTGTTGGCATAACCACTGAGTTAAAAATAAGCCTCGTTCAAGAGGATGATTTTTTTTGCCAAAATCTGTATACGCCGCCGTCATTTCCACTCCCCTATTAGCGAAATCACGGCGTTGTCTATGTTCGTCCTGCTTTAATTCTTGCGTCAGCACAATCCTAAACGAATGTAGACCCAAATCCAACGGAAAAATAAGTCGGTTTAAGACTGGCGATGCCCAATTAAGCTGATCGTCACCTAATCAACTTTTCTGGTTCTTCTTCGATACTGGCCGCTATGACGGCTACGTTTTCTTAATTTCGCGCTAATCTCTGTCTGGTTGGTGACTTTGGGTGCAAAAGAGAACTCACGCTCAAACTTGGAGCACAATGAAGCCATGAGCACGACCGACCTCAAGACCAATTTAATTTTATGTATTTACAACTCAGCCGGAATTTCGATAATATTTTTTCTGGTAATTTTATTGCACAAATAATTAATAACTTGCACATATGGCAAGTGTGAAACGATGCATGGTGAAATGGCAAACCTTTCTGAATATTTTGACGGACATTCAGCTGGAACTTGGACAGCTTTGACATCTGCTAAAACATAACAATTGGTAAAACTTTCATTACTATCCTTGTAGTCACCCTGTAGTAGAATATATGTTCATCATTTCTAGTTATTCTTATATTTTAAAACTGCAGTTACTCAGCAAACCTTTTTTGTAAGTACATGAGGGCATAATATATCAAAACCGCAGTACCAATCTGGGACTGGTAAACTAATGCAAACGTGTTGAATTCGATTTCATGGAATCCTGAGATTATTCGTTAAAATAAATATTTGGGGAGCATTTTGTTGATTCTGCAAAATTGGGCAGATGATTCAAACAACTCTCAAAGCAGCTGCATTTCGGTGGGTTTATAAAGAACACAAAATTGTCACCAAATTTCCCCAAGATTAACTGTATATCTGTCCTCTGTACTCCTTTGTTTGCCAATCAGAATCAATACCTTACTTTGACTATCAAATTGTATGTAAATGCCAATGCAAACTGCATATATGTGAGATAATTTTTCAGTCGAATTCCCATAAATCACTCGATCATATAATCCTTTAAAAAAAACGAATACAATATTTGGAACGTTAAAGCATGCACCGGGAATGTGTGGGCACGCATTTGTATGTACGAACCGTTTTTGTATTCAGTGTCACGTTAAAATTTCATGAAAAAGGGGCAGCAAATATTTGAAGTCTCTTTTCACTCGGCATCTGGTCTGGTACATGAGTCGATTGTACAGCGATAATGACGAGCTTATCATTTTTATTGGACTGAAGGCCGAAAACCCCGAGACTGGCGTGTGTTAATTGTGAAAACTGTCTTTGTGAACCAAGTTCTGAGTGAAGTGCACACTGTTTTGTAAAATACGATTTAGAAAACTAATATCTTATTGAAATCATGTCCAGTGAGGTACAAACATAAGCTAATATATACTCGTGCAAGTGTGTTATTCTCTGTTTCGTAGATGCGGCCTTTCGCTTTCACTTTTAAATAAACAGATCTCCTTTTGTCACTTAAAAAAAAACTGCTCTGAACCGTTTTTTGTGGGATTTAAATAAACGCCAATTCATTTTTTTTTTTATTCTCGTGATGTAAACTTTAATATCATTGACTTTATCGTTAATACATAACCTTAAAAGGTTACATACATATGTGGTTATGCATATTTTTGTACATTTAAGTATTTTATTGCGTGCAAGACGCTCGTAAGCGAAATATCACGTATGGCAAATTGCGGTAGGAGACAAATAAAATTCCGTTTGAGATAAACAAAGGTGTTGCAGATCTGTATCATTGCGATTCTCACTTGAGAAGTGTATGCTAATGTGAACGAATGTGTATTCACATGGCCATTATACTGAAGGCCATTTTTTGTGTCTGTTTTGTTTATCTTTGGAAGTTTCTCCTATGCGAAGAAGAATTGATCTCATTCAAAGATGATATAATTATTTGAATTCAATTTCGGGAAAATGTATGAACAGTAAACTTTAATTAGCTTTCCAATAAACATTTAATAGTTTTCCAATGACTTCCAAGTTTCTAATGGGCATTATCTACCCAAAGAGGGTTTTATTATTTGAGGGTTGGCTTTTCAACGGATTGTGGGGCAACCGAAGGAGAAGAAAGAAGAATATTCTACGACAAAATAAACGTTTTATTTTTTGTCACCCTTTAAGTTCATGGTCGTGTAGTACTTACCTCCCACAATAACTTCTCGAAATGTGCATGTTTTTTGTGACAGAAATGGGGGATGAAATTCAATGGCGATTATGAAACTACACGCAGGAACTGTTCGTTTTGTAATTTTGTCGCTAAATGTGAATCTTTAAAAAAAAGAAACAACCATTTGACGCCCGATTTAACCACACTTATCTTCTCTTGCAATGATACATTTTTGCTAATCATCCACCGTTTATGGATACTTAAAAGAAGAGAAACAGTGAAGAAAACAAAAGCAAAACGAATGGTCATACTTTGTATATTCCCACTGATATTTATAAGTAGAATAGGATACATTCTGCAAAAACTCGTACGTCCTTAAAGAATGACGATGGAGAATGCCCGTTGCTTCGTTGAGGTCGGTAAAGACTTTTACCAGAACTTTAATGTCAACAAGGGGTTTAGACAAGGGAACAAGAGGATCGTGCCTATCTCAAACGTCAACCTTAGCAGAATAGCAGTCACAGTCTTTCACAAATCTGTGCAATTGGTGCCGATAACATTGACAGCATTCGAAGGAACAACAAGCTGTAAGTGAGGCTTCTGCGGGTATCGAGAAGGAAGCGGCTAAGGTGGATCTTGGGGTGAATGAGCCCAAGACAAAGTATATGTTAATAATAATAATAATGGCGGTGCTGCAGTCCGAGGTGGACCTGGGCCTAGCTTCTCAGCAAAGACAAAGTGTATGTTGCCTAAGAAGAAAACACTGATGTCTTGGATAGAACGTTAGCAAATTCTTGGTCGTCCTTCGAACTATCTTCGGTTCTACATGCACTGATGGTGTTTGGAGGAGGAGACTGAACGACGAACATTATGGGCTGCACAGCGACATTGACCAGATCAAACGAATTCGAGTCTCTCGTTTCAGATGGCTAGGTCATGTAGGGCGAATGAACATCAATGCTTCCGTCGAACCCTTTTGACTTCTACCCCGAGGGACAACGTGGTAAAGGAAGATCATGTCTTCGGTGGCATACTAAGTCGACTAAACGTGCGTAGCTAGAAGTAACTGGCACAAGACTATACTGGATGGAGAATAATGTTGCCCGAAGCTCAGGTCCACCCCAGATAGCTGGGCTTCAACCAGCAAGCTTCCTCAGGTGGCAAGATTTTTAGCTAGCTGCCTCTAATAACGCACGCTAAGTTAGTTGAGGTCCTTTTCCACTTATATTCGCCATCGGTTTCGTGGGCGTCCTCTGTTGCATTTTCCTACTGTCGTGGAGTCGAAGGCTCTTCTGGCTGGAGCTGTGTTGTTCATGCACTGTACATAGCCTAGCCATCTTAGACGTTGAATCCGTAGATGTCTGGATTAACTCTTGTCGCTGTACAGCCCATACTGTTTGGTATTGAATCTTCTCCAATGCTTCAGTGAGCGCCGTGGCCGTGTGGGTTCATGCGTCGACCCATGCGCATTAGACTTTCACAGTCTAGGTTCGAATCCAAGTTCAGACAAACAATTTTTCAAAAAAAAAATTGTTCACGGCTACACCTCTTTCGAGTCGCTCATAATGCTCAAAGAATATAACTGTCTAGAAAAAGCTTCTCAAAATCGCCGTCCGGAGTCGGCATTAAACTGTAGGTCCCCTTCACTCGTGAGAGAACAATAGCACGCACAACACGAGTAGTTGCTTAGAAGCTAGGCCCGCGTCCTGTAGCGGACTGTAGCGCCGCCATTATTGTTATTATTATAAATGGCCAGCATTGATTTAAAAACTTAAATAAAAATTCTATGCACAGTTGAAAATTAAATTTTCACCACCGGCTCTTAACGCCACCCTCGAGTTACCAAAATGACCCACCCAAAGTTTAACACCTATTAGCGATTGTACCCACGCTATATTAAATTACTATCAGTGGAATTATTTTTAAGTAATAATAAAGAAAATTAATAAGAAGAACTAAGCCCTTAAAAATTCACCATTTGTATACAAAACTATCAAATTGTCCATTCGCCGTGTACGGTACACTTTCCTACAGTTCTTTACACGCTACGTATTTCTTGAAAAATTAATTTGACTTTAAATGGTTGGCTTGCGTTTTCCCAAAAAATAACTGGAGCAGTTCAAAGCAACGAAAGCCATAGAACATACTAATAAATTTGCTATAATTTGTTCCCTCTGCCAGTTACAACCACTCCTTTATTCATTCTGCTCATAATGGCAAAATCAATAGATTCCAACACAGATTTCTTTTTTTTCATCAAATACCCATTTCCTTAGTAGCAATGGCACGCGATATTCGAAATCGAAATGTGGACTCAGGAAGCATTTGCTTTTCACATTGAATTTTATATTCGCAGAATACTGTTTCCTTTGAGGAACGAATGAGATGTTCATAAAATTCATTGAAGGTCTTCACTTTATCATCACATGGAAACAATTAGAGATGAGTAAGAGCATAGCATCATGCTCACAGAAAGAATTTATCGACAAATAAACTGCGGATGAATTAACTCAACGTTCAGTTCTTTGAATTTTGTTTATTGCTTAAGTTACATGTGGGATTTGAAACATGTGTGTATGTTGATAATATACGATATGAAACGTTTAATAATAATAATGGCGGCGCTACAGTCCGAGGTGAACCTGGGCCTAGCTTCTCAGCAACTACTCGTGTTGTGCATGCTTACAGTTTTATGCCGACTCCGAACGGCAGGATTGAGAGGCTTTTTTTTTAGACAGTTATACTGTTTGAGCATTGTCAGTGGCTCGACAAGAGGTGGAGCCGTGAAAAAAATGTTTTGTGTTTTTTTTCTTGAGATTCGAACCTTAAACTTCGAACGTAGGAGACGACTCACCTACCCACTACGCCACGGCGCTCATCACTTCCATAATTAATGTAATATAAGTAAATTAATGTGAATGAGGTTGCCGCCGTTGCGGGTATGTTCGTCGACTCCTACGTACTAGACTATCATGTATAGGATAAAATCCTTCTAGGTTAGGTTAGGTTAAAGAGTCTGACTGCAAACTGCAGTCACACTTAGGCCAACTTAGGCCCATTGTGCTACCACGCGGATCGGATGTCACCTATCCAAAAAACAATTTGGTGCTTGCCACGAAGCATCTTATTTGATGGATGCCGACGTTGTGCAGTTCGCTCAAGTCATTAAAGAAATATGCTCCAAGGTGTTTCTTCCTGCGGGGGGAGAGAGCGCTACAAGTGCAGAGGAGATGCGTTATGCTGTCCTCTTCTTCCTTGTCTCAGCAGCTTCTGCAGAAGTCGTTGTGATCAAGTCCCATTCTTAAGGCGTGAGTACAAATGGCACAGTGACCTGTGATAACGCCGATGAGAGTCCTTAGAGATATGACCTGTTCATTTCAAGAAAATAGAGTGAACCTTTTAGATCAAGTTTAGGCCAAATTTGCTTTGCGATGAGGCACATGGTGCCATATGAACATCTGAAGTTGGTGTTTTTAAAAGTACGATTCTTTAAAAAATATTTAGCTGTAGCGAATGGCGTGGGCGGAGGGTCTCTACTGGGAAGGTTTGTGGAGACCGTTCCGCGCCTGGCGAGTTCATCGGCTTCGCAATTCCCTGGAATGTCACTGTGTCCCTGCACAGACAGGAGGTGAATATCAAAATGCTCAGCCATCTCGTTAAGAGATAGGCGACAATTCAGGAAGGTCTTAGAGAAAAAAGTGACCGATCCCAGGGGTTTGATTGCTGCCTCACTGTCCGAACAGATTTTTTTTTTCGAACGATATTTGAAACTCTTCTTGAGCACTTAGACTCAAAACTGGTCCATTGTACTGCCAGGTAGCAACCTACTCCAGTGCCGTTAATTTTATCCCAACGGCAAATGGTGACTGGACCAGATTCGATTTCCCTGGGATTCGAATCTGGGACCCCTCTAACTTGGGGCAGGCACTTAATCAACTGCGCCATCCAGTCGTTTTTGCCGTTAATTTGATCCCAATGGCAAATGGTGACTGGACTAGATTCGATTTCACTGGGATTCGAACCTGTGACTCCTCTAGCTTGGGGCAGGCACTTAACCAACTGCGCCGACCAGTCGCCATGTCATCCGAACAGATAGTGATGTCCTTTTTAGATATCACGTTGTTCTTAAGCCAAGACAGAGCTTCTTGTATTGGTTGCAATGTTTTGGAAGGTGGAGGGATATGCTAAAATTGCGATCCTTGAAGTAGATACCTAATCCTACTTCTTTATCTGTTTTGGATCCATCTGTGAAACTACGCAGAGGACCATCCAGCGTCTGAGTGTCAGACTTCCAGTTGGATCTGGAGGATATGCTGGTAGAGAAGTTTTTCTTTCTCACAGACGAGATGAGGTAGTAGGAGGTCAGTGTCGAGAGGTAGTCAAACCTTCCAGCACAAGCAACAAATGTTCAAAAAAAATTATGTTCGCTCAAATTTTATAAAAGTTTAGAAAAGGCTTCTCAATCGCCGCGGAGTTTTCATTAAAGTGTAGGTCCCCTCCCTTGTGAGAGAACAATAGCATGCACAATACGAGTGGTTGCTGAGATGTTAGGCTCACGTCCATCTTAGACTGTAGCGCAATCACTGTTGTTGTTATTATTAAATAACTGAATCAAATGTAACTTCTTTTAAAGGAACAGTACATGCCATTAGAAGTTGATATGCCTTCTTAAAAATAAGAGATTTTTTTATGTTTTGCCAACGCATCTAGCTTTCATACTGTACTACATAAAAGATAAAAATATCAATTTATGCAAATAACTTCAGGAACGATGTCGCCATTGCCCAAGCGGCAAGTTCACAGGTCAACTAATCACGCTGTACATGCGTTTGATCTGGTTTTCTTCACTTTTTCTCCTCAGCAACAAGTAATCTAATGAATAAATGTTGACAAAAGTGATGTGACATTGGATGGGTTTTTTAAATTCCCCTTTACCGCGATTGATCACAAGAACAAATCATAACCCACAGTACATAAACAACAAAAAGAAGTGCACTCAGTCCCCACTTCAGATCATGAGAGAGATTGAAAGGCAACTTGAACTTATCAGTCATTTACTTACTCGTCCGATAAACCTTTGTGTGCATAAGTTCACGCGGAAAATTCCAATGCCATAATTTATCCCGCGAAGAAAAACAAAAACGCAGCCTTGTGCTGAGTACATGTTGACATAAATGTGCATTCACGCCCATACGAGTTTTAAAGAGAAAATGTTCACTTAGGTAAACAAACAAATTGCACTCAGTTGTCTTTTCCTTTCCTTCAAATGTCTTTATTTTGGAACTTCAAATTCGATCACAAAATTGAGGGCAAAATAAAAAAAAGAACTCTATTCACTACGAACTCAAATGTGCTACATCCTTGTGCCAGTCAAACGAAAGCAGCTAATTTCGATCGATAACTTTCATTTACCTCAGTTTTGATGTCATACGCTGAAAGTAGATACTGAACACCCCCTTTACGAGCTGGTAGTTGAGAAGTCGACCTTTAAATCGTTCACACTCACACACACACATCAACTGATTTTTCCTGTTTTATTTTCCATTTACAGTGTACTGCTATTGACGACAGCATTGAGGATTCTGAAGGCTCAACAACCGACGGAACTGCATCACTTGGAAAGTCTTACGATGAGGTATGTAAAAGAGAAGAAAATGCTGAAATTTCCCAAAATAACGTGATCATTTTGTTTCCCATTTTTTTAGATAACTTTCCTTGTCGATGCAGCTTTTCAAAATAAAAACAAGGGAAAGCAGAAAATGGGCAATCGCAGTAGTGACTCGGAAGGAAAATCATCAGTCACATTGTCGCGCACCCTAACCGAAAAGCGAAAAGACTATGTTCGACGAATATCGGAAATGCCCGATAGCTATTCATCAATTTCAAAATACGGAACACTTCATCGAACCTTGAAAGCACCAGTGTTGAAAACATTCTCTTTGGAAGGCGAAGAAGACGACGACGACGACGTATCCAGTGACTCCAGTAGTGAGGAAGAAAATTCTATGATACCACCACCACCAGCATCGACCAGTGAGCGTATTGAACAGTTTAATAAACTCATTGAGGACAGTACCAGTTCAACGACGACCGCGACGAATAATAATAATATAAAAATGCGTCCGAAACGGTCAGCCGATGTGCAGCAGATTCTCAAACCACCTGCGGATGAAGTAATAACCGATTCGGTTGATGCAGCAAAGAAGGCCGCAGAAGCGGCTGCTGCCGAAAAAGAAAAGGAGGCAGCATGCTCACAAGGGCCGAGGTTATTCCAAGTTTGCCTGTTAATTGGCTACAACATGAGCAGCCAGTCGGCTTATTTGAAATCGAAATACCCGCCAAATGAACCCATTCCTGATAACATTGAACAGTTCGTGTTTCCGCACATTGATCTCGTGAAGACAGGAAAGGAAAACCAAGAGTACTGTCTGATTCTAACCGATGATCAGGGTTTCAAAATTTACGGTTATTGCAGGCGTGTCCTACCTGAAAATTCAGATACATGCCTTCCCCTTTGTTACTGTATTATAAGTGAGACAAAAGCGTTAGGGTTCTATCAAAAACTCTTGAAGGACATTGAGTCCCGACACGGGCAAACAGAGACTGAAATGAATGTGCTTTTTAGCAATCTGCAGAGATCCGAAATTCCACCCGCCGGTAAATGTTTGCACATAAAAATTCCATTATTCTCACGGCCCGTGACGTTCTTCTCATCGAATGTATCGCCAAAGCGGATGAGTCTCGACGCAAATCCCAAATGGTTGACAGAGGCGGCAGCTCAGGGAACTCTGATAGAGGGTTCGGCAACATTAAATGACGGCAGGAGAAGTGGAACAGCTGTGGGACAGAGCCAAGTGCAGCCATATGATTATCTCGTCAACAGGAACATCATTATGAGAGATCCACGCTACGATGAGATATTCATACGCAGACCAAGTGATTTGAGACTCGAAAACACCGAACTCAGCGAGCTTCTGATTTGCCTCGGTCCAGAGCTGCTCATCGATGTCTTCTCGAATTTGCTGCTGGAGAGAAAAGTGATCCTACAGAGTTGCAATATATCGTTGCTCTCAAAGGCAATACTGGCGCTGCAAACGATGCTATACCCATTTCAGTGGCAGTACACGATTGTGACCATTCTGCCATCCAGTTTGGTGGAGATTTGCCAAGCCCCTTTTCCAGTTCTGGCGGGGATATTAGAACCCCTAACGTTCGAAATCGAAGATGGTGCTGTGGTGAATTTGGACTCGAAGCGAATCACCCAAACCTGTGGCGATGAGAAAACTATCATTCCTCCATCACTGCGAAAATCACTACAAGTGTCATTGGCAATGGTCGATCTGATCGACAAAGGAAAGATGCTCTCCAGTGTGTTAATCAGTGAAGCATTCTTGCGTTTCTTCATTGAACTCTTCGGTGACTATCGACATGGGTATTATCACAGGGAAGAGTTCATTCAATCTCACACGTCACAGAATATCAAGTTTTTTCTCGAATGGTTTGTGGAGACATCAATGTTTCGGCATTACGTCAACAATCGATACAAATCAGAGCTTTGCGATGTGGAATGTGATACGAACCCTGAATTTTATAATATTTTCGATGCGAGGCTAATGGAGAAAAGTGAAAGTAATCTGAAGACAATCAGAAACATGGAATCAATAGTGAAGAACTCGAAAATAATCAAAAAGAGCAAAAGTAAAAGTTTTAAGAAACGATTCAAGGAGTTTTTCGAATAAGTTTGAGGAGGTTGAACAAACTTACAAAATACGACTAGGTTTTACTATCAAGCGAAACATCTGAATGCCTGTGTCATATGAATGAAGGAAACGCTTATTTTTTTATGTATCAAAACAGTGAAACGGGGGAGAATATGATTTAATAGCAATCACTAAGTTTTTTGAAGAGTTCCACTTGAGTGTTTGGCTGAGAGTTCAATCAAATTCATCTCGAGGAGGTATGAAAATGATTTGAGGAGACGAAAAAGAAAGGAGCTGTAAACGCACATAAACACAAATTTGATGAGGAGAATAAGAAGCGATCAAATGAAGTTAAGTGGCATTGTTTACGCGAATCAATTGTAAATGAGTGTTGAGAATAAATCTTGTTCATTGTTCCGGTAAAAACGATTGAGATATGGTGCACATAATATGGCAAGTGGAGGTGTTAGTTTTTGATCACGGTCCGAGATTGAATTCAGTAGCATGGTTCCTGTTTAAATCGGATGCTGAATATCCCAAGCCAGCAATAATATCAAGTACACTATCTTAACCACACACGATAAAGGCATGAGAACGATGCCGATACGATTAATATATCTACATACTACATGTAAGACTGAGTCACCACAAACAATTCATTAATTCCGGACTACCTGTATGTAAAATACACAAAACTGCAACACAACTTTCCGTGGACAACAATTCGATTGGAATCGCCTAACAGGCGTGATTTCCACATGAATCTGAAACCTTTAAGCAGATTCTGATTCGAATTGTTTACTAAATTATATCAGAACTACTCATAAATTAATAATAACCTAAAATATTGTGTGGAAATAAAGGATTTAAGTGTCTAGAGCATATTCCGCTTGTTATATATCAAATCGCAGATAAGTCTGAAAAGAATTATTCACTCTAAAGATTTTCATAAAGTCCCACCTAAAAAATGGCTGAGCGGTGCTGAGATATGCATTCCAATTCGAAAAACAAAAACTTAAGCTCACTCGTATAGTATAGACTTCAACTTGATTTTTTTGGCAATCCTTGAGAGTCTTGAAAGTGTACTTTGCGAATAACAAACTTGCATTTTCCACAACATTCTCATTTTCTTCTTTTTTTCTAAAACCTACATGGAACCAAGGGACTGATTGCAAGATACAAAAAAAAACTACACACGCTATGTATAGAAAAACAATACAAATTTCATATCACATTTAGTTGGTTAGCATTCTCTCTTCATTTTGTGTTAAAATTTCTCAGATTATATTCCTTCTTTTTTCTTTCATTTCTTCCTATTGGAATAAAATTAAAAATCTAAATGCCTTAAGTAGAATCAGATAATATCTATTGTTTTCTTTATTTTAAGAGAAATATTTATGTATATATATATAACGAGAAAACTACTATTGAATAGCATACAATACGAGTTAGTTAGTTCCCTCGGAAGGGGGAATAAATGGATATACATATAGCAAGCAATTACATATACTTTTTAGCGAATGTATTAAAACAAGAAAGATATTAAATTATTTATGTTATAAGTGTGTAGCTCTAAAGATTATATACAAAAATAAACAATTGCATACGAAATAAAATCACATGACACTGTATAAACATTTTTTTCTTTTTTTTTCCTAGGATTTTAGTAAACGCTCTTCTCGTTTGTGTGAATTTTAATTTTATCATACAATGTTTTGCTTAAGTTTTTGTATAAATGAAAGGAAAATAGAAATTTAAATAAAAATTGAGTGATTCTATTTTAATTTTATTTTTTCGCAGTGCCTCCAAGAGCGGGTGAATTTTATTTGACTTGATCGCCACGCTGTGGGAGAAAAACATCGTTTAGTTGGGCAAAACCCGTTTTTTGTTTGTTTCCAAAATTGGTAAATTTTATTTTTTGGCGATAGACATATAACTAGTCGAAATGAGAGTGAATTCCTCTCAATGTCGTGCACTGTTCAGGTGAAGGGTAGAACATTTTCACAGTGAAAAGAAAATACACTCAAAATCGGTTATAACGACCTCCAAGGGACTGACGAATTTGGTCGTTATAAGCGACATGTCGCTGTAACCGATAACTTGAAGATAGCAGATGAAGAACGGAGACCCTCTTAACTGTGCCAACGACAAGAGGGATCAGTCTCCTAAATATCGGATATCAGATCTTCTCTGCGGTCTTATGTAAGTTTTTGTATAAAAACGAAAGTGTCTGAAGCTCTACGTGAACTGTCAATATCAGTGCAGGTTCATTCAGCGAAGTCTACCATCGACCAGATATTCATATTGCGAAAGATCTTAGAAAAGACACAGGAGCTTCAAGTCGATACCTACCATCTGTTTATCGATTTTAAGGCCACGTATGACAGTATTTAGGGAGACAAGTTATACAGCGCATTGTATAATCTTAGCATCCCTGCAAAACTCGTTCGTCTTTGTAAGACGACGGTGGGGAATGGCTGTTGCTCCATCAAGGTCGGTTAAGACTTAAAAGGGTTTAGACAAGTAAGGCGATTTTTTTAATATCATTTTTACGAAGATCGTGAATAACTCAAACGTCAACACCAGAGGCACGATCTTCAACAAAAATATCAACCAATAATAAACGCAAAACAAAAAGAATAACATAACGGTAAGCTGTAACATATCCAAAATTCTATGTACACAGATTCATCGCATCTACAGATTCTACAGATTCATCGCAAGTAATGAAACAATCGGCCTTAGTAAGCGATATGTCGTTGTAAATGATTTGTTATTCAGTGTGATTATAATGGAGCTCAGTTGTCGATGTCGTTGTAGGTGATTTTGACTATACTGTTTTTTTGCTTTAAATTAAGTAAATTCTTATTCTAAAACCACTATGTGCAATGCTGCATTTTTCTACACATTTTACATTTTACACAAAAACATTTAACATTTAAATGTAGGTTAGGTTAGGTTGAGGTGGCTGGAGTATGCACTTCAACCAGTGTTGATCCATTGTGCTGCCACACAGATTGACTGAAGTCAATCCAATTGAATATTTATGGGAAACCATTCGGAGCCTATGATGAAGTGTAGTAGATTGCTTATGGGAACCTCGCTAAGTTCGCATAAGCCCTCAAAGAAGTAGGCCCCCAGATGATGGGGTCGAAGAGACGTCATGGCCGGACAGGAGCAGAGGAGGTGTGAAACGCTGGCTGACGTCAACAAAATGCGCTGTGCTTACGCTATGCATCACTGCTTATGTGATGCGACGCAACGATTTTTTGATGTTGCGATGCATCACGATGCTTTAATTTAACCTTAATCATCCCTGTGCTGTTCTACGGCGCAGAAACATGAACAATTTCAAGATCAGATGAAAAAGCCCTTAGTTTTTCGGGACAACATTTCTGCATTCTATCTTTGGTCCTGTTTACGTTGATGACATTTGGAAAAAAAGTTTCAACCACTAACTGTATGGGCTGTGCAGCGATGTGAGTCTGGACAGGCGTCTGCGGACTCAACGCCTAAGGTGGCTAAGCCATCACGCATGGACCTGTGTATCTAAGGTAAAGTTGTTCATTGCTCTCAACCTATGCACGGATCAAGTTCGCATACATACGACTGGATGGCGCAGTATGAAAAACTGGGGCATCTATTACGGCGATTGCTACAGAGATCAAAGGCAATGCTTATTCGAATGTGGACTTGTTGTTCGAGGCAGGATTAGATAAAAAATTAAGCTTCAAGTATCTAAGCGAACACCTCATAACAATCCGCATAACGGGAAACAGGACTTCCCTACAAATGTTTATTTTTCGTTTGAATTTGTAGAAATACTTAACATTTTTCCTTCAGTACTTTGTTTCAGAAATTGTTTAATATTGAATTTTTAAAGTGACCGAGTTTTGTTTAGACCCACTGTATGTTGTTTACCTTCACAAAATGTATGTCAAAAGGATCCAAATCAATTTAGGACATGACTCTTAAGACAACTAGCACTAGATCATACCAGTTTGAGACAGTTAAACTGAAAAACTCCCAGTAGACAACTCTTCCAAGTAAGCAAGTAAGTCTTAACTGAAATGGTAATATGGTCAAGAACTACTTTTCGTTCACACTTTTGACTACATCAAAAAGCGATTATGTTCCTAAATAGAGAAGTCTAAAATTATTCATGAGGTTATTTGTTTATACAGAAAAGAGGCAAAAAAACAGTTAAAATTATTGATTTCAACTGTTTCATATTCAAATTAGGTGAACGCATTCAGCCATTAAAGTTACAAAAATTTTACGAAGCCAATTGGCTTCACTTTTTCTATGCGACTATGCAAACAAATGGATTAAAGGAAATAAATTCTTATGTGCGCACTAAGGAAAAACTGTAAACAAAACTTCTCCTGGAATTGCATAATGAAATGATGTAATATTTCGTAATAACCCGCGTCTCCACGGGTTGAAACGGAACATTAATTTCAAATTTCAACTTCAGAGTTGAATAAAGGAAAACATTTTTCTACTTTTCTTTCAACTCTTAATTTGACATCAACTCTAGAGTTAGTGAACTTCGGAGTTTTGGGGAAGTTGAAAATAAGTCAAGAAAAGGGCCTTAAATCCTTTAAAAGTCAACTCCTATGATGCGTTCCATTCTGACAAAAAACTTTTGATCTCACAAAAAGCAAAACAAAAAAAAAACAAACTTTTGCCTTCTATTTCCCAGTTTTGACTTTGAAAGGCACCAGAATGGAGCCTGTTTACGTTCAATTTCCAATTTCGTTTTTGACAGTTTCCTTTTCCGCCACTTTTGCACTTTTTCCTAAAATGGAACGAAAAAAAAAATTACTTAAAGAAAGGTCAGCCACATTTTTTGGCAGATGGGAAAACGACATTAGCTGACTCGAAGTACGGCTCCAAAAGAAAGCCCGATATGAATCCTACATTTTTTAACTGATTGGTTACAAGAATACAGGGCATGTTTGACAGGTCGTTAAATCGAACTGTGAAATCTTATGGAAGTCGCTTTGCCATGAACAGAGACATTAAAAGAACGACAATATTATACATTAATTGTGGCTATGGTTCACATAAAGTTTCAGAAATTGCATCCGCTCAGGTTCATCCGTGTTTTCTGGCCATTATCCAGACGTCCATCTGACGTCAGACATTCAAAAAATGGAGACTCTATCCAACTCACTTTGTATTCTTGTACCATGATGATTAACCATTATTAGGTAAACAATTAAAATAACTTATGATTTGTTAATCATAAGAAAGGTTTCTTGCCATTTGCTTATTTCAAGTGATAAAGGGGTTTTAATTAACAATTAGCCTCATCATTTATCCCATCCTTATCATACTTATCTTTATTTTTAATTTTAAGCTTGCATTAGTCATGATGTTGTGAAGAAAACGGGCCATGCCTTCCTGTCTTCTTGGAAACGTCAGTTTGATGAGACAGATTAACTGTACTTATAATTGTTTAGTTTATTAACTTTATTTCCTGTTAAAGGATCGAAATATCTCGAGAAAGTAATTAGCTTCATCGTATGTGAACACTCCCCTACAACATATTCAATTGACCTCGCATAGCATTTCTATTTTCGAACATGAATCGTCAGTGGTTTATGTTATGACCGAACTATTATCCACTTAAGCTAATAAGAGAATGAATATTTCAATTTTAATTCCAACTGGAAACTTAAATTCACTACAAACTTCCCTATCTATCATCATTTCTAAAAATAACGTGCAATATGGAATTCAAAGTTTCCATTTTCGGTATCTTATCATACGCAATTCCTACCTGAATGCACTCTAATCTGCTGTCAAAGAAAGAAAGCAAGAAACGAAGAAAAAAAAGAAAAAAAAAAACATCTGTTAGCCGACTGTCAGATTTTAGGTCGGTGTGTGTTAAAATCTTGTAAGAAATCTATTTTGTGTTGGCCTAGTGTGCATTCGTGTGCATTGTTTGTGATGTCAAGAAAAATATTCATATATTTTAATTAATTTTCTGTGTGAAATCTAGTATCGGTTATTGGGCGAGAGGGGTTAAACTTGATATCGAAACGCGTCCGGGAAAATCCGTGTTAACGCATTGCGTGTTGAAAAATCAATTGGTGCCGAAGAAAATACAAAATTTTCACTTGTTTCCAATCAGTTTGGACTACAGTGAGAGAAAAATGCAATCGGCAAAACTGGCATTGCGTGAAGAAGACGTAGTGAGGCTAACGTTAGAGTTTCTCGATAACCGTGAGTTACACATAAGCCAGCTTTCTCTTGAGCGCGAGACTGGCGTTATTAATGGCCAATATTCGGATGATGTGTTATTTCTGCGTCAACTCATTCTCGACGGACAGTGGGATGATGTGATTGAATTTATTCAGCCATTGGAGGCACTTACACAGTTTAATATAAAAAAGTTCTGCTACACAATCCTTCGTCACAAGTACATTGAATTGCTGTGCATCAAATCGGAAGCTGGTGGTTCGAACACGGCCGCTGGGCAGGGAGTGAATTCCATGGAGGGTGCTGTTGAGGAAGTGGTCCAGATATTAGAACAATTGGAGAAATTAGCCCCAACAAAGGAGGAGTATTCTAACCTGTGTCTGCTGTTAACTTTTCCACGGTTGGCTGATCATTTGCAATTTCGAGACTGGAATCCCAGCAAAGCACGAGTTCAATGTTTCCGTGAGATCTTTCCACTCGTCGAGAAATTCCTTCCACACGATTCGAAGTTGAACGTGGCGCCGTGGGCTAAGAATGACCGGCTGATACAACTGATCATAAAAGGCGTGCTGTACGAGTCGTGTGTTAGTTATTGCCAAGCAAAGGCGACTGGTTCTACGGAGGCGTTTAGTCAAGACTTGATATTCTCAAAGTTGCTTGACGGATCGGTAGGTTTCAGTGATTCAGATCTTTCATTACTCAGTTGGTTACAGAGCATCCCCTCGGAGATATTCTCGGTGCCGTTCGAGCAGAAAACTTTAAACGTTAATGTTGAGTGTTTAGAACGACCATCATTGGAGACATCTTGGACTGAGCATATGCTGGTGACACCAATAAAACCCAAAACGTTTCCCCACTCAGTGATGCCTTTTACGCGGCCACGTAGTGCTGCAGATATTATGACAAGATCGTTAGTGTCGAATTTAGAAGCGCTACCGTTTGGAATGAACGCCGCCAAGTTGTCGGAAACAATTGAAAAATCCTCCATGTCGCGATCGAGTTTCGCGAGTTTTCATTTGACGGGAATAAAGCCCACGAACAGGAACATAATGGCTTCGAGTGTTGATAGACTGTTTTCAAGTGATTTTTCGGGTAACGGCAACAACAACCACGGCGAGTTCGAGAGTCTTCCGTCGATTCAGGAGTATCGAGACATACACAGTTCAAATGAGATGCACATTTCGGAGAAGCAACATGACAAGAGCAGCGGTCGAGAGAGTCCAACCACAGCAACTTCCACAGCAAAGAGCTCCAGGAGGGATTCATTGAGTGAGTCCCAGACAATCCCATCGCATATGAAAATTGTGAAGCAGACACCAGTTGCCGCTGTGACAGCCTCACCACCGCAAGTAGTGCCACCAGCTGCAGGAATGGCCGAGGATTCGTTTGGAAATCCAAAGCCAGGACCGAACTTTTCGACCAGAATGAAGGGTGAGCTGTTTGAGAAGTTTCATAAGCAGAAGAAAAACAAGGAAGCAGCCGAGTTCGAGACGAGTATTTCTGGGCTACCTGAAGGACTTGATGACGAGGGAGCGGATGGATTGAAATCTTTGACGAAGGAGAACGGACGGCCACACTTTGTTGCGGTGACAACCTTGGAGGACGTGCAAGCAGTTCGCTGTGCAGAGTTTCACCCCAGCGGTCGAATCTATGCAGTCGGGTCAAATTCGAAGACCTTCCGGATTTGCGAGTATCCACCACTGACAGACGTACAAGAGCAGCACACAACGTATCAACCAACGGTGCTGTTCAAGCGCACAAAGCACCACAAAGGATCCATTTACTGCATGGGCTGGGCCCCAGATGGAGAACTCGTAGCCACGGGCTCGAACGACAAGACAATAAAACTGATGCGGTACAATGAGGTGAACAAACAACTGGAGGGAGGTGAGATCGAGCTGACAGTCCACGACGGTACTGTTCGGGATCTTTGCTTCTTGGAAGATTCCACAAACAAGGCCAGTCTACTGATCAGTGGCGGAGCGGGAGATTGTAAGATTTACGTGACAGACTGCGGAACTGCAACCCCATTCCAAGCACTCAGTGGTCACAGTGGACACATACTGTCCCTCTTCAATTGGGGATGCGCCGTTTTTGCCTCAGGTTCGCACGATAAGACCGTACGATTTTGGGATCTACGCACAAGGGGATGTGTGAACACCATAACACCGGCGACAAACCCCAGCTCCAGGCAGGGTTCACCAGTAGCAGCCGTGTGCGTCGATCCATCAGGAAGACTTCTGGTGTCAGGACATGAGGATAGCTCCTGCGTGCTGTACGACATTCGCGGCAACAGGCCCATTCAGTGCTTCAAACCCCATTCAGCAGACGTAAGATCCATTCGCTTCTCACCATCGGCCTATTACTTACTCACTTGTGGATACGACAACAAACTGGTGTTAACCGACCTTCAAGCCGACTTGACACTCCCACTACCATCGGTTGTGGTGGCGCAGCATGCCGACAAAGTAATTTCTGGACGTTGGCATCCCACAGACTTTTCATTCTTGTCAACGTCAGCAGATAAAACTGCCACCTTGTGGGCGTTGCCTCCATTGTAAACAAACCCCATACATGTCGATTTCTTATGTAAACACATTCAGTGCAATACAAATAATTATTTCCTCAAAAATCATGCATAATTCATACCGCAAATTTCGCATTCATTTTCTGACAAACACAAACCCCTAGACATCGATATTTTTTAATTTTTTTTCACACCAATTTTTTATACCATCAAGTCGACATGCAACTGCGTATGTGGGCTAACACATAGTATACATCATTTTTTATACGTTTTGTATGAGATTACTCTTAAATGAATTCGTTACGCATGCCCATAATCAAAATGTAGTTGCATTCGCAACAGATTCAGTCTAATTCATAAGCACACAACAAAGCGCGCGCATTCAAATTAATATTTATACATACGAATATGCATATACATAACATTAATGTTTATATAACGAACAAACTTCTCACAAACTGCGAGAGCTAAAGCGTTTACAAATCCGAATTGTACGAGTAGTAATGCAACACAACAATACTCCCAACTCTCTCTCTCTATTTTATGTTTTTTTTAGGTATAATGTGTTTTTATACATTTATTTAACTTAAATTAATGATAAAACAAAGGAAAATTGTTTTTTATTGTTCATTTATTAGGCAGATAATAGCTGATTACAGAATTTACTAAATAAATGTAACGGATTAAACAGAAAAAAATAAATAATATTATTGAAATGAGGCTGTTTGGTTTCCATTTGCGCATCAGTGGATGCGAACTCAAATAAGGATTGAACGAGTTTATCGGTGCTGATGCTCGGCCGTGCCTTGCTGCATCTTTGGTGACTCACTGTTGACTTCTATAATGTAAGCGTTTGAGGCGATTTCAGTGATATCATTCGTTGTTTGATGTTTGATTGTTTGTGGAATATGTGAGATCACTGCATTCCTTTTAAGAGTTGTGCTTTTGCTTTTGTTTATATGGAGCGAATACATTTCGATGCACGATTTTCTTCGGAACAGAGTGATGTGGTGACGAGGGTGTCACCTCTAATGGGGATCAAGGGCGATGAATTGGATGGGGAGTTTTAGGGTGGACGGTCAGTTGAGGAGAGTTCAAAGGTGGCAACATCAGAGGAGTGGTGCAGCTAAATTTAGTTATGTCATTTGGGCGGCAGGGAACTCTTCCCTACAGAATTATGTCATTAGTGCGGCGAAGAACTTAAGTTTTCCATGTAGAATCAGAACTTGACAGAATTTGGTTGCAGGTTACTCAAAAATTAAATTCAAGGTTAAGAATCGAATTTAAATCCTCAAATTCGGCACAAATTTGCAACATCATGAAAAACTCGATTGTCTTACTGGCTACACTTTTGAATTTGTCAAATTCATCAAAAATTTGCAACATCTTGAGAAACTCGACAGTAGCGGAGATGCACATTCTGCTTAAAGCTGTCAATCATAACCTAAAGGGGACCCTTGGTTCATCCAATAATCTCCTTCCACTTATGTCTTTTGTGCAGCACAGAACTTTGGAATAGCTCGAGTTTCCCCTCTAAACTCACAACTTGAAGAAAGGCATTTGTCAAAACGACTGGATGGCGTAGTTGGGTAAGTGCCTGCTCCTTGTTCGAGGGGCCCCAGGTTCGAATCCCAGTGAAATCGAATCTGGTCCAGTCACCATTTGCCGTTGGGATAAAATTAACGGCATTGGAGTAGGTTGCTACCTGGCAGTACAATGGACCAGTTTTGAGTCTAAGTGCTCCAGTAGTGTTTCAAAAATCCTCCGAAAAAAAAAAAAAGTCATTTGAAGGTTACCTGAAGAAAGTGAGTTTGAGGTTAGTTTCTTCAATATGGCCAGACTTAAGAACTCAAGTTCATCACAAATTTGCTACAGTTCAAAAAATTCGATCGTAGTGGAGATGCATATTCTGCTTGAAGCTGTCAATCATAACCTTGGGAGCCCTTAACTCTTCCAAAAATCGCCTTTCCAGCTGTCTGTGGGGCTTTTGTGAGCATCGAGGAGGAAGTCTACGGGAAAGGTCCACCAACACCGACGTCTTGGACAAAACGTCACTACAGGCAGCTACAACTTTGAAGTAGTGAAAGACATTTTACCTAGGCTTCGAGGTAATCTCAAGCAATCACACCATAGCAGAGATAAAATGAAAGATTACCCTTGTCAATCGCTGCGCCTTTAGGCTTAAAAGGCAATTGAGGAATAAAGCCCTCTCTTGAAGAACCCAAATATGTAAGACCTTGATAGTCCCAGTCCTGTTGTATGGCGTAGAACAATGCTCACTAACAAAAGCGGACGAGGTGACTCTTGGTTCGAGAGGAAGGTCCTTCGAATTATAATTATCTTTGGTCCGGTATGAACTGATGGTGTTTGGAGGAGGGGAGTGAAAGACGAGTTTTACAGGTTTTGCAGCGATATCGATCTTGTTTCATGTAGAGCGAAAGGTCACCAAGGCTCCGGCCCGAAAAATTTCCGACTCCAATTCCGACACCAAGTCCGAGGGACAACGTGGTTGGAAGCAACTGGCACAAGACCGTGCTGAATGAAGAGGGATGTTGGCTGAGGCCCAGGTCCATTCCGGGCTATAATGTCAGCTGAAGAAGATGTTATGTCATTTGTGCACCTCAAAAGTTTGGAATAGCTCGAGTTTTCCAAACTCAGCTTGAAGAAAGTCATTTGCAGGTTACTTGAAGGAAATGGGTTTTAGGTTAGTTACTTCAATGGGTTCACACTTACGAACTCCTAAAGTTCTTCACAAAACATCTTGAAAAACTTGATTGTAGCGGAGATGTACATTCTGCTGAAAGCTATCAAGCACAACCTTGAGTGAACCTACGCGGGGTAAGCCCCGCGAGATGCCAGCAATGATCTCTTTAAATGTACGGGTCAAGCTGCCTCCTTGTGGCCCCCTCTAAATAGCCTCTACAGTAAACTGCTTAGAGCTGCATCAAGCTACACTATTAAGCAATTCTATTCTTCCGTGTAAGAAGTCTGACCAAGCTGCTTTGACAATCAATTAAGTATGAAGGGGGTCCTCCGTTCGAGCTCATTTATAATTGTCAAAAACGAAAAGACCGTACGTGGGCTACGAATGTCATACACACACCTTAAATCATCTGCTTATGTGTCATCTTAGGAGATAGTGATCATCGATCTCGAATTACTTGTTACTGTTCATTTACAAGTTCAAATTTTTGGTTATACAAGGAGAAAGTAAACTCAAAGTCGACAGCCAACTCTGTTTAACAGCAACAGAGAAAATTTGCAGAAAATGTGTGTTAACTGAATGGACATAACTTAAGACTCTTCTTCCTCTCCACTTCGGAGGTTGGAAGTCATCATTGTCAGAATAGGTTTTTCCTTTAAGTCCTCTCATTATCTCTGGAGTTAAAAGTTTGAGCCGTTCTCGCATGTTTGACAGCCATGTCAGACTTTGTCTCCTAACTGATCTTCTGCCTTCCATCATTCCTTGTAGAATAAGTTGGAGTAAACTGTACTTATCGGTCCTTAAGATTTGCCCGAGTTCTTTTTTAGTTACATAGCTCTCTTTTCGTACAAAGCCGTATACAATCTTTTGTCGTCGTAGTACTTCTACGGTTGACGTTTGTTATCCTGTCAACCCAAGAGTTAGAACTGAGGTTTAGCTACATACAATTTCCTGGTTCGGTCATCCAATTTTGTTCAGTTAATGGGAGTCGACTGTACATCTGTTCTCTTCGAGCCCATAAAGAATTGAATAATTTATGCAGTTCACTAGGAAACTCATCCACATGCGAGTCCTTTACGTCCAATGTCCTCCTCTACTACCCTTCCTTATGCAATCGACGTGTTTGATACGTTCCACTGAATTAATTTCCAATTCAAGACTTGATCGCACTTAAGATAAATATCATTTGAGTTGCACTCTTTTGAAATTTAAGTCAACCATGTCGGTAGTTCCCATCTGCGCAGTGAATCTTAAAAACAAGCCAAATACAGTGATTTACTGTGATCAGACACCATTTTTAGCTGAAATTCTTGCCACCTCGCGCTTGAAAATTCATGAGTTGCTGTATATTTTATTTGTTAAACTCATATTCCCATATTCGAATCGAATTGTGTTGGGTGTTTATCAAAGCGTAGCATTTATCTGTGGCCCGGCTACGTCATTGAACTCTCGTGCGGATGAGTCCGAAGCGGAGTTGTAGAGAGTCTGCAAACCAGTATTAAAAGTTTCTTCGTCTCTGTTAAAGATCTGAATTTGAATTTGTTTTTTTTTCCTTTCGATTCAGAGTCAATAACAATTAAGCTGTTTCCACTCTACAAAGATACACACAAGATGCTAGTTTGTGTATTTTGTAGTAGCCGATTCCATAAAAGGTTTATTGTGCCGTCTCATATTTATATGGATGGTTGTGTATGCAATATGTAGAATTGATCATCGCAACATGATGGCACATCGTGGAATGTCGGCGTTGGAAACGTATTAGCATACTGTCTTATTGTTGTAAAATGAAAACGGGATCAGAGTAAATCGCTGATTAATGAGCTCATTAAGATGCATTCGCTGGCTTGGGTCGAACTATGAATGACATGTGTTGGTTATTTCATCGTGAAATGTGGAGTAAATGAAAATCTCACACTTGAATGGGGTTTCCTTGCGAGCTTTCATTTTCTACCAAATCGTTAAAAGCATTCGGTTACATGGAAATGAAATGAAATAAAATTCAAGGTTGGGGGTCCTGTTTAACTGACCTCGTCTGTAGGGAGTATTTTATGTCCATTTTATGTTTGAATTTTATCGGTCATAAAGTTAGTGTTCTCGTAAACGTATGCTGCTATCGACTGTTATAGGTTTAGGCAAACCTACGGACGGGAGTATGTCATCTTTAAGGAGGGCCGATGAATAATCAGTCTGTGCGGTTATCCAAACAAGGTTGATTTAAAGCTACTAACTCAGAGTTCTGAAATCATTCTGTTCAGAAGAAGATGTAAGATAAAACTGCATCGCATATTTGGTTATACTTGAACGTGGGAACAATAGACAATATGTAATAATTGCCGTTTCTATTGGCTGTACAATGATATTGTACAAATATTGGCTCGAAACTGATATACAGTGGACTCCCCCTAAGTCGAATCTTCACCGTGTACCAAAATTTAGACTTAGAGGATATTTTTGTGTATGGAAAATTGTCAAAAAAATATGGCGACAAAATTCGAGTTAGGGAGAAAATCGACTTATGGAAATTTCGACTTAGAGGGATTCCACTGCATTTGTATACACCAGACGCCTACGGTGAAGGCACCTGGACACAATATCTTTCATTTTCATTTGAACACCTCTCTCGACTCAAAAAATGCACAGAGAGTATAACGTTAAAGGAGAGCTTCTTAAACTTTCAACTTCGGAGTCGTCTATAAACTAGGCCCCTCCACTTGTAAAAAAAAACGAATAACACGAGTGGTGGCTCAAGAAGTTTGGTCCAATTCTACCCCGCACTGTAGTGACATCGAAAAAAGAGGAAGATCTAGAAGATTGTCCAGGAACCTCCACATTCAGATGTCGTGGTGTGTAGGAGTCCCAATCTTAGGGCGTGTGTGTCTAATGATGCCAATAAAAGTCCCGAGTAGTGCTCTGTTCCTTCTGATTAGACAGAGAGAGCCCTTAAAGTTGAGGCCTGATTTGCATTGCAATGAAGCACATGGTGTCTTCGGATCATATATGATTAGTGATTCTAATTAACGGTAAATTAGGGCAAGACCAAGTATATGCTGTCAACCAGAAAGGACACCTAACACCGACGCCTCGGACAGAACGTCACAGCAGACAGATATAACTTTGAGGTAGTCAAGGACTTTATCTACCTAGGTACCGCTATTAATTCAGATAATGACACCAGCGCTGAAATCAAATGAAGAATAACTCTTGATCATCGCTGCTTCTTTGGGCTAAGAAAGCAATTGACAAACAAAGCCCTCTCTCGAACAACCAAGGTAACCCTGTACAAGACCTTAATCGTCCCAGTCGTGCTATATGGCGCAGAAGCATGGACTTTGTCAAAAGCGGATGAGGTTGCTCTCGGCTGCTTTGAGAGGAAAATTCTTCGGGTGATTTTCGGTCCCGTCTGCATAGAGGGTGAGTGGAGGGGAAGATATAACAACGAACTGTACGAGCTGTTGAGCGACATTGACTTAGCCAGAAGGGTGAAGATCCTGCGATTAAGATGGCTAGGTTATGTAGAGCGAATGGAAACCAATGCTCCGGCCCGGAAAGTCTTCGAATCCACCCCACAGGGACAGCGCAGTAGAGGAAGACTGCGACTCAACCAACGGCACCCACATGAGCTAAATGTTAAAATGCTCAACCATCTCATCAAGAGACTGGCGGCAGTTGAGGGAGGTTAAAATGTGACTGAGTTTAAACTCTTTAGTCACCATAGTCTTAGCTTGAAAGAAAATGCAATGTTTCGGATGGTTGGGGAATATGTTTATATTAAGGTCCTTAGAGCAGACACCAATTCCTACTCCCCCATCTTTCTTGGATTCATCTGTGAAACTTCGCGGGAAACCATCAAGGTTTTGATGGTCAGACTTCTAGTCAGATCTGGAGGGAACTTGTTTAAGAAGTGTTTTTAAAGAGAGGTTGATGTAGTAGATGGTCGGTGTTTTAGGGAAGGGGCTCGAATTTATTGAGAATAGTAGGATAGCTTAGTGGGCGCCGTGGCGTAGTGGGTAAATGGTGTCGACTCCTAGCCATTAGACTTTCAGTCTAGTTCCAATTCCCAGCAGACGATTTTCAAAAAAAAAATTGTTCACGCCTTCACCTCCTTCGAGTCACTGACAATGCCCAAAGCAATGCTACCAGCACAGCCTCAGCCACATTGAGGAAGAAAAATTACCACCACATCGTTAAAAATTTAGCATTTCCAATAAAATGTGCTCCAGGAATGTTCTTCTTTGGCAGAGGAATCGGATACGCCTTGAACTCAGGATATTCAAAGGAATTTACCTTTATTTGTACGAAAATATCTTTTCACAAACTGCGTGAAATGGGAGATGGAATTTTCGACCTGGCAGCACTGGATTAAAAAGAATATCTATCTAGAACAAGCTTCTTATTCTCAGCGTTCGGAGTTGGCATTAAACTGCAGGTCCGCTCCACTCGTGAGAGAACAATAGCAAACGCACAACACAAGTGGTTGCTGAGAAGTTAGGCCCAAGTCCACCTCGGACTGTAGCACCATATATTTATAAATGAAAAAAAAGACAGATATCCTTTCACTGTTTGGGTCCATTGTGCCCTGGAGTTGGACTATATTTCCACCTTCAGACCAAAACCTTCCAGATTTTTGTATGAATCTCAGGAGCCTTTTTAGCTCAATCTAATTCAGAACTTCCAGCTCATCAAAGAAGTTTTTCTTGCTGCAATCTTCTTCCTTATAATGCTGAGTAGGCACAAAGCGGGTGGCGAACAGATTCTAGTTCTTCTTCGTCACTGCAGCTTCAGCAACAGTAGTTGTTGGAGGAATGACTAGGCGCACACTGTCAGTGTCTATTGTACATTTTTTTGTGTCGTTTGAGTTTTTTATGCATGCATAGACATGAAATTTCATACAATTAATTTTATTAAATTATAACTGTTTAGTTTTTCATATTTCAAAATGAATTTTAATTTTTCCACTAAACTACAAAAGCTCCCTCTGTTAACTACCACCGCCAGATGAACCATCCTGCAATCTACTACAATTTCTTCAACAGATCAACCTAGTATTTTTTCAGCCAGAGAAAAGTTTTTAGTACACCCCGAAACATTTTCGCTAACGCATTGCATACAATCTTCGGTTTGCAAAGTAACACTTATTAGTTTCTAACTAGAAAAATAAAACATATGAGCCAACATAAACTGCCACAGAAGAGTTTCTTTACAGCACCGCTGTTTGTGTAACGGTTTACGTTCTCTAAATCTCATCATCAAGTGCAAAGTGTTGCAGCAGAGGCTAAAAATCATCGGTGAAAAATATTCTCCAGTGCAAAAAAAGCGAAGAAAAAACAAATTTTCACCCATTTTATTCGAGTTATTTAGTTGTTTGAGAGCGTAATTTGTCGTTTGTCCCATTTCCGTAAGTGGTTGGGTAATTTTTTCATTCGTTTCGTCGACGACCGGAGGTGGAAAAATTGATTAATATTTTTTTCCTTTAATTTTTTCCGAACGAAAAAAGAATAAATAAAGTTTTTTTGTAGTCTCATGCGAATGCAAAGGAGACAGACATAAATGAATCAATTAGTGGATTAGAAGTGCCGTTGGTTGGCTTGAGACAGAAATAGTGTGTGCAATTGTTCCAGTTAGTACTTATTCGGCTGCTGTGAGCCGGCAAATGGGTGGTGGTAACATGCAGTGCGACTGAAAGCGACACATCGGATTTGCCTAGACTGTGCGACGAGAGAGGAAAGAGGACGGCGAACGTGCTGTCGGTGTGGTGTCATTTTGTTTTCGCTAATTCACCCCAAGGAATGTGTAGTTTGTTTCCTTTCTATCCAACGTGTGTCCAACTGCACTAGAGAGGAAAACGCAAAATCGTACTAGATTTTTTTGGAATTTGTGAACTGTAAAGAGATTTGTTGAATAATTTTACTGGAGCAATTCTATCCGCGACGATAGTTTTTTTGTCGTTATTTTTTTTCTTGTGTGTTATTTGAAGGCAGTGTGTATAGTTGAGGGAATTAATTAAATTAATTGACGACATGATTGACCCGGCAGATTTGCAGTCGTTTTTGTCTAAAGTCGAGGGGGGTGCTGTGGGCGTTGATCTCTTTAAAATTGGCCAAAAACATCATGATGAACATGCACGTAAGTAGACAGCTGATTGAATATCAGATCTTCTAAGAAATGGAATGATTTTAACATATTTGATACTCCTGTGCAGGTGCAATAGGAATTGTTTATATTCCCTACCCAATTTATTAGGATTTTTCTCTCTAATCTGCGAGTGAAAAAAGTCAATACGGTGCTTGGTTGTGTGTATATATGCGCCAAGGTGTGCATCATTTGCATTGCACTCGTGTGCAATTATATTAATTGCTGAAAAAGAATATAATTGTAACATTTCCATTGCTGACGAGGCTTTTGCAAACTTCTGGTGCATGCATTGACAGAAACTATGTCAATTGAAGTTCGAATGTGTGTACCGCACAAGTTGGTGACAACAGAATGTTTTTAAATAAAACGAGAAAAGAAGAAAAAAAAACACACCCTCTGTACTTATTTGAATAGGAAAATGAAATAAATGAAAATCGATATGATTTTTCTTTTTCGCTTACCAGACTGGCTACCGTGTACCGCCCTATATACCATACAAACCAGCTTAAGCAGTGGTTAAAGAAATTTGAGCAATTCGCCTAATGCAGGGGGCAGCTACTGTATGTTTGTTGTGTGTATTAGTCAAATTTGATGTGAAAATTATTGCAAAACCATTGACCTTTGTTTTGCACTGGGTTTTGAGATTTACATTTTTTTTCTTTTTACTATCGATTGAGATTGTTCTCCTTACATCACATCAGTAAACAAACGTAAATAGGAGCACGGAATGTGTTGATCTTTGCCAATCCAACATCTGGCAGCTCAAAAGATTCTTTATATGAATAGCAGAAGTATTTTTGTTGTCTCTATCTGGATTTTCCGGTGGGATAAAACGAAAGTTTGAAATGACATAAACAGATTTGCTCATGTGTGACACCATTGCTGTGAGCTGGTGATACATCTGCTTTTGAAATCATGCCGAAACAGTGGCAATCTTTGCCTCACAAGGCGATAATTATCATTGCTTTGTAAACACATGCATAAAACATAAAACCATAAAAACAACAGTTCATTTAAATTTTTGCAGTCTATTGACTTTGCCCATACTTTTCATAAACAACAGTAGCATTAGTTCTTGTTGCCTATTGAATTGCCTATTTTTTTTCAGAAGGTTTTTATAATCAATCTCGTTTTGTGTTTTATTTGCGTTCAGCTTAAATTTCCAAAAAATAACTTGTCAGAGTTATGAGACATTGGCTAACCTATTCAGTTTTTATATTTCGCGATCTCTGGTCATAATGCCGAAGATGTTTAGAGATGTCGGAATGTTGTCCACTCTATATGGATTAGGTGATCTCCAAAAGCTCTTCATTTCTCAATTTAACTTTAAATTAGAATCGATTTGTGAACAAAGTTTATTCGAGATTTGACAGAAGATCTTCGTGTAGTGTCACTTTTCGGTTTCTACATAACAACTAGTAAATTCTTAGGTATCCTTTTATGATAACATTTTTCGTCTCTCATTTCGTGCAGGCTATATCGAGGTCTCCAAGATGGACTTGACAACTTTTTGTTTCAATAACACCCAAACCATTTGAGATATCTTCAAAATTGTATTATTGGTTTGAAATACAATCAAAACATTGATAAGTGGAATTCGATGTCGTTGATATTTTCACCATGGGCACGTTTGCAGCATTCGATTCCTTGAAATCAATTTTCGATGACCCGGTCACACATTTCGACGGAAACCGCCGTTATTTACCTCCCTTGCGACGACTGCTTTTTGGCATATAAATAATAATAATAATTATGCCGCTACATTCCGAGGTGGATCTGGACCTCACCATATACCAATGACTTTACGTAGCCCGTTAAAAGAGTGTCTAGAGATGTTGAATCATATGCTCTAGGCGGCCACGCGAAAGAACCAATTCTCGACACAATACGTTCATCGAACTGAGTTTTTGATTGTAACACTTCCTGTGTGGCTTGTGACACCGTTTTGTTGAAACTACATATCACTAATGTCTAGCCCATGCAATTGACCAAAGAAACAACGTTGCAACATGTCTCTGTAGCGATCTCCATTTACTGTAAAGCGATGGTAATTTTCGTAAAACGCTCCAATGACACTAGTGGCATGAAAACCACTCGAAACCGTTAATATTTAGTGGATGAAGTGGTGTTTCTTGAAGCGTATGAGAGTCTTACGCATATCCTGCTTATCCAAAAATATTCCTCATCAGATAAGATGATTTTGATGAAATTGGTCATGCTAGGTTAGGTTAGGAAGCTGCTAGGGAATTCACCAGCACACTTAGACCATGTTGGTTCATTGTGATACCCACTGTCAGCCTACTACCACTGATCGTCTGCTCCAGTGATAGTGCCGTTAATTTGATCCCGACAGCAAATGTTTACTGGGCCAGATTTGAAAAACCGGATAAAAGCGTATTAACTTTGTTTACATTGGGATTCGAATCTGGAACCCCTCTTACTTACTGCAGGCATTTAACCAACTGCGCCATCCAGTCGTTATGAAATGGGTCATATTCTTGCAACATTTCAAGAACCCAATCCGGGAACGTTCATCGCTTCATATTATCAAGTCTCTAGTTCATGAGTTAACTTTATCTTATAAAAGTGCAGCCCAAGATTTCTTTCGAAAAATTCTTATCCAAGCCCAGTTCTTAAGAAAGCCTTTGGAATTGACTGTTTTGGTCCGTTGGCGACGGACGTCTGAACGACAGCAATATTCTCGCTCACTGTACCGAGAATATGCACTTCGATCAACTTGTTATCTCACTGGCACGGAAACATTTAGCAGCGAAAAATTTAGATTCAAATTTGTTCAGTAGAATTACGACCAGGAATTGGCGTTAACGCTCTTACAATTGTCGTCACCGATTCTGAATTTTGGTAATAACTTTTATTTATTTGTAAACGTTCTGCTTCGTGAATATCACCATGACGAAAATGTTTTTTGCTGGATGTTTTGACAGTTTGGTCATTCGTTTAAGGGTTCGTTCGCAGTAAAAGTTCAAAGTTGGCAAGTCCCAATTAAAAATCGCGTTCGCAGTAAAAGTTCAAAGTTGTCAAGTCCCAATTAAAAATCCCTATATTAAGTACCAATTGATGTCTCAAAATATACGTACGTACATAAAATGGTGTGCTTTTTGCAAATACTTGCGAAGCTTTTATTTTACGACCATCATTTTTTTTTTTTTGAATATTGGCAAAGAATGGCTGCAAACAAATTTGCGAAATGCATCACCGCGAATTTTCCATTTCTCCATTATATTTGCAAATATGACAACCGCTCCTTCAGTTTTCCACTCCTGCTATGATGACCTTATGCGATGATTAACTGTGCCAAAAATAGGTGCGTCGTATGAAATTGTCATTAAATTGTGTTGGATCGTACTGAAACTGGGTGAGTGTTTTGCCAAGACTTATGTTTAAGGTCGTATGTTCACATCAGAAATATAAGAATTGATGGCAAAACGCATTGTACGAATGGGGTACGAGAAATCATAAACAAAATGAAATGTGTCCAAATTTATTGTTGAAATAGAAAGACGCTCCTAAAACATGGTGATCAACTCTTAACTCTTTCCGGGCCACCACGAAATTGCAAAAACCGTTAGAGCGTTTTCATATTTCAATAGAGTCATCTCAAATTACCTAATTTTTTCATATATACGTCTGACTCTTACATTGCTTGTATATTTTTTTTCAAACTATAAGCTTCAATTTGCATAGAAATGTGGTAAAGAAAGCATTTCATTGCGCATTAAAGTATAGAAAAATGTTTAGATATGTGGTACGTTTTTCATACTACCGGCCATGAAAGAGTTAAACTGGCACAATCCCGAAAAAAGGCGACGCAGGTCTCGTAAAACGACATCTGAAGAATCAAAGACATGCAGCATGCATTGATGCGAGCTGAAATACACCCCGAAACAGGCGTGTAATTTTGACATCTCGTCGCTGTCATTGTGAAAAGTGACAATTGATTTCTTTTTGCCATGGATGTGAAAAGGCGTTATAAATTAAGAAAAATAACCACTTTCTTAGGGCTTTTGAACTCAATTTATTTCACTTTCATTTTTGTTGTCGCAGTCTACTTCAAGATGTAAACGTAAAAGCCATTTACATGGAACGTCAGATCTCAAAATTGTACCAAGTTGTACTATAACTCTGATCTACTACAGTTAGCTTGCATCTAAATTAAAAATAGAGACAACTTGCATCATCAACTTGTGGGCTCCGTAGGGTAGTGAGTAGGTGCGTCAACACCTACGCTCTAGGTCTAAGGTTCGAATCTCGAAAAAACAGCTTACATTTTTTCACGGCTTCACCTCTTTCGAGGCACTGACAATGCTCAAAGAGTATAACTGTCTAGATAAAGAACAATTGCACGCACAACACGAGTGGTTTTTGAGAAGCTAGGCCCAGGTCCATCTTGGACTTTAGCGCCGCCTTTATTATTATTACTAACTTGCATCAATGCCTTGTCGTGCAGTAATCACATTTATCCGCTTATATATAAAGTCATGTTATACACGCATTTTGATACAATTCTGTTCCAAGCATAAAAAAAACGAGCCGTTTGCCACATCGAGCAAAATAAAAAAAGACTTGAGCCTGGGTGTAAACACGTCAACCATAAAAACCAGGTATGGTTGACCACCTTCGGTTGTAAATATCACCTTCGGCAAAACATTCGGCTTCGAATGTTGATATTTCTGTTTTCTGTAAAAATAGAAGTTGCAAAGAACGGAGAGTTTTTTGTTTTGTTATTGTCGGATATTTTGTCGCCGAAAAACTGTATTTCGGTCTCGGACGCTAGTGATAACTTCTTAGTCACGCCAACCTAACCAAACCTAACTTCTCGACATCGTCAAAGACGAAAATTCTTTACAATAAACGGTTGTGGTTCCTCTCTACTTGCCTGCGCCACCTTAATGTGGACGCCCTTGTCTCGTTGTCCCACTGGTTTAGTGTCGAAAATTCTCCGGGCCGGAGCCAAGTTGTCCATGCATTCTATCTGGCCTAGTCGTCTTTGGCGTGGCATCCGTAGACACCTGTCGTAGACACATGCCGCTGAACATCCCTTACAGTTCGTGGTTGAATTTTCTTCTCGAAATGCCATCGACACGAATAGGAATAAATGTCCCAAGCTACTTTTCTTTCGAAAACTTCAAAAGCTTCTTTATCAGCTCTCAATATTGTCCACGCCTCTGCGCCATAAAGCAGGACTGGGATGATCAATGTCTTATACAAACTCGGCTTGGTCTTTCGAGAAAGAGGTCTTTTACTCAATTGCCTTAGGAGCGCAAGAAAAAACATCGGTTAGCAAAAGTTATTCCGCGCATAGCATTCAAATTAGCCAGCTGCAAAATGGCGAAATGTCTTATAGTCCAATAAGTTCCATATATTTGCTGCAGAGAGTGGCAGTTTGTGTTAAGTCCACGGAGAAGAGTCTTGTTTGCGTTTTACACTTCATTCAGACGAGATTTAGGTTAGGAATGGACCTTCACGGCCTCTGGGTGTAATTGCTGGCAACACCATAAAGCCCTCCTAACTTAGGTTAGAAAGGGGAGTGTGATGTTGAAAAAGAAAAACATCACTTCTACTCGGTGGCCATAGGCCCCATTGTGAATCCTTCGGACGAGATTTAATAACGCACCAATTTTGTACAACACCGTATGTTAATTGACTTCACATCGGTTCTTCGGTAAAGGAGAAAAAAATTTACGTTGGCGAGTGCAACACGGTAGCTATCAGCTGAGTTCTTTTTATTGAACCCCTTTACTCCTTTTTACCTAGAAGCAGAACTTATTTAAGAAAATCAATTTTAACATCCATTCGCCTTATATGATTAAATAAATGTGAATTTATTCTTGCAGCAACTGGAAAGAACAACAAACACAATGGCAACTTTCGTGTAGCTCTTGATATCGAAGACTGCTTGGATAGATTCTACGGGGGGTACTATTCTGGTAAATATAAGAAAAAAGCTTGCAACACCATAATTCGTTTCAGAAAAAAGAAGAAACAATAAAATACCCAAACAACAAATTGTTTTCCAGATTGGGCGTGCGGCGGCCAATGGAATAGGGCTTATCAATTCGTCCAACTACTAGCCGGTGCCTTTAAGCATGCTCATCTAGAGGTTATTGCATTCTTCGATGGGACACTGAAGAAGAACAAAAAGTGCTCCGCCGAATGCAATGATTTCCGCCAAAAAACGATTTCGGTAAGTGCCATGACATCCACTCCATCATCTAATTGCATGTTAAAATGTTGAATTTCATAGGTTTTGAAACATATCCGAATGATTGGAACGCCACCACCAAAGATCTGGTGGCTACCACCGTCTGGCATTAAAACAGTATTGAGGAATGCTCTGAGGAGTGTACACATTCAAATCGTAAGCGAAATGTTAATGCGTTCCCCGAAGTGAGTCATTTGCAATTGAGTTTCTTTTAATTTTCAAAGATTCAAACCGTGAATGATCACACCATGGAGGTTATTGAGTATTTCCATGAACAGAAGCTTGATGCCATTCTTGGGCTTCATCCCGACTACATCATAGCGAACACAACGCGCTACTTCAGCTCCCATGACCTGCGCTTATCCTATAAGGGAGCCCTAGAAACAAAAGAGTACATGATCTCAAAGTTATTAGCATCTCTCAGTCTGACTGCTGATCACTTGCCCTTCGTTGCGGTCTTCCTGGGCGGCTACATTCTCATCGATGATGCTAAATTGAAAGTGATTTATGAGCGACTGAAGATCGATTCTAGTCTAGACTTCGAGGGTCGCATCCGTAAGATTGCGGAAATCGTGCGCAACTCACCGACCACGGATATCGATGACTTCATAAAGCACTTGAATTTAGCCGAGTTCGAAAGGGAAGTCAAAGAGTCAGTGGAGTATTATCAGAGAAAGGGTAAGTTCTCAGCAAAGAAGTACCAGGGATCGAAGAAGCGCAATGAGCTTATCAAACCCGTTGCTGTGACCGACCTGCCAATGCCTTTTGCATCGGAGACGGCAGAGAATGACGAGGCGGCTAAGAAAATTCTGAGCGATGCTGTTAACAATGAGGAGGAGGAGGTGGAAGATGCAACCTCCACTCCAAAGGTTTGCAGTGATAAAGCAAAACCCGAGGAGAAACCAGTTGCCCCACCCGCAAATGGAACAAAGCCCGTGCAGCCTTTCGTATACACTCTGCCTGCTGAGGTGCTTAAGACCTCCCTGAATCGGCATCAGCGTGGAATAATGGATCCGAAAATATATCAGCTTCTGATCAAGAAAGAAATCATTCTTCCCCAAGTGCTTGAGGACGAGCAATACCGCGAAATACCCTCGGTTCATCTGTTTTATAGACCAGCGCGCCAAATGATTTACGCTATACTTTTCAATTTGTACCACCAAAAGTACTTGTGTTCAAAGAGGAATGGTGGCAACGGCAATGACTCCTCGGAGAAGAACAACAAAAAGGAGAACAAAAAGGACAAGAAGGAGGCAGCTGCAGCAGCTGCCGCTGGACAAAAACCGCCAGAGATTCAAGTCGCCGAGTGGATATGGTCTCCGCAGAATGAGTATAAGAAGCCAGTATTAGTTAGTGCAACGCCATTGCCATGGGCTGTGCCGACAATTCAGAGGTTATGGTTTGGCATGGCTTTCGACGACAAGCAACGACGTATGCGCGCCTTCTTGACCATCATGCGGTCGGATTCACCGCTCATGCTGAATCGTGGCTATGTGCCGCAGCATATGCTAGTCATGGCCTGTGTTTTGAGGTATATTGTAACTAGCCCCGATAGGAACATTCTCACCAGACAAGAGCTGGACGCATTCCTTGCTACGGCATTTTCTCAGCAACTTCCATTGGTTGAGAATACACAAGAGTTAGTGGTGAGTTTTGAAAGGCGATTTGTGGGGTGTGGGGAGGTTGGAGACTGAAAGTTTGCTGTTCTTTTTAGCTGCCAGGTGTTCACTTGCGTGGTGTCTATCTTGCAACTCTGTTCATGCAGGGAGTTGAAACAGCCTCTTTGGCGAACGATGCTTGTGGAGTGCCTTTGCCGTGGACCATGATCAATCCGTGGCTGTTTTTCGATGGTAAGCTGTTTCATCTCAAGCTGAAGATGTCTACGTACGTCTCGACGATTCGCGAATTATGCGATGATCATATTGAAATTGTACTGAAGATTGAGAGGTTCCGAAAGGCTATCTTGGAAGACGTGGAACACTTTTTGTTGCCGGCAGCTCATATGGGTAAGTGCGGTGGTGCCTTTGCATGGGGAAAATCACTCCCAACCCTATTTTTGACTGATTACAGATCCCATGTACAGGCCAGGTTTCCTGCCTCAGCCATCTCTGCCACTCCAGGCTTTCAACAAGAACGCTGTGGCGGCAGCAGCCTCATCCTTGCATCCCCTGGCAGCTGCTAATGCAAACAACGCGATTTTCTACAATCCACAGTCGCCCTACTTCGCTCTCTCATCTGCTCTCCTTGGACGCGAAGCAGTGACCGGCGTGAATCCGCCACCAAATGGCGGCGGTCGCATTCGCGGTCAAATGGGCAATCGCAACGGTCAGAATCGTAAGGGCTATCAACTGAAAGTCGGAGGTTAGTATAAAGTAGGCAAACTTAGAGGTCGGGTTCTCTGTGTTATTGTTTATTTGATTTGCATAAATGCAGAGCGTATTTTGAAAGAAAATTTCCTATTTTTTGTATCCAGAGACTTTTTGTTTTGTTGCACCCCTTCTCACATTCACTGTACTCCCGCATCATTGACCCAAATATCCCAATCAACTTGAATACAAAACAAAAAACCTCGAAACTGTTTGTTTGATTAATTTTGCGAATTGTAGGAATAGTTACAGGTTCATGGGCCGGTGGAAATGCAGCCGCAGCAGCCGTTGCTGCATCCCGATCACTGTTTGGACCAATCGGTGGCGGCAATCGTATGGTGGGCGGTGGTGCTCGTTTAAACAACAATCTGGCAGCTCGTATCGGGTTGAGTAATCGTGGTCGAACAAGTGTCAATTCGCGTTTAAATCGTAACGCGAGTGGTGGTTCCGGTGCGATAGCAAATACCTCGGCCATTAAATTCGGTAATAAAGTAAATTCACGTAATCGCAATCGAAACAAGCGCAAAGATAACCGTAATAAGAATCTCACTAAGAATAAGAAAACCGAGGAACAAGAGCCAGCCTCAGAGGAGTCGAAAGAGCCAACACTTAAGGATATCATAACCTCAGATGTTGCAACGAAGGAGAAAGAGTCAAACGATGCTGCTGTCACTGAGACTGTGAAAGGCGAAGAATCAGCAGCATCAGCTGATGTTTCAACGAAATCCGCACCATCCTCCTCCCTAGTAGCTACCAAAACCACAACCAAAACTACCATCAATACAACTGCCGCCACACCCACCACCACCACCACCACCACGAAATCCCCATCATCTTCATCTCCATTGCCATTAAAATCTACAGAGACCACTGCTGTCGAAAAGGTTGTTGCCAAAGTTGAACCATCAACTAAATCACCGTCTCAAACATCATCTGCAGTTAAGGCCGCCGCCGCCGCAGCTGCAACCACCACCACCACCACCACAACAGCTGCCGCCGCCGCCGCCGCCGCTGCTGCCAAACTTCTATCATCGGCCCAGGAGGATAACACAATCGAGGCTGTGCTGGATCAAATCGGCGCACTAACAATGACTGAAGCTGAACTTAAGAACGAGTTAGTTGCATAGGAAACCGTACTGAAGAATATATACGTAAAGACGATTCATGTAGGACTTTCCTTGCGAAAAAATTAACAAAACCAAACGTCGCGCGGATACGTTTTATCTATCGAACTTTTGTAAAGTGCTTGTGTTTGAGAGGAAGCCAATAAACCGAAAAAAAAATAATCAAAACACTCTCCAGACGTTAGTTAATTTTCCTTAACGCTTTTCGAACACTCACAACAAGACACCTTCATTTTTTTGTTTTTCTTTTTTTTCCGTTATTCATTTCTGTTCGATCTTATTTCAGTTCCTTTTTGTGCACATAATTGAACTTAGTTATCGTTTTTTTCCTTTTCTTTGCGACTGTAATTTACGAGAGAATAGAAATCCAATTTCCCGCTTTGCTCTTTTTTTGTTTCATTTCGTTTTCAAAAATGTAGCACAAAGAAATAAAAAATAATTCAACACCAATCTCATACACAATTCTCACTCAAAATGTAGAACTTAACGAATAAAACTTTTAAAACTTTTTCAATTTAATGCGTGTTAACACCCCTGTGTGCTGCTGTTATCAACTAAAGTTCGACCTTGCTCCAATCGGATATAGCTAATTCAGTGTGAGATCTAAATTTCGAAATAGCTCATAAGAACCATCATCAGTTTTGTGTAAGTCCGCATCGAATAAATGCAACTAAGCGTCAGTGGAGAAATATTCTTCGCGAAACTTTGATAAAAACTGAATGAGGTGGATAGAGAAGTGCGTGGAGATGAAGAAGGAGGAGAGGAGGATGCGAGTGGAGAGATGAGAAAAGAAGAGAATTCTTCGTGTAAACACGTGGTGCTGCTTTCGCTTGACATTGACAAAGAAATCCAAATAAAGTGAACAACAATTTAAAACAATTTACTCCTCACAGGCTTTTAAAAATGTATACCGTTAAAATTAAGAGGTGATTAAGAGATTCAAAGTTCTTTTGTGTAAACAAAAAAAATGGAAAAGGTTATTTAAAAAAATATTCAAACAGGAAACCAAAAATTTGTTTAATTTAAAAACGCACGTACTTTAGATAGTTTCAATCACAATTCGACGTGAGTGAAAGTGAAAAGCACACAAAAACAAGTGAGGAACTCCCCTCAACACACAGACAAAACCATTCAAGGCCACCTGAGTCAGAAAAGTGAGCCTTTCTTCAGCTATAATTTATGATTTATTTAACACATAAAAAAGTTCCCTATTGAGTTTCCTTTTGCATTAGACTAGGTCTAAATAATCGTTAGTGTATAGTGAAAAAGTGAGTATTATAAATTATTGCTAAAGATAAACAAACAAACAATGAAAATGAAAACAGCTAAACCAACTGTGAAATAAAAGAAAAAAAACAAAGACTTTTGTTAACCTATAAATCTCATTTAAAACTTAGTGTGAAGTAAAGAGTATAAAGAACAAGCGAATTTCTTAGAGTCGTCGGTTACGAATTTAGACAACACAAAAACAAATATATATTTTCGCCTTATTTTGTGATAACAAAACTAAACAACAACAACATACATAAAAAATTACTATAAAAATAATGTTAAAAAAAAGAAACAAATTGTGAGCCAATTGAAAATGTGGTAAACTAATTGCAAATTAAACACTAAGTGAATGAAAGGAGTTCTAACAAATGTGTGGCATAAATAGGCAGAAACAAATCCAATAACAGCATTTCGATCTTTTCGAATTTTTGATTCTAAACCCGGACTTACCTTAAACGTTGAAACATTTTGTAACCAAAAAAAACAGAGAAAAAGAAAGTGTTTGGACGTAGACAACCGATTGATTGGTGCATATATGATGCCTTATAATCTATGGTAAATATTAATATCTTCTTAAAAACTTTGTACTCGTAAGTAGGAAATTTGAGATTAAGGTTAGTGGTTTATTTGGGACATTTTGAATAAAACTGAATTTTTGTTTGGTCTCCTATTGTGCTACAGTCAAACTTCTTTATAACGAACCTTAAGGGAACAAAGAATTGCTCCGTTATAAAGAAATTTCACACAAAATTCGTTATATAGAATATGGCATATTTTTGAAGGGGAAGCGGAATAAAATCAAATTCGGTATAGAGAGAATTACGCTATAAGGAAGTTCGTTATAAAGAAGTTTGGCTGTATTTTAAAGTACGTTTACACTGCACCCAAATCCAACATTGCGGCTAGGTTCTGCATCATTATCATCATCATCATTTTCAGTGAACCGCATGTTCCAATAAAGGGGTCGCGGGGGCAATGCAAGCACGAGAGACCTCCAGGCCACTCGATCCTGCGCCATTGATTCTAACTCATCAAGAGCTATGCCCAAGCGCAACCAGGGGAGTGTTTGGACTTGGTCCAACCATCTTGTACTGGATAATCCAAGCGGTCGCCTACCTGATGGAATCGCATTCAAGGCACGCCTCGGAAGTCGTGATGATGGGGACATTTGTGCCACGTGACCAAACCATCGAAGTACAGCCCTTTCCGTACGAGGAAGCAGCTGCCCAACGTTGAGTTCCTCGCGCACTGCGGTGTTTCTCACCCTATCCCAACGAGTAACTCCCACAACAGCATTTCAGCCCAAATACATTGCATTTCGTCACACATTTCCTGCATTCTGGAATGTTGCATTCCAGCGAAATGCAGAATTTCGTCGCTGCATTTGTAAGTTCGTCAAATCGAACAATCCTCTTTACAAATTCAGCACGTCATACAATGACATTTTAACCCGCTGACAGAAACAAAAACAGCTGTTTTCTCATTAGTTGAAAGCTTCGAATGGACGTAGAGGCTGAAACACAATAGTGCATTGCGCTAGCCGACATCTTGTTACGGAGGAAGTGCGTGTGATGCACTGCGTTAATCAGCTGTTCCCTCTCTCTCTCAAATACCAAATAAAAAATATTCCGTCAGCTGTTTTCATTTCTGACATGTCAAATCAAAAAATATTCCGGTCAAACCATTGTGCGTTAAAGAATTTAATTGTGGAAAATGAATGCTAAGAAAGTCAAAAATATTAAAAAAGTGCTTGTTGCCAATTTGGCGTGTTCATGCGTAAGCGTACACGGATTTAAAATTAGTTTTGTCTGTTTTCATATCTCACATGTCAGTTGCCACAACATTTGGGAAAAAACTCTCAATTTGGGAAAGATTTCTCAATTTCGCCCACACAGCGCATCCCTCTGTTAAAAAAATATCCAACATGTTCGATAATGACGTGCGTTGGGATTACGTTTTACGTTTTATTACGATCCTCTCACCTTTCTCATTTTTCACTTACGTAGGTCGACGCAGTATTTCGTGCATGTTCATTGAATTGTGTGCGTTGAAAGACAACGCCGACGCTGACGCACTGATGTGTTTCAGCCATAAGAACGTTTGACGTTGCAGTACTGCTAATGTTGCGATTACGAACTCACCCACAACGGCAGCGTTGACGCACTATTGTATTTCAGGTATTAAACTGTAGGTCCCCTCCACTTGCGAAAGAACAATAGCACGCACAACACCAGTGGTTGCTGAGAAGCTAGGCGCGAGGTCCACCTCGGACTGTAGCGCCGTCATTATTATTATTATAAATTCAACCCAAAGAAACAGGCTGAGCATAGATAATTCCGTTCGAGTCTAAAAAGATATTTACGGCAGAACTCACACCAGATTCGACATAAGGTTTTTTATGTCCGATTTGACGAGGATACATGACTCTTATGAGCCAAGCCACATTAAACCAGACATGACAGGATATGACTTTTTGTAGAGCCGTGCCACAGTCGTGACATAATAGTCTCAAAATACATGGCTTCACATGGGACGAACACGCATCGAATGAGACAAACGTGCTTTGGAAGAGCGTCGTTGTCGAATATTGTACAATCGCTTACGGAACAATACACACCGAATATGACAAGACAAATGCACACACAACGACGGGATGGAAACACGTGTCCGTTGTCAATAGCTGGCATTATGTCTGCCTGAGACATAATTTCGTTGTTTTTTTTCATGAAATGTAGAGTATGTAATGAAAATGGACTTAGATGCAGCGAAATTGGTGGTTTTAATTGAGACAGGATGCCCACGCCTAATGTGGCTAGCAAAATATCGTGCTAACTGAAGAGGTTTGTTGGTTCTGCTCTGGTCTGTAGAGACACAAGAAGACGAAAAAGGAAACCCACTATACAATTACAAAGGTAAAGAACTACTGTTTAGTTGAGTAGTTAGAAGTCCACATGTTATTATTGGTGGCCTCTGTATTTCGTTATTGATTGTAGACTTGAACCCAGCATACCATAATTCTGCAATCCTGCCTCCAGGTTCATAATGTGCGCAAAAGGACACATATTTCGAAAGACTAACACGCTAACTCGGAGAATATAACATTTTAAATCGGCAGCAATAAATCCGGAACAGAAACTTAAGGGCCGTATTAGAACTGCGTTAAAATTGTACAATAATAATAATAACGGCGGCGCTACAGTCCGAGGTGGACTTGGGGCAAACTTCTCAGCAACCACTCGTGTTGTGCGTGCTATTGTCCTTTCACGAGTGGAGGGGACCTACAGTTTAATGCCGACTCCGAACGGCGAGATTGAGAAGCTTTTTATAGACAGTTATACTCTTTGAACATTGTCAGTGACTCGAAAGAGGTGTAGCCGCTCGGGAACTCTGTATACTCTGGTTAATTATTGACACTTGTAAGGTGAAAATGGAGGTTAAAATATTATCATCTGAGCCACATTTTGAAAAATTTCACTAGCTATGGGGAGGATTATGTTAGGTAGATGCTGAATTTGCAAAGAGGATTGTTCGATTTGACGAACTTACAAATGCAACGACGAAATTCAGTATTTCGCTGGATCCAACATTTCAGAATGCAGGAAAATGTATGACGAAATGCAAAGTATTTGGGTTGAAATGCGGGAGCTAGCCGAGATGTTGGATTTGGGTGCGGTGTAAACGTACTATTAGATAAATGATTTTTAGGGCTCACCATTTTCTTGTCTAGGTTATGTTCAATATACAGTCGCCTTCCTCTAAGTCGAATTTTCACGGTATATCAAAATTAGTTCGAGTTAGAGGGAGTTCGACTTAAAGGATGTTTCTTTTTGTATAGAAAATTTAGTTTAATGCCAAAATAAATATGGCGAAGAAATTCGAGTTAGAGGGAAATTCGATTTAGAAGAAGTTCGACGTAGAGGGAGGCGACTGGATATAAATTACAAGTAGTTTAGCATACATTTATTTGTGATACATTTTACCATGAAAAGACTATTATACATATATTCAAACAATTTTGTTTACATATAGGCTAGTAGCTGATCCAATAAAAATTCCATAATCATCAAACTGAACCAACAACAACAGACAACAGAAAGCAGAAACTGAAGAACTGTTTTCCGCATGCATGACCAAAGTCTTGACATGCCATAGCAGTATGGTGATAATCAAAGAAAACTAACAAAACGTAAGAAAATACGACCATATGTCAATGGAAAAAAACCAAAACATTTTTTATTTAAAATGTTTAAATGAAGAATAAAAAATTAATAAACAAAAAAATCTTTTTTATGATCTGTGATGTTATAAATATATTTTTATATATATTTGTTAATTATATTGTTAAACAAAAGGAATCATATATATATAATAATAAAAAGAAGAATGATTTAAATGAGGAAGATAAAAACAACAACCATAGGTATTTTCCGCAGAAAATGGAGGAAACAAAACAAGAACAACAATTACAATTACATTAAATGTGATTGAGATATAAGTTAATAAGAGAAAGTGAAAGCTAAATGTTATTAAACTATTTTATCAATATATAAAATGTAATAAGAGAATTAAGATCTGAAAGAAATAATATATTTATATTTAAATAAATAAAAACAAAAAAAAACAAAATATATGAAGTATATATATATGTACGTGAGTATATTAATATTTATTATATTCTTTATATAGAAGAAGAAAAAAAAAGAAAACATAAAATATAGAACAGAATATCAAAAGTAAGTGAAGACGAACGAGGGAGGAGAGATGATTCTGAGAAAATTCTTATGTTCAAGCATAGTAGAGAATAAAACGTAAATAATTGAAATCATGTAATATGGAATCAAAGAATGTTTGTTAGGAACCAAAAGATCGAATCTTAACATGTATGACTGCATCTGCCCAAAAATATATAAAGCAAATTAAACGTATGGTATATTTTTCTGAAACTGAAATTGAAATGGTTAAAGTGAACAAACAATTTAAAGAATATGAACAAAAAAATTGCAAAGTAATGTCAAAAGATGGAAAAAATGAAAAATGATTTAAAGAAAAAATACTTAAAAAAATAAATAAATAAACAAACGTACAGGCCACATATTTCACACAAAAAAATGAAACGCTAATCAACTAGCGGTAAGCTGAATAGTAAAAGAGAAAACTTTTCAAACACAAGATATGTATGTATAAGTGATTTTTTTGTAATTTTTTTCGAAAAAAGAAAAAGAAGATAACCAAAAAATAGGAGGAATTCTTAATTTTTCTCGTAAGGAAATACTTTTATCCAGCAAATATCATCAAGTTGAAGAAAATACAGCAAACAGTAATCGCAAAATATCTAGAGAATTTTTTTCCTGTTTAAATTTGAAAATAAATTAAGAGAAACTTGTCTGTCAGTGGAATCGATTCAAGTTTTTTTTTGTTTCTTGTTTTTAGTAAAACATGTACAATTTAAGACATTTCTTTTATTTGAAATTTTAAATAAAACAAACAAAAAGCAGCACAAGAATTTTTTATAAACAAGCAAATAAAGCAAGTCGCCCCTAAAAGAAAAATCCAAAATTACATAACCTCACAAAATGATGTGAAAATGAAACAAAAAGAAAAAATACCAAATTTCAGTTGACTGTCATAGGAAAAGGCAATGCACAGGGAGGGTAGTTTCAAGCAACAATTTAAGCGCAACCAACTTTAAGTTCGTTCATTGTTCATCCCTAAAAAAAAGGTACACACAATCGTGAGGAACTTAAACCGCCTTGACAGTCTCTGATTCAAATTTGTATCCTTTAAGCAGTGAAAGAGAGAAAAAAGTAAATTGCATACAGATTTGTAAATATTATTGACTTCCCCTAATAGGACCTGTTCCTACACTTAAATGTGCATGCAATAAACACAAAAAAAGAAACAGTAAAGAAACACAAAAAAAAAGAATTTTTAAGAAGAAAAAATTACCAAAATGAGGAAATTTAATAAGTTTTTTCTCATTCAATTAAACGTAGATTGTAATCTTGAACATTTAATAATGATAACAAAGTAAACAAAAGAAAAAAAACGGAAATATTTAAAAGAATCCAAATATTAAGCATTATAATAGAATTCACTAGAGGTTAAATAAATTTAAGTATGTACCGATGTAATATTTTAATTTCATCATTTTAATCCCCCGAATAACGTACGTGTTTTTTGGCAAGAGTAAGGATTTTTCGTACGAATATCAATAACTGCAAAATAATTTGATGTTCTATATATTTGCTTATAATCAGCATGTTCCATATGAAGGAATGGCGCTTATCCAAATGGTTAGAGTAATGTGAAATGATGAACATTTTTCAAGTAGTTTCAGTCGAGCTATGTGTCACCCTTTTGTTCTTCAAAAAAAACCGTTGAATTCTTTTGATTTAATGTCAGTATCTTTAGTCTGATGACATTCATGTAAAGTTACTCAAAAACAAACATGTCTAAATGCATATGAACGTAGTAGATTTGTTGGAAATTCAAAGTCAGGATAAAAAAAAATACTAACAGATGATTCATTAGTTATCAGCAAAAAACAAGAAAAGTGAAGAAAAAAAATCGAAATATTTAGACAAAAAATAAAAGTTCTACTTGCAACCTTATTACAAAACAAAACAAACAAGAGAATATCATATAAATATAGTTGGTAATTAAACAAATAGTGTCGATGGAGAATATGTTTTTCTCTGTTTGTTTTTTTATTTTTCACAACCCTATTGCACCCAATTTTATGTGTTATACAAAATGCATCATATAATACGCATCCCTTATTATTTTTAAATAACTTAATCGATGAATTAAAATATACTGATAACAGGTTTGTGTATCTTTAAAACAAAAGAATATATCTATTAATAAATGTCAAAGTTTGTTTTCATGCATCTGTAAACATTAATACATATTTTGAAGTTCATATACAGCACAATTGATGAATTTACTTATAAGCAAAGCTAAACTTCAGTTTGTTGACCTACATAAATAAATATTCACTCTTAAACAACAACAAAGAACAAACAAAAAAACAAACATAAATGTATTTGAATAGGAATGATGGGTGTTTTAAAGTATTTACGCGTGCTGATGTAACGGTAAATTAATGTAATAACTTTAAATGCATTGTTTTTTCTCTTATTTAATTTTTTTCTTCATGTATTGGAGTGTGTAATTAATATATGTATGTGTCTTTTTATATGTTAATAATTCGAAATAAAATCTTTGCTTTTTTTTCTTCTCATCATACAAGGTGGCTTAAGGGGAATCATTCTTAAACTTTTACCATCTCTAAATGTGTAAATAATGCTTTGAGTTTTAATTGAATTTTATAAGCTTCAAAGGAGTTTAAGTCTACGTGGAACAAGGAACAGAAATATGATGTTTCAGTTTTGAATTGTGCTCTAAGTTTACTTGGAACATGTAGCAGAAGTGTAATGTCCTACCAGATGTTTCAGATTTGCTTTGTGAATTGTGCATTATTCAGTCAAAGACCATGCAAATTTGTGTATGGAAGTTAAGTCTACTGGATGTGGGCTTGTTCACAAAGCATGCAATTCACAATGCACTCATATATTTTCTTTTAAACAATTCATGAGCTTTTTTTTTCTTACGATTGTGAATGGAACGCCACCTTGTATATTATTTGATCAATGCTTTTGAAGAGTCAAATAATGAATGGATACTATTTCAAAATAAAGATATTTTAAGTACATAAGAATGTTTCCAAATTAAACAAACAAATATATGTATATTTTCATGCAAAATATATGCTGATTAACTGAAATAAGCACTAGAGTATTTCAAATCAAACAGATCTTAAGCAAAATAATGAAGTACATACGTTAAACCGTTAGTTATTGTAAGAATCCACAACAGAAAACAAAACAAAACGAAAGAAAATTACAACATTCACAAGCTTATGTGTGAATTGAGAGAAAACCCAATAAAAAGAAAATAATGAACTACTTTTAGAATTCCCGGATTTGTTTCATTTGTTTCGTAGATATAAAGAAACTCGTGTCTAAATAAAAGCAAAAAAAAAACAAAAATACAGATACATATATAACTGATAAGAGAAGCGGTATATGAAATGAAAAAAAATAACAAATACAATTTTATTTCCCTTTCATTATTTTGTCTCTTTTTTTCAATTAACACTTTTTATTTAAATATTAATAACTATATGCAATACATTTTCAAAATGTTTAATACTTTTAAGCTTACATTTTAACGTATAGATTGAAGTTGATGAAAACAAAAAAAATATTTAAAAGAAAACCAACCAATTTTGTGTACGTTTTCTCAAGCCCGTCCTTTGAACGATGAGGCTCTAAATATTATTACAAAACAAAAGCAAAAACTAATGTGTTTAGGGGCGAAGAAAACAAAAAAAAAACAAGAAAAAAATAAATAAAATACAATTATGAATATTAATTACAAAAAAATAGCTTACAACAAGCACGATATATGCTTAAAATTTTCGCAAAATGTCAGTTAAAAAAAATCAAAGAAACCTATTTAATAGAGAAAAAAATGCTATACATAGAGAAGGAATGTCGTGTATAATTATTTTTTGTTTGTTTTGTCAGACACACATCTTATAATCAACCTTTTATGAATAAAAGAAAGGCAAACGATTACGACAAACAAGAGTATACTACGATATATAACTTTATTTGCGATTAATATACATTAAGTAAAAGCAAATAAAATATTCATATAAAATAACCTCAAAAAAACAAGTTAAAGCAAAAAAATCATATAGAGAAGATCCCCTTTACCGAATTATAGTTAAGTAAATGAAACAAAAATGAAAAACTAACTATTACCTATTTTAATTTCCTTACGTATGTTATAATATTTCAAGTGAAAACAAAAGCAAATACAAAATCATATTCAAATGTATTGTGTCTATTATTAACTTACTAATTAATTTATTTTTTTGCTCTTAAATTTGAAAAAAACAAATATTCAATTTTAACATCCACACATAAACAAGAAGTAAAAACTAACCAACAGCAAAACATATAAACATTTTCAAATCAGACTCTAAACACAAAATACAAATTCGATGTCATTGCAAAAAAATGTTTAAGTAACGTGAATTCAAATTTCCACACAAAAAAAAAAAATCTAAAACAGAATGTGCTGCTTAACACTTTGTGATGTGTGCTAAGAGAAATGTGTTTTGTTTTGAAATTCAAAAAACAAATGCAAACAGAAAAGGAAAAATACAGAACCTATTCATTAAAGGAAAAGCAAATGTTATTCAATAAAAAAAAAACAACAATTAAACACACAAGCAAAACTCACACAGATCTATATGAATTTGGATTAAAGCAAAAAAAAACAAAAACAAAACAAAAAAATAATTAAATACACATTTATCTTTACATACATATATTATTCTATATACATATATACTTATATATATATACATTTAATGGGCAGTCAGAAAAAAATGTAAAGGTTTGTCTAAATCATTTATTTAAATTTTGAAATTTAAAGAACGGAAAGCTTATATATCATTTTGTTGAGAGTTGAAAATATTGCAAGCAAACAAATCAAATGTAAACAACAGAAATAGAACAGAAATTGTTAAAAATATTCAACTGGTAAACCAACAGAGAGGGTTTTTTTTGTTTAATTTATCAGAAATAAAATGGAAAATGTAATTTTTCAGTTTGACAATTTAAATAAATGGAACGTGAGAAAATGTTTGGACAAATTAAATGAGTGTCTTTTATTTATCTTATTTTGCTTTATTCTTTACAGGCAGGCATGAGGATTTTTTGTACACTTGAATCGGGTATTAAACCTACAATTGTCGCCCATTGAAAGTTTATGTCCTTCCTTCTTTAACATTTAAGCCCAAATCGTAACAGCACGTTCGGGCGCTCGGACTTTGACAGGGATTGGTACGCGTTTTATCGAATTTACGAGAAGCTTATGTCAAAGCACGAGCCCTCAGTTTCCCAAATCGAAATAGAACTCGCGCGTTTGACAAGTAAAATATATTCCTCGCAGCTATCCACTTTTCTAAAATACATTTTACAAGAAAAAAATTCAATTAGTAGGTATAGATAAAACATCTACAAAAAATTATTTGCTTACACAAATAATTGCCTTCGCCCGCCAAAAGTGAAAACAGAAATGAATAAAAAAAATTGTTTTTTTCTTCTGTCAAAAAGCCCGAGTGAGTAGAGAGTAGCTCTACTCCAAACTTTCTGCTCGGACTTACGATATTACAGTCTGTAAAATGTCAACGCCCGACCGCGCTATTCCGACTTGACTAATGATTTACATGTATTCTACAGAAATTGTCAAACACCGACCGCGCGAACGCGCTGTTGCGATTTGGGTATTAGTTATTTTGTCCTTTTTTTTTTTACTTCAATAGAGGCACCTATCGCTCCTATTACGCACGCGTTTTGTCCGACAATCGAATTCGACTACAGTCGCATTTTGTTATTACAAAGTCGAAGTTTTTTAGACCATTCGTACTCAATTTTTGACAGAAGCCGTGTGTATGGTATCGCGCACGACTCGTTTTTATCCGCTATTTCTGTGGAGTCAATTCGTAGTTTTATGGTCGTACTACACTCTGCTGTACTCGCATACAAATTTGTGTACGAGTCGGTATAGATTTGAGGGATTATGGAAAGAAAACACGTAAATATATACAGGGTGGGCCAAATAAGAACTACCAACGCCAAACACGTATAACTTTTCTACAGGGTGGGCCATCTAGTGTTTTTTTTTAATCATAGGTTATTTTGACACTGACAGCTGTTTCCCGCTCGAAATCTTCACAGATAGTCAGTATCATACCTCCGCGGAACGAAATGAGGCGCATTACGCTTGAATAACGTTGGGAAAGATTGAAAACTTATTTCCAAAGTGAGTGCTGTGCGTTTTTTGAAAATAAGTATTGGCCAAAATGAAACACCACCAGACTGCTGTACGCAAATTTGTGCAAAAAGTTCGTGAGACTGGTTTGCTAGTTTGACAACACTCATGGTCCCCGTCGTCGTACGGTGCGCACAGATGAGTATGTGACTGCTGTGACCGAGAGTGTGAGACAATTCACGTACATCAACTCGCCATCGATCTCAACAGCTCAACAGGCAGCACGCACTAGCATGAGGAGAATTCTGCACAAAGACTTCGAATTCTTCGCTTACAAGGTCCAATTGACTTGAAGGCGCGCATGCGCGACCATCCGCTTCGTTATCGCTTCGCAGTTGGGCCTTAGAGCTGCTTGATTGGATAACGATTTTGGGCGAAAAATCATCTTTTCTGACGAGGCAATCACTCGTGTTGTGCGTGCTATTGTTCTCTCACGAGTGGAGGGGACCTACAGTTTGATGCCGACTCCGAACGGCGAGACTGAGAAGCTTTTTCTAGACAGTTATGCTCTTAGAGCATTGTCAGTGACTTAAAAGAGGTGGAGCTGTGAACAAGTGTTTGGTGTTTTTCGTGAAGGACCGATGTTATGCCAACAATCCGTAAACTATTCAAGCACTTAAGGCCAAAATCAACTAAGCAATCCGTGAGCTAGCACCCGAAATCATCAATAAGGTCTTAGAAGATTCGGGTGACAGAATGCGCTATTCCAAGGCCAACCGAGGCAGCCACTTGAATGACGTTGTATTTCATAATTAATGGGAATTTTTGTTCTTAATGATGAGGCCATAAAACATGGTCAGAATTAAGTATTGTTCATTTTATTGCATTCTTAAAAAGAAACTTGTATTTGGCCCACCCTGTAGTTCTAGCCTTAAATTTTTCCTTTAGTCGCCAGCGAAGGATGAAGATGTCAAGTGTAATCTTTCCCTCAAATAAAAGTAAACCATTTTTAGCCCTAGCCCCTAGCTTTCGATATTGTCCACGCCAGGATCTGTTGACTGCCAACTTGATAATTTCGAGAGAGGACTCGATTCCTGAAATGATCCCTGAGCCCAAAGAAGAAGCAATTAGCCAAAGGTATTGTGCGTTTGATTTCCGTACTCGTGTTGTTCGTCCTGTCTTTTAGAAACCTTTCTCTCAGCCTTCGCCTGCCTTCTAACTATCGCATCCACATTTTGATAACTCTTCATCTCTGCTCAGTCATGTTACACAGGAAACTCCCACTGAACAAGTCCCACGAGGCTCTAATAACTCCCCATCAGCCAATTAATCACGCTCCTAATATCACTCTGATCAAGGGTGTTCCAGTTCCGCTTTTAAAATTGTTTCTGACGTGCGAAGAAAAAAGCGCACCGATAAGCGAACATGCTCTGAGGAGACCCGTCCTTCCGCGTGAAACATTCACCTTGCGCGCCCGATATAAGGCCTCCGGCCAACCACCGACGGTTTCATTTATCATTATGATGAATGAACTTATGCTCCTCCGCAAGGATTTTCAATTAATAACGAAGCGAAAAGTTAAGAAAAAAGGGTGCGCCAAACACAGAAACCAATTTATCAAATTAGGCTCCTTCGCAAAAAGCGCCAACAATAAACAGGCGTCCGCAGCCATCCGAATGAGGCGGGCTCCTGCGTCAGCCGAAATCATGTGTCTGCTATCATCGACAAATAGGCCCAGTTCGCCCCCAAATCAATAGATGTAACGTTCCCGGGAGGGGCGGGCGGTGAACGGGGGCGAACACTAAAAAAAGCAGAAACACAAAGCCATGTCGGCACAACAATTGCCCACCCTTCCGTGGCTCAGTCGATTTAAATGCCTTCGTCCCCTTTGCCTTCTTGAGTCCGTGCTTATCGCAATTCGATGACTGTTGTGTTGGTTCTTGTGTTTCTTCGCACGAGAGCCCGGGAGGCTGGGGACAAAAAGGATCCAGAGGAATCTCAGGAATGGGAGCAAACAAATAACAAATATCCCGGTCGCTCTAGAAGGACGGGATGTCATACGATTACCCCAAGAAGGCGAGGGAAAAGTCCTGTCCTTCTGTTTAGCCGAACTTTCGGCTTTGGCAACCACACGCCGGAAAAGCAATGACAGCCAAATGGAGTTACCCATGTTAAATCGGGCGGATGACTTGGGTGACCAGTGGAAGAGGATGAGCAAGATGTACGCAATTACCCCCCCGCGTCCTGCGAACGGGGATGCATGACATATTGAGGGTATATCCTTGAACTGATTTCTGGCGTCCCTTCGAATGTGTGTGTGGGGTTTATTGGTTCGGAGCATGCTCCACTCAAGCATGCGAAGGAGGTTACTCATTATCGCATCCCTTTGCGGCTAATGCGGGAAATGATGTTTTTGTTCTGCTCTTCCTGCCTGGCGCTGTTACTTTTGAAACAGGGCTCATAAATGTTGACATTGTTCTCGGGCTGATTTAATACTCGTTCCCCGCTCCCGGGGAGGCATGCCAAATGCCGGCAGCACTGTGCGCTGGAGTACGTGTGTGTGCAGGATGGTTGCAATTGTTTTGGAAACAATGAGGACATCATCCGCATGCATGGTTGGAGGGTTGTTATTCAACAGTTAAGCGATTGAATTTGCAGATTAGCTCTTTATTGCGAAATGTTTTCCAGGTTCCGTACGAGCGGGGCTGCTGTAAGGGGATGCAACTATTGTTCTAAATGATGACAGTTGACTTATGGGACAATGTCAACCCAAAGTATGCAGTTCAAAGTCAAAGTTGCATTGCATGCCACTGTCTGTTATGTTCTTGCAAATCCGGTAATAATTTTGTAACATTTTGAGGAAGGGCCGTGTTACTGTGCCGCTATAGATTCAATTGAAGTGTTGTAGAGCTCCTCTGATGAAAGCTGTCAGAACTTATTGGTTTAAATGGTTGTACTTACTTACTTACTTAACAGGCCTACGACCCATGTAGGGTCTGAGCCTGAGCTATCGCTGCCTTCCATCGTTGACGGTCCTGGGCAAGCTGCTTCCAGTCATCAAGACCAAGCTGTCTTACATCCGCGATGACTTGGTCTTTGTGCCGGAGGTTCGGTCTTCCTCTCCTTCTCGAACCAGTAGGTTCGGATTCGAAGACCCTCTTAGCTGGAGCCTTGTTGTCCATGCGCTCGATGTGGCCGAGCCAGTGATGTCGACGGATTTTTGCCTTCCGGACTACATCCACATCCTGGCACAGCTCATAGAGTTCGCCGTTGTGTCTTCCCCTCCATTCGCCTTCCTCGCAGACGGGACCATATATCCGACGTAGAATTTTTCTTCCGAAGGCACCAAGAATCAGCTCCGCAGTTCTGCTTAGTGTCCAGCTTTCGGCTCCATATAGCAGGACTGGCAGAATAAGAGTTTTGTAAAGCATGATTTTGTTCCTTCGAGTCAGGAGTTTTGAGTCCAGTTGTTTTGGCAAGCAACAACTAGGCGCGTTGGGAACGCGCAACGATGTAGATGTCATCTGCGTATCCCAACAGGGATATACCTCTATAGTTGTTGCAAGAGGTAGGATCGACTTTTTTGTGGATGAGCATATGGAGCTGATATTCCAGTCATCGGGTATGCTTTCGTCTTTCGTCTACCAGAACATTGCCACCGGTCTTGAAGAGCTCTGATGGTAAGCCATGCGTTCGACAATACCGTGCGGGTTTTCCGAGCCCCAGATGCGGAAATTTTGTTTGTTTAAGGTTAACGTAGCCGCCGCGATGAAAATGCGCCTCGTCAGAAAAGATGATTTTTCGCCCAAAAACGTTGTCCAATTTAAGCTGTTTTATGGTCGAAAATGCGAAGCGATAATAAAGCGGACGGTCTCGCGCCTTCAATCGCTTAGTCAATTGGACCTTGTAAGCGAATAATCTGAGATCTTTGTGCAGAATTCTCCTCAGGCTAGTGCGTGATGCTAGTGTTGAGCTATTGAGATCGATGACGAGTTGATGTTCGTGAATTGAGTCTAACACTTTCGTCCACAGACCCACATTCTCAAGGCGTTCCACAGGGTTCAGTTCTTGGACCCCTCCTGTGGAACCTAATGTACGACAGACTACTGAGACTGACGCTGCCACATGGAGTCAAGATAATCGGCTTTACCGACGACATCGCGGTGGTGACGGTAGCCAAGCAATTCCACAAAGTGGAAACTGCCACAAACGAAGCAATCGCAAGGATAAAAAATTGGCTGGAATCTTCCGACCTTGAACTAGCGGACCACAAGATAGAGGCTGTTTTAATAGCCAGCCGAAAGGTTGTGGAATACGCTAACTTCCGGGTTGGTTCCCAGCTAATTAGATCCAAGGATTCTCTGAAATACCTAGACTTAACTTTAAAAAGCACGTCGAATACTGCAGTAGAAATGCGTCAAAGACGCATACAGCACTTTCCGGTGTACTGCCGAACGGAGCACCCGGATACCCAAGAAGGATTTTGCTTTCCAGAGTGGTAAGTTCGATTCCTCTAAATGCTGCGCAAGTCTGGGCGGGTGCTCTTTCGGTAAAGGAGACAGCAAAGAAGCTTTCGTCAGCATAAAGGCTCTGCGCCATAAGAACAAAAAAAAAATGTCGGATGAAGCAGCCTGTGTGATGGCGGATATGGTTCCCATCGACATTCTCTCCAAAGAGATGCATAGGGTCTACCTAAGGCGATCGGCAAATCGCGTGTAGACTAGCGCAAGATGCCAAGGAGGAAGAAAGGGCAACATCTATGGCACTGTGGCAAGCCAGATGGGACACCACAACCAAAAACAGATGGACCCATAAATTGATCCCCCCGATAGAAGCCTGGAGATCGAGAACTCACGGGAACTGCAACTACCACCTCACGCAGTTCTTTTTGGGCCATGGAGGTTACCGGAAATACCTCCACAGATTTGGTCACGACAGCTCACCCTCCTGTCCAGAATGCGCGGGCGAAGAGGAAGACGCAGAGCACGCAATATTCCATTGCAGACGCTTTGCCGCGGGGAGAACAAATTTACCAACTCCCGAGCTCCTGGTTAGCCATATGTTAGATTCAATTGACGTGGGCGTAGTGGGTAGGTGCGTCGACTCCTACGCTCGAGGTCGTTGGTTCGAATCTCGAAAAAAACATCAAACATTTTTTTCACGGCTCCACCTCTTTCGAGTCACTGACAAAGCTCAAAGAGTATAACTGTCTAGAAATAGCTTCTCAATCTCGCCGTTTGGAGTCGGCATTAAACTGTAGGTCGCCTCCACTCGTGAGAGACCAATAGCACGCATAACACGAGTGGTTGCTGAGAAGCTAGGCCCAGGTCCACCTCGGACTGTAGCGCCGCTGTTATTATTATTATAGATTCAGCTGACAAATGGCGTCCAGAACGAGCTAAGAAGGCTCGAAAGAGTAAGGAAATCTGAATTGGACAATATGGAGCACATGGTATATATACCTAACGGCAGTTCCGCAGGGAGAGTGGTTGAAGTGCAGGGTGTGGGTTAGTACGTAGACGTATTCCCGAAATCGAGTACTCGGGTTTGCGAATCGTGCATGCTGGTAGATTGCCAAATCCTTGGACAAATCCCCAAAAAAAGACTCACATTCTCATGTGTGCGCATCGTACGACGTCAGGGACCATGAGTGTTGTCCACTAGCATACGAGTCTCACGAGCTTTTTGCACAAACTTGCGTACAGCAGTCGTGGAGGGTGCTTCATTTCGGCCAATACTTCTTTTCAAAAAAACGCATTATTTGGGCTACACAGCACTCACTTTGGAAATAAGTTTTCAATATTTCCCAACGTTGTTCAGGCGTAAGGTGACTCATGTCAATCCGCGGAAGTATGATACTAACTTTTTGTCAAGATTCCGAGTGGGAAACAGCTGTCAGTGTCGAAATAACCTATGCTTTAAAAAAACACTAGATGGCTCTGTATATCCAGTATAGCTACTGTAAGTGCAGTGTGAGAAATTGGAAACTGCTGGCAAGGATTATTATCCTTTGCTGGCGAGGCTTGTTGATTTAGGCCCAGGTCAATACGAAGAAAAAGAAGAGGAGAACACGCCTTATAACCATCCATCTTCGAACTGAGCCGCAAAATTACCTGTTCGTAGCTATGCAGCACCATATCCCATAAAAAGTTTTTTTTTTTAAACCAATTTCGAAGTCCCTTTGGTACGCAAATTTTTATCGAAAACGAACGCGGCTGCCTCAAGAGTGGGTAATTTGGCCCGTACCCCAAGGATATCCTACATTGCACCCCCAAACGAACCGAAAGATTTGGTGAAACTTTTTAAATTTCAGCCATCGGACTTTTCCCTCATCATGCCTACGGACATCAGATAGAGTCCTTCCGAGGAAATCCCAACCGTCTTTTGTTAAACGTTTAAATTAGCCCCGCTTTAAGGTGCTAAGTAAACAATGCCGCTACCCTTGCTCGTCCCACTCGACCTTGTCCGGTGTCTTCTGTTTTTGTTTCTTCGTTTTATGCTTCCTTTGGGGGATCTAACCTTTTTTTTTCCTCTGTCCTAAGGGTACACCCCGAAAGGTGATGTCAATGGCAATGTCATAGCCGGGTGCTGTCCCATCCTCAGTGGCACTTTTCTTGGCTTGGCAATAAACTGTGCTTGTGTGTCGCAACCCCCTTTTTTTCTTTTCTTTGCCTTTTTTCGTGAGAGGATGTGGATGCTCGTAAGTATGTGCATAAGTGACAAAAGCTTTTAGGGCAATCAACTTGGAAATTAAGTGTAATTATTTTCTACCTCGAAGACCCAAAAGGATGGACGTCCAGATGCCCTATCATCGCCCATCGTTGTCATCTAAAAATAGAAGGACACAACTTGGCTTCGACATTAGTGGTTACACTTCATCGCAATCGAAGGGAAAGAGGATGTTTTCGAGAAAAATGGATTTGTTTCAGGGAAATTTTTATAGGAGACGGGGGACTGAAAGAGGAGATGTGAGAATGGATTTCTTGGAATTTGTTGGAAGCCGATGAACTGGAACTCATTCGCGTGGTGCTAGAAGACTTCATTATAGATTCCAATGCAAATTAGTGGATTAATTCTCGAAGGACACTTTCAAGCGAAATTGAGTTAAGAAAATCTATACTGAACGACGGATTTGATTCTTTTGCTGCTGGATTTTTTGTTACTGTAAAAACAACGATTAGTGCAACGGTAACGCATTGCAAAACGCAATCTTGCAGTCCTGTCACATGTACTCTCAAGCTAGGCGACGGTACGGCTGTCGATAACGATGTAGTACGAGTCTGCTAGACTTGCGTTCAGATTTAGCTAAAGTGGAAATGGGTGACTATGCTGGAATAGAAGGCGATGACGTCCCTGCTACAAGGAATACGTTATTGTTATGCGCGGAGTCATAGTTGGATCGAGGCGTGAGCACCTTACAGAAGCTTTAAAAATCTATAGAAACCTGGCGAAAAAATGCAAAAATACAAAAATGGTACAGTGTGACTATATTAACAGCTTCGTTCAGTTTCGTTAAGTTCGTTCAGTTTCGGCGTGAGCATCGTACGGAAACTTTATAAAACTAAACAAACCTGGGGAATACACAAAAATGGTACAATGTGACTATATTAATAGCTTCGTTCAGTTTTGGTAAGTTTCGTTAAGTTCGTTCAGTTTCGGCGTGAGCATCGTACGGAAGCTTTAAAAAACTATAGAAACCTGACGGATACACAAAAATGGTACAATATGACTATATTAACGGCTTCGTTCAGTTTCGTTAAGTTTCGTTAAGTTTCCTTAAGTTCGTTCGCTTTTGTCTACTTAAAAATGTCAGTTGCAAGTTGAATTCTTCTTCATTTGACGATGCTTCTAGGTACTTTTCGTTTGCTTTCGACATTAGCTTACGTTTTCGTGCGGCTGATGAGTGATGTTGTTCTCGCACGAGTGGAGGGGACCTACAGTTTTATAGTGACTCTGTACGGCGAAGAATGAGAAGCTTTCCTTGACAGTTTTACACTCTGAACACTGTCTGTGCCTTAAGAGAGGTGGTGTCGTGAATATAAGAGTTGTTGTCTTCAGAATCGAAATGATCTTCGGCGTAGGGGTCGACGGACGCTCCAGAAGCTCATATTCCTTTAACCAAGGCAGACTCTAGTCAACCTCTTTAATAATCTTCTGGGAGGCCTATTCCCCCTTGGCCTACTGTTACTGCCGAACCTTCGCTCACATCAACCGAATCGTCCCTAGAAACTTGATCAATCTAAAAGCAAAAACTTGCTAGTTTCAAATTTCATGTGCTGTCTACAGCCAGTTATCTGTTTACATATATTTCCCCACCGTTACCTTCACACAGAGACATGCAATTTCCCCCATCAAAAATACACGCCGCCTGAAATGGTAATAATTTATCCTCCCATCACAAGAGGCACGAATTTAGGTCCTAAAAGTTTTTAGTGCCATTGACCCGACTGCACATTGCCAAGTGCTACCAAATAGTCTAAGCATTTTACAAATTGAAATTTTCCAGCTGTCAAAAATTCACTGGCCATTCATAAATCAAGTGATGATGTATTTTGTTGACAAAACATTCGTGCATCTGTGAGATAAGGGAGGCAACGTGGGTGTGGGTGGGATAAGTGTGTGGGGGAAGAAATGTCACTCTGTGCCCGTGTCTAGTCCGCAGTCTATTCCATAGGGTGCATGTCACACGTTTGTAAACTAATGCAAGAAAATGTTACGAAGCACTTTTGTTGGTTGGAAATGGATTTGAAGATGTTTTCTTTTTCTTTTTTTTGTTGAAGAAGAATGATTGATGCAACATCGTGCTTCTGCTTCCGCTCCATATTCAGTCAATTCGATTCTGGAAGTGCATTTGTCGGGGTTGAGGTTGTCTTAACCTCTACGGGGTTCCGTTCTTTCATCGGTTGCTTGTGCGGTTCTTAAGTGATTTTCTGTCTCAAATCTTGTCTCCATGGATTCCTGAGCGTGCATTCGTTGTGATTTATTTTGAAACTGAAGAGTGTCATGCGTTTCTTTGCAATTTTTGGATGCTTCTGTTCATCACCATCAGTCTACTCAACTTTAAAGTTTAATGGCCCATGAAACTGTTGGGCCTGAATTCTTTTCAAAAGCAAAGGCAATAAAATTTGAATAAAACTACTTCAATTTCCACTGGATGTCAACTGATACAATTTCGGAGTCGAATTTGACTCGATTTACAACTCTTTACAACGAATCGGTTGGAAAAACTTACAATTTGACAGATCACTTGACGGTACCGTGGTCTGTGAGTAAGCAGTTTTTTGACACAAAACCTGAATCCAAATACATACAGTCGACTCGCTCTAAGTCGAATTTTCACGGGATATCAAAATTAGTTCGAGTTAGAGGGAGTTCGACTTAGAGGATGGTTTTTGTATGGAAAATGAGGGGAATGCCAACAAAAACATGGCGAAAAAATTCGAGTTAGAGGGAAATTCGACTTGTAGGGAGTTCGAAATAGAGGGTGGCGACTGTAGTTGGGTTTGATCCTGAGGCAACCAAAAAAAGGTGTGGTCAAGAAATAAACCCAATCAAAATCGACTGTCATTATAATTTTGAGGTAAAGAGGAACTGTGCCTTTCATCTTAGGGTCTGATATCCGACGTGACAAAAGTCAGCGTCAAAAGTGTGTGAATATTCAGTCATCTGCTGAAAGTTTATCCACTAAATTAATATTCACCGGAATGAGGTAGAAGATCGTCGATATATCAAATTAAAGCTCAAAAGTCATACTTTGAAATGTGGCAAATAATATTTAACATAAATGTATATATAAAACAATTAATTGAATTTCAAAGTGAAAAGTGCTAAAAACAGCATTGAAAAGTGAGTGTATATATAGTTGCGTCAGTGACTGTAAGACATAAAGGCTCGATTATGTTAAACGTTTGTTTGAAAATTAAGACCGCCATATACGATAACTGAAAAAGCGGTAAAGGCATACAAAGTACAATTTTTTTCTCATTAAGATGCTGTTTTTTAAAGAGACGTGTTCACTCACTTTTGACGCCTGTTTTTAGCCTGTTTTTTCGTTTGAACTAAACAAAATTATTTATGTTTACTGTAACTTTAAATGAAATATAGCTTATTTTGAAGTATGATTTCAGAGCTTTTATTTTAAGGCATCAATGTCAGACGTAGACCATTCCAGTCAATTTTAATTTACAGGAACACCTTTCAGCTAATGACTGTTTACCCATTTTTTACGCTGACTGTATGCTTAGATTAGGTAAGGTAAGGTGGCTTCCCTTACAAGTGAAGGGACCAGAGGATACATAGTGTTGCTTCCAACCGCTACTCCAAGATTTTGTGCATGAGTGACGTATTCAACTTGGGAAGAGTTTAAAAGAATAGGAGGTAAGTCAGAGAAATGTGGTTGATGCTTGGAAATGGCTTTAGTTTTATCCGGATTGAGCTTAAGACCATTTCGCGTTGACCACTCTGTAATAGACCCTAGACGGCATAGATATAAAGTTGACAGTGAGAAACGACAAAAGGCACATTACTAATGAACAGAGAAAAGAACAATGGACCATGAACAGACCCTTGCGGAACGTCATTATAAACGCGAATGAACGAGGACAGTTGAGAATTATATGAAATAGCTTGCAATCGATTAGTTATATACAGCCTTTGCCAAATGTATTAGGCAGTCTTATCATTTTGTCTTTGCTGCCAAATCAATGGACCAGACCATCAATACTTAATATAATAATAATAATGGCGGCGCTACAGTACGAGGTGGACCTGGGCCTAGCTTCTCAGCAACCACTCGTGTTGTGCGTGCTATTGTTCTCTCACGAGTAGAGTCCCCTCTACTACAGTTTAATGCCGACTCCGAACGGCGAGATTGAGAAGCTTTTTCTAGACAGTTATACTCTTTGAGCTTTGTCAGTGACTCGAAAGAGGTGGAGCCGTGAAAAAATGTTTGGTGTTTTTTCGGGAATCGAACCGACAACATCGAGCGTAGGAGTCGACGCACCTACCCACTACATCACGGTACCCACCAGGAATACTCATCGGAAGTAATTAGTTTGAATTTTATGGTTTTCAGCCACACTATCTGAATTTGTAAACAATTTTTATTTTTTCCACTCATTTCATTAATTTCTTTGCTTTTTGAAGATATAACGAACCTTAAAGAAAGAAATAAGTTTGTCGACTGGTGGGCACGGGACAGTGGAAGATTGTTGATCGATGCCGTTTATCAATGCCCAATATGGTCCAATTGAATTGCTGAAGCGGTAAGAGTGTTACCGAGAACCACTACGCTCAGCATTCTGGCGTCAGTGAACTAATTTACGGCGCATTTTGAATGATGTATTTGTTTCTGTATAAAGTGCAACTCAAAGTATATAGTCAACAGACAGTCCACGTAGCCAACGAGTCGCATGTCGACATAAAAGACGGCGCACCGTTTATACTAAAAGAAGACCACTCGAAAGTTGGCATCAAAGTTGTCATCGAAGTCCAAGAAATGGAATAAGAAAGAAACACTCTCCAAATTTGATACAACTATTAGAGGAGGAAGTTAAACATCTGTAGACTGTAGGTCTAAGCCAGATCATGTAGAGCTGAAGAGTGCAGCTTAGGGCTGAAGAATCTTCGACCTCGACTCAGCGAGAGAATCAGAGAATAACGTCAAATTAGTTTGAAGAGGCCATCAATTAACTGGCCATGTGATTAGGCGGGAAAACTGCTTGTTTAAAGCTCACGTTCACCTCGGATTGAAGCCCTTCATAAGTCGGAAACAGGCCAACACAAGTAATTAAATTTACTTTGAGACCAGTAGTCATAAATATTTGCATAAGCATAGGGTGTCCTTTCCTATGAGCACCACGCCATTGTTTGCTTGCATGTTTTAGCAAGTAATTTCCATTTTCCTTTCAACACAAAATGGGAAAAAGAAACACCAAATAAGAAGCCAACATTGTGGAGTGGAGAGCGACTTCACTTGAGACACGAACTGCAGGAGATGCCATCATTACAATGTGGCATGGTGCCACCGTCCACCAGCACGACAACCAGACAATTAGATAGATATCCCAGATAGCCACCAGACGATGAACCGCAAGAAGGTTTTGTTTTCTTTTTTTTATGGTCGCTCTTCTACAAATATCTACATTCACTTCGTCATCCCACGGCCCCGGGGGACACCATAACTTACACTCCTAATATCGGCGATAAAAATAGTAGTCACAGCTATCGCAAACAATGTGCAAGGAGTTCGAAATTGAAAAGAAATCCGAGCGAGGCAGGGGCGAACGGGACGCAGATAGTACAAAGGATCTCTAAACAAAGGATGCGAAGGACTCATAATGCTTCCTCTCGCGGGGGACCTATAAAATCAACTTTAATTGGATGTGATGTCCCTCCTTATCACCCAGATCGAAGTTCCCCCCGTTCCGCAGCCGCCGTGGGTCTGCGGACGGGCTTAATGCCCTCGTAGTCAACGCAAACTGAGAATTAAGAGCGCCAGCCGAGGATATAACTTCTGTGGCTTCCTACTTTATGTACGTTAAGTGTAAGGCATGAGGGGTATCTTTAAGTAAAATGTTGCCGGGCTCTTGTGGGTGCTGCGTTTGCATAAATCGCTGGATATCGCCCCTAATGGCTCGTCCGTTGAAGATGAACAATTTGCTGTTGCTCTGGAGGTTATGGGTTAACGATATTCTGATGTACGAGTATGTATAGCGCATTGATGGTGCGGTGGTGCTGGCTGACTGGAGAGGGGTATTTTCTTTTTTTGGTGGTGTTTGCGGGCGGAGTCTCCTTCGCGGATGTCATTAATAACCACTGAAGGTGGGTTTGATTGTGTGAATATCTAGATAAATTGTGCGAAATTTTCTTAGTATCTTTTTGAATTATTAGTTTAGTTTCGTACTTTTTGTGGATCACGGTGAACAGATGGTTTTCTTAGAGTCGCTAATTTTCAATTTGGTTCAGAATAGTTGTCCTTTTCTGGAGGCTGAGGTTGTTGCAGGGAACTGTGAATCGTGTGCGATGATGTGTGCATTCATTTACCCTGCAAGGGTGCTGTTTTGTAGACCTGAGAGACGTGGATAACATTTGGGGATTAAGATGACCTTCGCTGAGCCGATGGATTTCTCTTATGAGATGATATTTAAATTAGGATTTTCCTGAAGATCCTGTGGATGCTTTTTAGGTTGTGTATGATCTCGCGTCGACTCCTACGCTCGAGGTCTAGGGTGCGATTCCGGAAAAACACCTTTGATAGTTTTACGGCTCCACCTCTAGAAAAAGCTTCTCAATCTCTCCGTTCGGTGTCGGCATTAAACTGTAGGTCCTCTCCACTCGTGAGAGAACAATAGCACGCACAACACGAGTGGTTGCTGAGAAGCAAGGGCCAGGTCCACCGCGGACTGAAGCGCCGCCATTATTATTATTTTATGATGAAGTCGCTATGAAATCCTAACCACTATTTCTTCATTCAGAAATCGTCCCATAGGGTGGTCTCACTTGAATCTGTTAACCAATTCCGATCCAACAGTTGACGCCATGGAGGAAGTCGACTGCATAGCAGCAGTCTTTTCTGTCGTCTGTGGTAGGTGGCAACTGACGCCATCGCATTTAAACCACATGACATCCATATCGGAAGCTTTTTCATCCAATTAGTGACTTGTGTCTTTCCTTTTGTGTCTCTCTGACAGATGTCGTTGACTTGTGCAGCGATTGTTTTCAAAGGAAACCTGCACAATCGCACTGGCTTCAGGTTAAATTTTAAGCAGAAAATTAAATTTTAAGCAGAAAATTAAACCTTCTGTTCTTGATACAATTTTTGTCCTGGAAAAATGACAGTGTTAGTAGCTTGCTCAGTTTGTATTTTGATTTTTAATTCATACTGTACTTAGGTTAGGTTAGGTTAGGGGGCTGCAAGGGAATTGACCAGCACCTAGACCTATGTGATACCCACAGTCATGCTACTACCATTGATCAGCCGCTCTAGTGATAGTGCCGTTAATTTGGTCCCAACGGCAATTGGTGACTGGACCACATCTGAAAAACCGTATAAAAGCGTATTAACTTTGCTTTTACTGGGATTTGAACTTGGTACCCCTTTTAATTTAGGCAGGCACTTAACCAACTGTGCCATCCAGGTGTGTCGTACTGTACTTGCAACGTAGAGAATGATAAAACCATTGGTTGGCTGGGCTATGGTCGAGGGAAGTAGTGCATCGGCACTGTGTTGATATCACTTCTAGTCACCAATTTGTTGAAAAATCAGAGGTTGGTCTTCCTGAGGAATCCTGAACATTACCCAGGAATTAATAAGCTAAGTTGTGAATATGGGCTTACCTTTTGAGCCTAGAATTACCTGGAGCTGAACACTTGCAGAGGAAATGGAGAATTACACCTTTTTTAGCGCCAGGCATTTAATATTTACACATGTCTCGTTAGTGGCGAAAGATCAACGAGAGCTACCTAACGACATCCGTCCGAATTCCCTCGCTCTGGGAATGCTAAGCCTGCCATCGGAGAAGTTGGGATTTAAAGGACGTTTCCCAATCTCTTCCAAGATAATGAAGTATAGGTTGTCCTTTTCTTCGACCAAACCTCTTACTCGGTGCGTCTCTCTGTCACCTTAAAAGCTTCGCTACACAAAGGGCGTCTTGAACGCTGTACTATTATTCTACGCAGCGATAAGATTTGTTTAATATAACGCGAAGTTGAAAACGGGCGTCGCGGGGGAGAAAAATGCTGCAAGATTTTACCTTTAACTATTCACAGTTGTGAGCTGGGATTGTTTGGATTATGTTGAGAGCTGCTGCTATTTTGGGCATCATTCTTCTCGACGGAGTCGGTACTTAAACGAAGGCGATTAGGGATCACCTTATCAGTATTTCAAAAGTGTCTTTCGTTGTACAGTAAAACGTGCCAAGTTGTCCTTACATGTTGGCCACTTATGAATTGAATAACTTATGAAGCAGTCAGCTCATTTGGACACACATACAAACTTGTAACATAGCAATTCCAGATACTAGCGGTAGAATAACGAAGATATGTTTCATTGGCTTCAAGGATTGGAGTGTTTTAAGTTTATACAATTAAAAATAAACAGAGCAAGTGCGTTTGTACTCGCACAGGGAAGGTTCCTCCACACTAATATTTTTTGTTGTAACCATTTTTGACGGTTCTCTGGCCCCACTTTTTAAATTTGTTTGCATGAACATTTTTTTCCAGGACTAAACAACTCAACTGAAAAATTTCATACCGACATCTTCATAAAAGTGTGACAGACAGACGGACGGATACACCAAAATTAAAAAAGTTCCGTTTTTGAAGATGAAATCTTAAAAAGTATCAAATCTGACTGGCACTCAGCTGTTTCTTTAAAATCTGGTTGGAAACCCAATGCTGAAAGCCTTGATTAAAACAGCCCCTAGCCAGCGAATCAAAAAATCCACTGTTTCATGAATTCCAGTGTGACTGAATTCGTAATCACAGTAATAGCGTACTACTGCAAAGTCAAGCGTTCTTAATTGCTAATATTTGGTAGTGATGCTTTACAACGAGTTTTCAAATGTAATATGAAAGCAACCGCTGTGCAATCAAAAGCAACCATTGCATCATAGATTATTGTGATGCGATGAAATGGTATGAAATGAAGTATGAATTGTTATCCATATTTGAATCAAAATTCATCCGAATTATGTTTGTAAGTCAAGTGAATAACAATACTGTCATCCATTTATTAAAGTTAAGGCGCCCAAGACAGGTCTTCGATTAAGGCACCATTTCACAAGAAGCCCTTCAGTCCCCTTAGACAGACAATGCGCCATATGTCCCTTTGTCCGCATTCAATTTAGGTTTCTAGTTAAAAATAGAATACGTCCCTAGTTCACCCAAAATACCTTCTACAGCATTTCTACAAGGATAACGGAAGCATTGAAAAACCAGCCTGAAACGTTGCCCAAAGTCAACAGACAATTGTTCTTGAATATGTCTCGACTACGAGTATGTCGCCCCTGCTGACTCCATTGACAGCTTCATTTCATTTCCATAAATTCGAAGCTCCGACAAATAACCCAGTCATCTATTGGCCACTCAACAAATGCCAGCTGCCCCGATGGATGCCGCAATCCAATCCAAATTTATTCGTCCTCCCACTCAAACATCGAAGACAAACAAAATGAGACTCTCCACGACGTACCCCTATCCCTGGGACTGCGTCTCCGAAGCTGATTTTCAAGTCAATCACTGAGTAAATCAATTTTATTGCCCGCACAAATGTGCATGCCACCGTCGAATGACGAAAATCTTTTCGGACTCGTTCTCGGAGCACAAGTCGACCGCATTTCCGTCTGTTTGAAAATTGGAACTCCTTGCTGACAGCAAACCGACAGGATATGACGATTACCAAATAAAGAGGAATCGATGCGAGCTGATACCACAAGACCGGCGAGCATATCTTTGCGCTGGAAATTTCATTGCAGGTATTTTATGCGAGTCGATCCTGGGCGCAGTTTAGACGAAAGCGTTTTTGATGGACCCCGTGGGAGGGACTCGGATTGTGTCTTGAATTCTCCAAGTGACGAATAACAGTAAATTGAGGCATTGTCGGCAAAGGAGTGCCGCTTATGCAGAAGATGAGTTTTAGACATAAAACGAGTTTATCGTGGCAACTTGAGTGCACATGCTTATTTTATTTATCGACGAGGTTTTCGAGGAAGTCATACTTGAGTGTTCTTAAACGGGATCTTTTACGGTGGCTATAAATGGGAAACTAGCATAAGAATCACTTTCTCAAATGAATGAATGAGGAGTGCGGGTGCATATGCTGTTGGTGGTGAGTTGGAGAAGTGCTTGATGTTTGCTGCAACTAGTGGCGGAGGCAACTAGTGCATATTGGGAGATATTGAGGAAGTTGGTCATAAGCAGTTGGCTCTTGAGAGGTATTTAATGGGCCATGTGATGCGGCTGCCAGTCGTTGGAAGTGTCAAGTTGTTAAGTTGATTTTTGATTCGAACATCTGGGTCTTCCTGTGACTATTATCAGAGTTCCCGGGTGCAACTTTAATTTGGTGTTCTAATTCGGTTTAATAATAATAATAATGGCGGCGCTACAGTCCGAGATGGACCTGGGCCTAGCTTCTCAGCAACCACTCGTGTTGTGCGTGCTATTGTTCTCTCACGAGTGAATGATTGATAAATGTACAAGAAAACCTGAGATGGAATGACAAGAGTTTTGGAAAACATACCTTTAGAGCTGTACTTGTAAAGGGTGTTCTAAAACTAACGTAAAAAGTAAGTCATTAGGTGTACCGAGTAGTGTGTAGAGCAGCATATCGGCCAATTGACCTCCATGGCGATGGGCTCTTTGTCGAAGTTTCGTTCGAAAACTTAAGTTAATGTCAAAGCAAATGAAAAGCAATCAGAAGCATCGTCAAATTTTAAATTGTCAACAACTGTAGATAGAAAATTAAGTAGAATTCGACCATTAACCGACATTTGCTGAAGTACAGAGTGATTCATTTCGCTCCAGAGCAAGTAGGCAAAACTTAACGAAACTTAACGAAGCAATTGCTTACGTACAGAGTGATTCATTTCGCTACAGGGCAAGCAGGCAAAATTTAACGAACTTAACGAAGCAATTACTATAGTCACAGTAATTTGCTTACGTACAGAGTGATGCATTTCGCTACAGGACAAGCAGGCAAAACTTAACGAACTTAACGAAACTTAACGAAGCAATTGCTATGGTCACAGTCATTTGTTTACGTACAGAGTGATTCATTTCGCTCCAGGGCAAGCAGGCAAAACTTAACGAACATAACGAAACTTTACGAAGCAGTTACTATGGTCACAGTGAATTGTTTTTGTGTATTCGCTCGATTGCTTCAGTTCTCTTAAGTTTCTGTACGGCCATTATTGTTGGCTTTTTTGACGGTAGCTTACATTTTGACAATTCCTTGACATTTGTGTTCAGTCCTACCTGAAGAATGTTTTTTTTTCTTATTTAATTTTATTTTGGGCCTTGATTTGTTCATGATCGGCAAAAAAATTTGTTTGTCTTTTCGGCATTGGGCCTCAAAATTCATGAAGTTTCCTTTAACTAGTATGCCACTTCTTAGTCAGCTCCGGTGCTGTTTTATCACTTTACTTACGAGTAGTTACAAACTTCTCAGACCAGTGATCAATGGAGACTCTGAGACTGAGATAATGCAGCCTTCCATTCTGACGGACCCGAGAGTGCTGCTTCCAGTCATCAAGACAAACTTAATCATAAGTTGGCGAAACTGAACGAACTTAACGAAACTGACCAAAGAGGTTTTTTTTTAGACACTACTGGAGCAGTCAGACTCAAAACTGGTCCATTGTACTGCCAATGTCGTTAATTTGATCCCAACGGCAAATGGTGACTGGACCAGATTCGATTTCACTGGGATTCGAACCTGGGACCCCTCGAACTTGGAGCAGGCACTTAACCAACAGAGCCATCTAGTCGTTATTACACAACTTACGAGTATTTACAAACTACTCAGGCCAGGGATCCCTGAAGGCTTTGAGTCTTCCTTCCTTAACGAACCCGGGAGTGCTAAAACTGAACGAACTTAACGAAACTGAGCGAAGCAGTTACCATGGTCACAATTTATTGTTTTTGTGTATTCGTTCGGTTGCTTTAGCTCTTTTAGGTTTTCGTACGGCCATTATTGTTGGCCCTTTAGCCTTCGAAGCGAATTTCTAATGCTTTCCTTTTTCGGCACTTCACATCACTCTCAAAAATATGTAAGCAAAGTCGACAAAAACCAAAATTCCCTTAGTTTACACCGAAGCCATTTTCAAAAGCCTGTAATTTTCCATAACACGTTCCCAAGCTTCATCAAAATCTAAACTTTTCACCTTTGACTTGCTTTGAGAACGCCTATCCTCAACGCAAACTCATATGATTTTGATTTTCATCACAGGAAAACTTTTGCCCATAAAACTGAAAACAATTCGCTTGCGCCAAGCAAAGTGTGCCCTGTGTACGCCGAAAGTTGTGTTATCCCTTTACCAATGCCGAATGAAGTTTCATTCAAAGCCCCGCACACAGTATGCTGTGTCAGATTTTTCAATTTTTCCTTGGCTTCCGGTTGCCTTGTTTCACGTCGTCGCCGAGAAGGTGCTCCCACCAAGAAAACGCTCTCCTGGAAATGCACTTTTCCACTCCATTTAGTTTCAATTAAGATCGCTACATCATCTCTGGGTTGCCACATACGAGTGCTTGCCATTCGATCATAAGTGCTTATCCCTGGGAAGACAGACACACGTTCGCAGGTCATGAGTACTTTCTCCTTGACTGTCGGCTGAAGTGGTGGAATGGGCGAATGCAATGAACAGCCACAAAAAGACAGCGAACGATGGGAAACAGTTTAATCGATTCGAGGAACGTATCGCGTTCTCGGCAGCCACCACGATGGAATGCATAGAGTTTTTCAACTCTCTCCGCTCGCCTAGTTCATAAAACATTTTTAATGAAACATTTTTTCTTGTTCGCTCCCATGGTTGGGGATAATTGAAATTTCACACTGGCTTACTGGTGGGAAGTTGGTTGCATTTAACATTGCAGACCACGTAGTCGGAAGGACGTGTCCTTGCAGGTAATAGATGCATTTTTGGTTCAATGGGGTTGGTATCTACATCATCACATTAGTCTCACAAATAAAGATCGTCTTAAAATGCAAGCAAGGTTTTAATTGGCTGGCTAGTGCTTGGCTTGGCTAGTGTGATAGAGTGCCGCCATTGCCAAATGGCAGCGTGACAGCTGTCAACTCAGCGAAGAGTTTTTTCCAGTTAAGTGGTCCATACGGAGCGTCAATTTTTGAGCCACTTTTTCAAACATTGGAGGCTGGTAAAGATAATAATCGCGGCGCTACCGTCCGAGCTGTACATGAGCCTAGCTTTAACCACTCGCGTTGTGCGTGCTATTGTTCTCTCACGAGTGAGAAGGAGACCTACAGTTTTTAATGCCGGCTCCGAACGGTGGGATTGAGAAGATTCCTAGACAGTTATTTTGTATGAGCATTGTCCGTGACTCGAAGGAGGCAGAGCCGTGAAAATATTAAAGGTGATTGTTCCGGGAATCGAACCCAGACTTCGAGCGTTAACTCACTTACCCACTTCGCCACGGTGCCGGCTGCAATTTGCACTGCATTATCAACATAGATGAGTGATTTGACATCTTTTTCTTCTTCTTGGGGCGTTACAGTCCTAGTTGGATCTGGGTCTCACTCAACATGCCTCTCCAGCCAGTCCGATCTTTCGCCAGCTGTCTCCAGTTTCGCACACCAAGCCGACCGAGGTCCCCCTCGACTTGTATGCGCCACCTTGTACGTGGACGTCGTCAGTTGCGCTGTCCCACAGGCTCAGTGATTTGACATATCCTCATATAAAATAGGCGTCAAATCACACGACCTAACCGGCCAATTTACCAGTTCAAAGTAATACAATCTCAATTGCTACGAACGGCGACAAATGAAAGAATCATTAACACTGGCGAATACAGAAGCAATACAGGATGGGCCAAATACAAGTTTCTTTTTAAAAGTGCAATAAAAACAACAAAATTAAATTTGTCCCATGTATTATGGATTTATTAGTAAGAACAAACATTCCTATTAATTATGAAATACAACGTCGTTCAAGTGGCTGCCTCGGTTGGCTTCGCAGTAGCGCATTCTGTCACCCCAGTTTTTCAAGACCTTGTTGATGGTGTCGGGCTGTAGCTCACGGACTGCTTGGATGATATTGGCTTTGAATGCTTATATCGTTTCCGGATTGTTGGCATAACATCGGTCATTCACAGTTCCTCATAAAAAAAGGGGGTCCAAAGGGGTCAAATCATAGCTCCGAGGCGGCCAATTGGCATCGCCAAGACGGCTGAGAACACGATTTAGGAATTTGGTGCGCAAAAGATCGATTGTGCCATGGGCTATGTGGCATGGCGCGCCATCCTGCATGAACCAGATGTCGTCCAAATCCTTGTCTTCGATTTCAGTAAAAAAAACAGTCGGTTAACAAGGCTCTGTAACGCCCACCGTTGACCGAAACATTGTTCCCAGCCTAGTTTTTGAAGAAAAATGGTCCGATGATGCCACCACTCCACGATCCGCACCAAACTGTCACTCTCTTTAGATCCATTGGCTTCTCGATAATAACGTGCGGGTTTTTCATTTTCCGAGCCCTAGGTGCGTCAATTTTGTTTGTTAAAGTAGCCGCCGAGGTGAAAATGAACAACGCCTCGTCGGAAAAGATGATTTTTCGCCCAAAATCGTTGTCTAATTCAAGCTGCTCTAGGGCCCAAACTGCGAAGCGGATGTTCGCGCGCCTTCAATTGCTGAGTCAATTGGACCTTGTAAGCGAATAATCCGAGATCTTTGTGCAGAATTCTCCTTAGGCTAGTGCGTGCTGTCTGATGAGCGAGTTAATGTTCGTGAATTGAGTCGCACACTCTCGGCCACAGCAGCCACATTCTCATCTGTGCGCACCGTACGACGACGAGGACCATGAGTGTAGTCCACTAGCGTACCAGTCTCACGAACTTTTTGCACAAACTTGAGTATAGCATTCACGGTGGGTGCTTCATTTCGACCAAAACTTCATCATCATCATCACCTTCAGTGACCCGCATGTTCCACTTAAGGTGTTGCGGGGGCAATGCATGCACGAGAGATCTCCAGGCCACTCGATCCTCGGCCATCGACTCTAACTCATCAGAAGCTATGCCCAAGCGCAACCAGGCGAGTGTTTGGACTTGGTCCAACCATCTTGTACTGGATAATCCAAGCGGTCGCCTACCTGATGGAATCGCATTCAAGGCACGCCTCGGAAGTCGTGATGATGGGGACATTCGTGCCACGTGACCAAACCATCGAAGTACAGCCCTTTCCGTACGAAGAAGCAGCTGCCCAACATTGAGTTCCTCACGCACTGTCGTGTTTCTCACCCTATCCCGGCGAGTAATTCCCACAACAGCACGAAGAAATCTCATCTCGGCAGCTTGTATTCGCGATCTTATTCTTTCGGTCATTACCCAAATTTCATGACCATAGGTGAGAGTTGGAACAAATACTGCGTTAAAAACAGCTAACTTGGCTTTGACACCAAGCTCGGCCTTCCTGATTACAGATCGACCAAGCTGTTTCAAAATTGACCCAGCTTGACCAATCCTACAGGAAAGCTCAGCATTATTCCTCTCATCACTCGTGAAGAAGACCCCGAGATACTTGAACTCATCCAAAACTTCTTTTCAAAAGACGCACTTTTTGGACTACACAGTACTCACTTTGGAAATAAGTTTTCAATATTTCCCAACGTTGTGCGGGACGTAAAGTAACTCATTTCGTTCCGCGGAAGGATGATACTGACTGTCTGTCAAGATTTCGAGCGGAAAACAGCTGTCAGTGTCAAAATGACTTACGTTTTAAAAAAAACCTCTAGATGGCCCACCCTGTATATGTTGATAGAGACATGGACGATAGTTGGTGAAGGAGTCTTTGGTTGTTTCGAGAAGAAGTTGTGCGATTGATGGAGAGGGGTTTTTCCCGGAATTGTACGGTTTGGGAGAGGAATCTAGTCAAATGTCCACTGGATCCAGCGGCTAAAATTAGACGTATGGGCGCGGTGACCATTTTTTCATTTCCAAGAAACAAACAAAAAGCGAAAATAATGTCATAAAAATGTATCGAATGGACTTGGATGACAGTTCGCGATTCATTCACAATAGCAAAAACCAGATGACAGAACTGAATTATTCAGTGCCTGTGACTCGCGCCATAAACGATAACCACGAACATGGTAGCACACACAAAATGAGCCGTGCGCAGATCAACCAAAGTTGAAAAGAAGACGTGAGTTACCCCCAGCAAATAGCTGAGGAGTGGCTAGGTAAGGTGGTACAGCGTGAAGAGCGTCGTTTTCAAAAGATAATCAAGATATTCAAGGTCAACCAGGATGAAAACTTTTCAGTGGCTCCCCTGCGAAGAGTCTCCTTTTTCGAACTTGGCGATTAGTTTCTGAAACTCTGCATGCCATTCGACAGCGATTGGGAGAGTGGAGCTGAATCGCAGCTTGCACCCCGAGCCGATGGTGACCGCAACGAAACCGAAGAGCTTCCAGTGATCGTCTTCGAAGGTCAATCCGCAGCCGATCTCAAGCTACTTTCTTAGTATTTGCGCGAAATCTCCAGGCTGACCAGCCAACTCAAAGAGGAACTTCACGAAGAAACAACCGAAAAGCCTCCTGCAGCGCCACCAAGAAGGCCTCCGTGGCAACAACCGCTCAACACTCAACACAGCACCAAACGACCCCCAGTCCACGCAGCAAGACAAAGAGTCAAACTTTGAACGTTGTCCTTTTTCTAGTTCCTCTTTAAAGGCTTTGTCATTGGGTCGTAATCGTTTTGTTGATGTTGTGACTGTAGTTGGTTTGTCCCTTGGCTGGAGGGTGCTTAGGACTTTGATTTAGAAGTAGTATTCGAAAAATTGGAATGCACTCCCCCTTTTCATTTCCAATCTGATTGGGATGAAAGTCCGCTTAAGAGTTTGAATTGGGAGCTAACTTGAACTAAAACGCCTCTAATTGACCAACTGTGAACACGACAGATCGGAGCGCAAGCAAGTCCAATGTGTTAACGTTCGCCTTCTGGATGTTTAGTTTGGCCTCCACACAATTTAATTTCAAACAACTTCCCCTTCGTAAAATAAGGGCAGTCTAAGAAAAAAACGTCACCCTCCCCTCCAAAGTTCTCAACCAAGCATCACGAGAGGAACCGCTTCAGTGTGTGTTAAGTATGTGACCCAGTTACGTACAACTTCCAATCGCTACTCAAATTAACACCCCTCCGACCACATTCATCCCATCCATCTGCAAACAGCTTCACATCAACAACTTGACTTCAGCAGCTTCAGTGCTCCTCCGTGCAAACTGACTCACTCCAGTCGCCCTCTAGTGCGAATTCCTTAATTTATTTAAAAGAACCATGTCACTGTATTCCCACCTGCGTTCCATTTGACATCATCTGGCGAGAAAGTTTCGAAATGGATTCCGCCGTGGGGCTGGCACTACATTTGGTCGGTCCGCGAAGCAGTTCAAAAGAAAAAACGAGTCCTTCACTAGCGCACAAGACAGACACACAAATTTGAGGCTTCCGCGCTTTAAGCCCACGAATTAATTACTTTCTGCTCGTCGAGATCCACATAATCCCCGCCCCCGGGGTACGGGCGCATCCATTTACCCAAGCAAATGGGATTCCATTCATTCCGAGCGAACACAGAGAGTCCCCGGCTCAAATCAGAGTGCATGGCAGAAGCGAATACAATACGAAGCGACGTGCACAAGATGATGTATGACACTGCCCAAGGACATGTCTTTGGGGAGTGGAGCGTCCTTGATAATCGCTTGAGCACATGTAACTTGTAAGCTCACCGGTTTATTTACGGATACAGGCGAGCGTGTGTGTGTGTGTGTGTGCGGTGGGATTCGGGGTAATTATGGGCACTTAATATGAAAGCCCACGTCCTCGAGCAGAAGCCGTTGGTCTACGTGTGCCATTCAGAGCTGAAGCCAGTCGGTGACGTGTGCGAAGGAGGTTAATAAATTCCTGGAATACGTCTCTGAATGGAACTCTTCCAGAGGCCGGCGATGGGGTGGATAATTGGGGCGAGTATTATATTCATTAGATCGGCCATTGGATGGTATAATTACTCCGAATGTGAACGAGGACACACACGTAGACGAGGAGACAATTAATTCTGTACCGGCGGATGTCAATTATCGAATTATTGAAGTGGGCCGAGGGCATTCGAATCTGATAATTAGTATTGCTACGAGTTTATCTGGCATTGAATTGGTTGGGTGGGGCATTGGATGCGGATGCGGATTCGGATTTGGATCGGTGTGGAAATGGAATTGTATACTTTCTTTATCTCTGGTCCCTTCTGAAATCATTACCTGATGCTTTCGAGAACAGGAAATGTGTTGCTGTCCTGAAACCATCTTGAAGGGAAAATTAAATTAAAGTGATTTGTTGACGCTCTCATGGAATTAGTGTTTTCCGTACACAAATCTAGTCCAAATGAGATTAGTTGAGGCCTGAAAATGTCTCTCACATAATCTGATCATTGTCTGTTGTTGGTTGGCCTACGATTCACCTATGTCGCGATGTATCTTGCTTTCGACCTATATTCTGAGATTCCATGGAGTGCTTTATCACATTCAAAGGCTGACATTGCGTTTGGGGAATTCCAAAGATATTGCTTGCGACCAATCGTCATTTCACTTCCTCATTCTTTCCTCTGGTCTTATGAATAACCACATCATCGCATCAATTCCACCTCGCAGAAAGTGTACTTATTGCCCACCTCGCACGAACATTAAGGCCACCTCGCAGAAAGTGTACTTATTGCCCACCTCGCATGGGCATCGAGGCCACCTCGCAGAAAGTGTACTTATTGCCCACCTCGCATGGGCATCAAGGCCACCTCGCAGAAAGTGTACTTATTGCCCACCTCGCATGGGCATCAAGGCCACCTCGCAGAAAGTGTACTTATTGCCCACCTCGCATGGGCATCAAGGCCACCTCGCAGAAAGTGTACTTATTGCCCACCTCGCATGGGCATCAAGGCCACCTCGCAGAAAGTGTACTTATTGCCCACCTCGCATGGGCATCAAGGCCACCTCGCAGAAAGTGTACTTATTGCCCACCTCGCACGAACATATTTGGATTTGGTTTAAAAATCGCACGCAGACCTTTCCTTTTCGTGTCATTGTCTCAGAAAAGGTACCCGTCTTTTCATGTGTTGAAAGTCCCTTTTGCTATAAGTTCCAATTACTTGGCAACAAGTGCTATTCAGTTGCTGTCCGATCTGCGTACCCTTTCTTTGTTACATCACAGTGACTAGCAATCGTTTGTGGAAAAGGACTTAATCCAGGAGGGAATGTAAATTGATTTCCGAAAGTTTCTAGGTCACTCAGTTGTTTAAAATTGAAATAATTCGTGCACAATTTTCCCCAGACTTATGGGTCCAAAACGAGGCTAAAGGCTGAAGTCATACGTGTCAAATAGGCTAAGTGATTCCTCAATTCACCGACAGTGTCACCGGTCACCCTTCAAATTAGCTCGTGTTTTAAAAGAAGAAACGTTCAAAATCTCAAACAATGTAAAGAACAAACAATAAAACGGTAAAAAAAAGGGACAGAAATCTTTAGCCCTTCGTCTATCCTGAGGACATTCACGTGTACACCTGGAATACATTTTCCGCATAATAAAGCCGTCCCCACACCGGAAGCCCGTCTCCACAGACGCTTGCTGCTTCCATTTGCTTCTGCTTCTCATTGGCATTGTCTAACGAAAAGGGGATTACGTCTGTTGACAACTTAAGTCCAAGGATAAGAACTCAAATCGTTTGCATTGCCTCCATAAATAAATAAGCAAATAGCAACAACCAGTCCGAGAGTCCTGTACGTGGTCATTGCCTCCTCGCTTGAGATCCCAAGGACATGTGGTGCTCCCTACGATTGTGATGATAGAAAGTGTGGCCACTGCGGTGGGACGAGGTGACTCTGTAGGGTGGCGCTGGGCGTTGGTATACTCAGCAAACAGGACACGAGATTTGTTTATCAATCCGTACAGGTATTCTCCCCTGGTTTACCTTTCGTTACATAAGGATAATAATAATGCCATTGGCTTGAGACGGCAGCATTATTAAGCGGATCCGGCGAACCCATTGTTGGAAGACGAAGGAACGAGCCAAAAGTAAGGAACGACGACGGAAACGGGAGGAAGTCGGACCATTTTGTCGGGTAGTCGCTATTTATTTATTAAGAGCAACGGTTCGTTGCCAGGAAATGCTGTGTCCTAGTTCGTTTCATGCCGACGTTTAATCTCCATCACCATTCGAGGCACGTTCCGAAAGTGAAAGGTACCTATTACTCCGGCCAATGTTTGGGGCTAGTCAGCCCCCCCCCCTCCCTCTCTCTCTCACCAAGAGGGTGGTTCTGGTTGAGGTGGTGGAGAATTGAAATACCAGTTGGTTCTGTGATTCGTTCTGATTGCCTGGAGCTTTTTCAATCTGCTGACAGATTTGTGGCTTGCTTATGAATTGCACATGGTCGAGATGGTTTGGGAACGGGAGTGGGTCCTGGTCAATTAAAACTTGTTCTCTAACAATTGCAAGTTATAGTGGAGGAGCCATTAACGAGGTATGACTTGCAACAGGAGCAGAAAACAATTAACGAGCGTTCGTGTTGTGAGGCGTGGAAAATAAGCTTCGCATCCTGATTTACGGTGGAAATTGAATGAATGAGCAAACGATGACTTCATAAATGTGGCCGTTGCTCTCAATTTGGTCTGAAATCGAAGGGAACAAACGGACAATTCAAAATTCCTTTCATTCAGAAACCATTCCTCTGAATGGTCCTTGTCGACGAAATTTCGTTTGAATTGTGTGAAAATGGGTTGACAAATGTTTAAAAAAATAATGATGGTGCATTCGTGTTGTTGATGCAGGCGAGCTGATACAAGCTGATGCAGGCGATCTGATACAGGATAGCTGACACAGACGAGGTGACACAGGCGAGCTGACACAGGCGAGCTGACACAGTCGAGCTGATACAGGCGAGCTGATACTGGCAAGTTTACATAGGCGAGCTGACACAGGCGAGCTAAAACAGGCGAGCTGATACAAGCAAGCTGACATACGCGAGCTGATGCAGGCGAGCTGATAAATGCGAGCTGATACTGGCGAGCTGATACAGGCGAGCTGACACACGCGAGCTGACACAGGCGAGCTGACACAGGCGAGCTGACACAGGCGAGCTGACACAGGCGAGCTGACACAGGCGAGCTGACACAGACGAGCTGACACAGGCGAGCTGACACAGGCGAGCTGACACAGGCGAGCTGACACTGGCGAGCTGATACAGGCGAGCTGATACAGGCGAGCTGATACAGGCGAGCTGACACAGGCGAGCTGACACAGGCGAGCTGACACAGACGAGCTGACACAGGCGAGCTGACACAGACGAGCTGACACAGGCGAGCTGACACAGGCGAGCTGACACAGGCGAGCTGACACTGGCGAGCTGATACAGGCGAGCTGATACAGGCGAGCTGATACAGGCGAGCTGACACAGGCGAGCTGACACAGGCGAGCTGACACAGACGAGCTGACACAGGCGAGCTGACACAGGCGAGCTGACACAGGCGAGCTGATACTCGCGAGCTGAAACAGGCGAGCTAACACAGGCGAGCTGACAAAGGCTGTCAAAGTTACCAATGACATCCAGCAGTCGAAATCGTCAGTAAGGTTTGCCATTTCATTGTGCGTCGTTTAAGGCTTGCTAAGCCTGCGGAACTTGTTCAAAAAAATATTCGATACAAATTCCGGTTCAGTTGTAAATACGCAACGTGAATTTCGTCGTCGGTCGGTCGTTATCATGGCTTCAGTCTGCAGTCAATTCGTCGCACGGTGGAAAATTTTGAGCTTGAGTACACTCTTTTGGGAATTAACCCACCAAGCGGACAGAGATCGGTGCGAAATGAAGAAAACATAGCCGCCGTAGCGGCCACTATCGAAGAAAACTCAAAAATTTTGATGCGGCGCCGATCGGCTGAATTGGGCATCGCCAGAGAGTCAACCCGGCAGTAGGATTTGGACCTACATCTGTATAAGATTGTGCTGGCGTAAGAATTGAAGCCGGACGACCATAGATAACGTCGTGAGTTCGCGCTGGAAATTTTGGTCGAAGATCTAAATTTTGGCCAACAAATCATCTTCTCGGACGAGGCCCATTTACGGCTCAGCGGCTATGCCAACAAGCAAAATTGTCGTTATTGGAGCGAACACAATACACATGAATCAATGCATACACAAAGATTGACTGTTTGGTATGGTTTATGGCAAGGCGAGATCTTCGTGCCAATTTCTTTCGAAATGAGGATGGAGACACCGGTAGCGTCAATGATCTTGGGTATAGAGCGATGTTTAGAGACTTTCTGTGGCCAGAGCTCGACAACACCGATGTATCCGAGCTGTGGTTCTAACAAGACGGCGCGGCGGTACATGCCATACAAGCGACGCAATGTTCGACATTATGAAGGAGAAATTTTGCGACTGGGTCATCTCATAGCGAGCATTTATCGCGACGATGTGACTTGACACCACTCGATTATTTTCTCTGGGTCTACGTCCTTAGTACCCGCTAACAAGCTAACCACTTCGGACGAGCTCCTTGCAGAAGGCTTAGCTGGGCCACGGTGACTGTGAGGCGGCACGGTTTAGCTCGTCGGACGGGTCTGTTCTTGTCCTCCCACTCCACCACCAGTTTGCAAACAAAAAAGATCGTGCCTAAAGCTAGCTAAAAGAAGATAGAAAGCGGTGAAAAGATAGAAATAGAAAAAGTTTCTAAAAAAAAAGGAAATTTGAAACGGCAATTTGAATAATGTGGTATTCCGCACATAATGGCATGAATTCCGCTTCAAAAAAAAGCCAGAATCAATTCTAGTCGTCACACCGCTGTTTTTTTTATTGAAACTCATTTTCCTATCATTCTTATCTGGTCACCATGTACTTAATTTTCAACAGTCATTGAAACTTAAACCAATTTGCGGCCATTTTGTTTCCACATCCCAAAGAGCTGTACACCGAACCTCATCTTTTCCATTTTTTTCTTGAGTTTTCAGTTTCAGGTCTCAGTAGGCTTAGCTTCACCACTTTTCTCCTGACACTTTCCGAACTTTCTGTGATTTGCTGGTTGATGAGAAATGTGTCGCAACCTTAAATTTTGAGAACTGTTTTCGATTAAAGAAGATTTAATATCATCCTCAGACATTGAAGAGCCCATGTCGTTCATTTAATGGTTTCTAAGACCGCACGTAGGTTCCAGAGGTTTCCTTGGACCCAACATCCCCGTGATTCAAACAAGAGATTAAGATTCCTACAACTTCCCAAGACACTCCCTAATCCCACGTCAATCTCAATCGCTGGGCGTTACATCTTTTCGTCTAATTAAACCGAAAACAATCAAAGATAGGTTCCAAGTTTCTGCTCCTCGCTCAATTAGCCTCCAAACTGTCTCGAAGTTCCTTATCGGAGCCATTCAAGAGACTCCCAGCAATGATCTCCCTAATCATTCAGCGCAGATAAACCCGTTCGCTTATGCAAAATTCCATTTATTTGATGAGCATCTCACCTCACGCCACGCTGACTGTGCGAACGGGGAGCATCTTGTGTGCTGCTCCATTGAATCCTGCTCCAGTTTTGCCGAACACCGAAGCACCGAAGCACCGACCATCGCTCGCTGTACGTTATCCCATGCTCAGTGACCCGAAAAAGTTCCATATCCTTGAACTATCTGGCAGAGGAAAACCCCTAATCAGGAGCTGGTGGGCGCAGCCCGAGAGAGACCGGTGGTGGGGAAATCAATAGACAGGGCTTCGTGTAACGGAATTATTGACAATTTTTCATTTGTATCTTTATTGCGAGGACTCCCATAACAAATCATCGTTAATCCTCGCATGGGGATGTGTGTGCTAACGCGCACCAGCTCGCATTCGTTTACGTCTTCATAATCGTTAAACTGGCCAGCACGGGTGATTGAGTTCGCCTGACCACATGGCGGCCCAGCCCGTCCTCCTGCGCTGACAGTGACGATAATCACTCTTCCTTCTTGGCTCACTGAAACCGAATGTGACTTCACTTTTGTGTAGGTGCCGGGAGGGATGGTCGTCTTCGCCTCCGCCTTCGGGCTTTGCTGAGTTGTTGTTTTTTTGTGTGTGTTCTCACGAGGGACATATTGCATTAAGTCAGGGGGTGGAGGGGCACGTTGATTCGATCATTCGTATTCTTAAATGGCCTGAGGATGTGATGGGTTGTTGTTTTGTCGGAAATTGCCAAAAGTGATGGGAGTTTTATCAATCTCCGACAGAAGACCAGGGTGGGTGCTCGGGTGGGCTGAGGGATTTGTGGAGTGCTGTCGCTTTAAGGAATCCATTTGGTATTTTGAAATGCTCTCACTTCGGAGTCGATGGATCAAAGTGACGCGAAATTGTCTTGAAATGGATTGAAGTGGTTTGAGGGGATGCGCAGTGTGTGGAATTTATTTCTGAATGTATTTAGAAGTGCTTGAGCAGTTTGTGAAACGTTGTGAGTCAATCAATCACAATCTGAAGCTTTCAATTGAGGGAACACACTTTTAGTTCCTCAATGTTTCTTTTTTTGATTAAATTCACGTGCAGGATTTTAGTTATTCACTCGCGTTACTGTAGTTGAACTTGGCTGGGAATTTGCCTGGCTCTTGTTGGCTCTCAAAATGGCAGAGGCTGTGTCCCTTGGGTTGAAGAGTTCTTGCGTTCCTTGTGCTTAAAGCTTCATGATTATCAAATTCAAGGGTAGTGTTCAAATTTGTCAATATTTTTGTCATTCTGACGCTCAGTGAAATAAAATATATATGTGCTTCTGTTGGCAAAATATAAGAATGCCAACTTGAGCAAGTATGGTCGCCATGGAGTTGTAGGTCAGTGGATCAATTTCGAAGCTAAGGTTAATGGTTCGATTTCGGACACTCTAACTTCCATTCTGAAGGCATCACCTCTCTCGGGTCACTAACAATGCTCGTAGAGAATAACTAAGAATTAAAAAACCTTCGCGCCGTTTCCATAATTGAAAGTTTATGGTTCGATTCCGGACACTATAATAATAATAATGGCGGCGCTACAGTCCGTGGTGGACCTGGGCCTAGCTTCTCAGCAACCACTCGTGTTGTGCGTGCTATTGTTCTCTCACGAGTGGAGCAGGCCTACAGTTTAATGCCGACTCCGAACGGCGAGATTGGGAAGCTACTTCTAGACAGTTATACTCTTTAAGCATTGTCAGTGACTCGAAAGAGGTGAAGCCGTGAAAAAATTGTATATCAATTTTCGATTCCGGACGCACTAACTTTGATTTTCATGCACCACCTCTCTCGAAACAATAACTATGCTCAGGGAGAATAACTGTCAAAAGAGCTGTACAATTTATGGTTCCTGGTTCGATTCTCTTCTCCGGGGAATTGTCAATGATCAGAGAGTATAAGATTCTGGAGCTTCGCTGTTCTAAGTCAGCGTAGAACCACTGGCCTATTTCCCTCATGGGAGAACATGCACAACACGAGTTGTTGCTCAAGAAGCAAGGTTCAAGTCCACGCAATATTCAGAATGCCACCCATGGAAAGGAGAGGGCACAGTACTGGAAGAACTATGACATCAAAATAAGCAGGAAGAGTGGTTGTACAGACAACATCAGTACCGAAATAAAGCGCAGTATAACTTTTACCAACCGGTGTTGCTTTGGGCTCAAGAGGCCCAGTAATAAAGACCTCTTTCGAAGGAAGAAGCTGACTTGGAATAAGACATTGACCATCCCAGTCCTGCTATAGTTTGGAGAAGAAGATTCAACTACGAAATACATATATGGGGGCCAGGCGTCTGCGGATCCAATGCCTAAGATGGCAAGGGCATGTGGAGCGCATGGACAACTTAGTTCCGGCCCGAAGAGTCTTCGATTCTAAACATAAAAGAGAACGTTCACGTCTAAGGTGGCCCACAGAAGTGGATAGGGTCCTCAGCCAACTTGGCGTGCGCAATTGGCGACAGCAAGCAAAAGATCATGCTAGCTGACGGGGTTTATTTGTTGAAGTCCAGATCCACCCCGGCTGTAGGCTATTACAAGAAGAAGAAGACCAGATAAGAACGATAGGCAAAGAAGTTTAAATAAAACAACAACGATGTGAGGTAGAAAATTGATTCTGGCCTTATTTTGAAGCTACATGCATGCCATTATGTATGAAATGAAACGCATGCTGCGTTACTGGCAGTGTTTCAAGCGGTCGACCCAATTTTTTATGACTCGGTCCAAAAACTGTGGCGATATTCCGACAACAGCGTCTCCAATGTTGGCCTGGAGCTCAAAGTGGTTGGCTTGTTAGCGTAGAGGAGGAACGAGAAGATACTCCTCACTATCTCTGTCACTGCTCTAGTCTTTGTCAGTTGCGTCATAGAAAACTGGGAGAATTTTTCTTCCAAGACTTACAGGAAATTTCAAATAAACCTATAAGATCGCGGCGCCCAATTGATGATGAACGCTCGCCATGAGATGACCCAGTCGGTAAATTTTCTCAAGGTAAATGTACCTCAATCAACCTTCCCATGCTTTTCAGCAGGAAGGAAGTTAGACTGATTGGTCCAAAGTTCTTGGCGAGTGAGTAGTCCGCCTTACCGATCTTTGTTACTTTACCGACCATGTTACTAAGCTTTAGAGAGTTACTGTGGAAGCTTCGCAAGGTTCGGTCTTCGGACTTCTTCTGCAGAAAAGAGTAACATCTTCTAAATCACTTCACAAGACTGTGCTCAAAATTTGCCCAACTGCATAAATAATCCCCTTTGAAGTAGCTAAACTTAAAGTTGAAGTTAAATCACAGTATTCCTTGCTACAGTTCCTCGAAGGCGAAGAACAAAGGGTAAACATACTCCTTAGGTGGTCGTGGTATTTAATCGCATGAAAGTATTATCCTTTGGATACTCCCTCCCGCAGTGTCCACTCCAACCCAGTCTGGCCTATCCAAAAGTCTGCTCATTGTTTTGAAATGTGGACCATCGTGGTGAGATAAATGGTTGCACTGGGGATGACATGATGCTGCAATGCAAATGAGAAGTTTCACCACTTCTGCCAACGTACACGAGCGCACATGCATGTCCATGAGTGTACACGACTAAGGGAGGAGATTGCTTCATTCTCGCACAATGGGAAAAGTTAATCCTTGTGCCGAGCCGGGGGATGCTCGGTGCACATGTTCTGCTGATGGGCAGCCACACCGCTTCACCGAGCCTCCCCGAGTGAGCAATGAGATTGCGGTAATACGTTATAATGTGTGCATTAGAAAGAAAGTTTCCCCAAGTAATTAGGGGAGTGAGTTGGATCTTGAAAGAGTGCGGACGTTAGGTGGGAATGTTGAGAAGGAAACAATATCGTTTGCCTTAATTCTAAGGGATTGAGACGAGCTTTATTCGGACGAAAAGTTTCTTTGCTTTAAGCTTACATTTCCTGGAAATCCTTTGATGAGATGAGGATGTATGATTAAGGAGAATTAATTAGTTTTGTTCTGATAAACATTTTGTTGTGCTAGTCGTGGGAGTCATTCTGGGTTCACCTTTTATCTCGGTCAGTCAGAAGATGGCGGTCATGTTGTCATTGGAAGATAATTTGAGCTTAGGTAAGGTAGTAGAAGAGGTGATTTTCCCAATTAGGATTGTGGTGCGCCTTTTCAATGCGCCTCGATTTCTGTCAAAAAGACAAAGAACTTCTTAATCCGCTTTTAATATTGTCTATGTCTTTGCATCGTAGAGCAGGGCTAGGATAAAATGTTTTGGAAAAACAAACTTGATCTATCAAGATAGTGCCCAACTTATCAATTGTCTCTTGAGCCCAAAGAAGCACCGATTCTTCTTTCATCTTTAGCTGGGGCTACAGTCCGGGGTGGATCTGGGCCTTAGCTAAGATGCCTCTCCATCCAGCACGGTATTGTGCTAACTGCTTTAAGCGAACCACATTCAGCTGATTGAGGTCCCCTTTCAGCTAAGTACGCCAACGGAGGCGTGGTATTCCTTTACTGCGTTGTCCCTCAGGGTTGGAGCTGGACCTAATTTGAAAAATCGGATAAAAGCGAATTAACTTTGTTGTTTGAACCTAGGACCCCTCTTACTCAGGGCAGGCACTTAACCAACTGCGTCATCCAAGCCTTAGAATCGATAAAAAGATAGTGGGCATCGACTTGGAATTCCTGATCTGCAGCAATGTGAATATTTGGTCGATGGTAGACTTCGCCGTCCTGAACCCGCACTGAAAATTGCTGTTGACGTTTCAGGCGGTTCAGGCGTTTACACCAGACGGCAGAGATTATCTTATATGGGATATTTAGGAAACTGTACCCTCTGTAGTTGACACAATTTAGAAGGTCTATCTTCTTCAGGATCTATGCTGAGATTCCATCGCTAGCTGGTTTGTTCAGTTCTGTAGGCAGTCCCTCTGCACCACGAACCTTGTTGGACCTAAGCTTGGCTATTGCAGCTGTAACCTCTTAGTGAAGTCGGAAGGGCGAAATTCTTAGTTATCACTGCCTATGTTTGATGGATTACCGATTGTACCGATTGCCAAGTGTTAATCTGCGTCAGATCTCTGTACTGATATTATTCGTGGTCTTTATCGCGCGTCTTTAACCAGTTCGAAGCTATAGCTGTTTATTGTAATATTCAGCTCAAATTGTCGATGTTCTGCCTCCTTTCTCAAAAACAGCTATACTTCGTTTAGCCCTCGTTTATCGACAAACTCATTTTGGACGCTTCCATTTCAATTTCAGAATATGCCTCATTGACGGCTCGCTGTGTTCGACTAACCGCTGACACCTGCGTGTGGTAGCAATTGTCCGGATCTTTGGAAGATCGTGGCTTTAGTGTTGGGCACTGAGTTTAGTACGATCTTCTAAGATGTATGATGTGGAAGAAGTCTCATGACAGCACGTCGCATTGAGTTAAACTGTTTTTGACATTTATGCCACTAGACTCGGGTAATAATTTGAAAAATTTTGTAAAAAAAGCAACTGAAAAGGAGCAGAGACTAGATGCACTCAATGACAATAAAGGATTAAGATTAGATTAGGACCTCAATCAAATCTTGGTTTGCTAAGAACACGTTTCCTGGTCTTTGGCAGGTCAGGTCATTTTCATAGAAAGTGAGTGAGAGTTGTTCTCTCGTTGCAATCCATGCATCTACCACAGATCGTGTTGTAGTCAAAGCCTAGTTTGGCTATGTTCTCCCCGATTGGGCCCATTGACTCGTAAAGATAGAGGGAGTTCTTGAGATATCTTCTTTTTTACGGCAATAGAGTGCGGTAGTGGCTTCCTGATTCACTCACGGATGTTGAATTTCGAGCTTAATTTCTGAATTATGATGAGACCCAGCTTTAACTCATACCAAGTCAGTGGAATCTTTCCCGTTAGCCAAAGGATAGAAAAAATTGGGTCCACAACGATCTACATAAGACATGGCGCACAACCGGGATCCCCTTTCTAGCCAAAGATAATCTTTGGCTTCATTAAATATACATCTCTTGTGCAGTTCCAGGTCAAAAACTCCATTTAAGCTCCAAGATTGAGAAAAATCAAGGTTAGGGTTGTGTGACCGCCACAACAAATATCAGCCGTGACCCAACTATTAGGTTGTACTACATGAGATAGGTCTCGACTTAAAATCATGGCGGATACTACCATGTTATGTGCAATGTCCCGCAACGTTTTATTTACTCTGATTCTACTGTTGCATTATTGGTTGTCAATTACTGTTTCTGGTTTTCCTCGTGGTTCTTTTTTAAGGCTAAGATTGGTGGAACAATACTTTTTTAACCAACGTCGAGTGTTGCGTCCGCTTCTTCTTCTTCTTAGGGCGCTACAGTCCGAGGCAGATCTGGGCCTCACTCAACATGCCTCTCCAGCCAGCACGCGCTCTCGCCAGCTGTCTCTTATTTCACACAGCAAGCCGGCCGAGATCCCCCTTGACTTGTGTGTGCTACCTTGTACGTGGACGTCCTCTGATGCGTTGTCCCACAGGGTCAGAGTTGAAGACTCTTCGGGTCGGAGCTAAGTTGTCCATACGCTCTACATGACCTAGCCATCTTAGGCGTTGGATTCGTAGACGCCCGGCTAGATACATGTCGCTGTACAACCCATATAGTTCGTGGTTGAACCTTCTCCACCAATTACAGTCGACTCCCTCTAAGTCGAATTTTCACGAGATATCAACATTAATTCGAGTTAGAGGGAGTTCGACTTAGAGGATGGTTTTTGTATGGAAAATGAGGGAAAAAATTCGAGTTAGGGGGAAATTCGACTTAGAGGGAGTCGACTGTACTTACTTTTTACTTATGTCTTGTATCCCCTTGTGGGTCCTAGGGCCTCTACAATGCCTACGCGCCATCGAGTGAGGTTTCTGGGAATGTGTCTCAGCTCTCCTCAACTTTTTCCCAGTTGCCGTGCTTCCTACTCAACTGTTCTGCGCCACGTACTCCCAGGCCCGCTGCGCATCCTGCCATCCTGAGTAAGCGGGTTCCATTGCATCGCTTGGTCAGCTGTGGATCTGTCACCGTTCCGGAAAATGTGACCAATCGACTACCACTTTCGTCGTCGTATGGTTGTTCCTATAGGTTCATGGTGCGTTCTCTGATAAAGGTGTTCGTTAGAGATACGGCTCCACCAAATGCCGTCATGGCAAACAGGACCAAAGATTGCTCACTGAACTTTGGTCTCTAATAGACACTTCATCCGCTTGGGATATTGCCCATGCCTCTGCGCCGTAAAGCTGGACTGGGATGATCAAGGTCTTATACAGAGTCAAATTGGTCCTCCGAGAGAGGGCTCTATAACTCAATTGCCTTTTGAGCCCCAAAAAACAGCGGTTGGCAAGAGTTATTCTGCGCTTGATCTCGATACTGATGTTGCGTCCACTTACCATCATTAATATTTTTCACTGCCAGCGATGCATTATGTCCCAGATTAAATTAGTAAAGGATGAGAGCCGGAAGTTGAACCGTCAAGCATTTGCTTATCATGCTGTTATGTTTCATGAGCTTCCTACCACAAACTGAGTGAACATCGATCCTTTCTTTCGGATCAACCTAATAGATCCCAATAGATCCTAGGTATTAGCAACACCGGTTCCCTCTTACCCAAAAGATAAGAAGCAAGGCAAAATTAGACCATCTGTTCATTTTCAAATAAATTTATTTTTATTTTTCGGTTTCTAATTTCCAAAATATTTACAATTTTAGTTCTGTTTGTTTTTTAAATGTTACAATTCATCTTAAGACGTGTTTGTTTATTTTTTTTCTTTTTGTTAATAATACACTTGTTTAATTAATATACTTTTTTTATTTTTAATTTTGTTTGTATTTATTTATTTTTTTTTGTTTTTTTTTATTTACATGTACCAGATGAAGGTTCAAATATGTTGTCATTTTTCTTCGGAAAAAAAAGATTGAGTATCCAATCCAAATTTCTCTGGATCTCGGTATTCCATCATCAGAATTTGTATCTCTAGAGTATTTCTTATTTCTTTCAAGAGAAGTGTACAAAAATTATATCTAAACAATATATGTATGTATCTTTACTTGTAATCATAAGTTGCGTTTGCTCTGTTATGTCTGAATCATCTGAATCTACGGTTGGGTATAATGTATCTTAAATTGCATACACAATTAATAAAATATATTTTTATTTATATATTTTTTTTTCATTTCCTTTCTATTTTTTTGGTTTTTTAAGTATAATGACTCTTCCCCTTTATGTTTTCAAATTTACATATACATATGCATGTATTTGAGTATTGGTGTTTGTTTTTCTTTTAGGTTTTCTTTTTAAATTGGATTTATTGCTAAAATTGAAGATAAATGTTAACTAGTGGCTCTGCTCTCTGAGGGATGGTTTTTGAGACTTCACTTTAATCCAGTGGATAGACTCAGAAAGTGCTGACGCAAAGTGGTGGCCACGAAAATAAATTGTTTACTATTTTGTTACACTTTGAAGGCATTTATAAATTTTCTTTTTAAACTAAAATTTTCCCTTAACTAATTAAGTCTAATCTTAAATATTTATTTTCTGATTTTGTCTATACATATTTTTTATTTGATACTTAACTAATAATAATTGTGCGATAAAGTGATAGGATGTAAAATTACTATAGTTGTGTTAGATCGCTAGTATTAAAAATATTTTTTTTTTCAATTTTCTTATATCTTTTTTTTTTGTTTTTTTTTCTTAATTTAACATTTTGTTGTGGGTGCTTAGGGTTTATCGTAGGGGACTTGAGGGAGGGGCGAGGGATTTTACAAATGTTAACACAATTTTTCAATTGGCACTTTCGAATTACATAATTTTGATTTAGATTTTATAAGTTTTGTTCTTTTTTTTAAGGTTTTTTTCTTTTTATTTTGTTTAAGGTTAATAGTGGCATGATTTTAGTTGAAACCAAGGAAGAAGATGGGGGCTTGTGAAATTTAGGCGGAGAACGTTTGAAATAGCTTTCGAAAATCCAAACAATTTAGTGGCAGTGTTTTCTTTCGATTTGTTGGTCCGTCTGTTAGGCCTTTCGTGAAATTATTTAATATTAAGTAAGTCGAAGAGAAGAAAGTGAAAAATTGATTGACTTTATTTGGGCAATAAGCAGGACTCTCCGCTAACATTTGCCATTTTAAAGGATCGCCAAGTTGCTTGACACCATTATTAATACCATCATGTCATTTTCTACGCGTTTATAAACGAGACTGATGGATTATACAAAGTTTTATACTAAGTTTCCATATTAAAGCTAACTTGCATCTTAATTGGTTTCAGATAAAATTTACAAGAACCAGAAGGAAATTAAAAACAAAGCCAAATTTTTATTGTACACCCACAAAAAGAAGAACACAAAGAGTTTGTACCAAGAAATAAGACCTTATTGTCTACAAACAAATATAAGGAAGTGATCAAACTGTACATCAAAAAGCGACCAGTTTTGAAATTCAATAATTTTTACACAAGAATCCAAATTTAACGGTTTTGAATCTGATGGTCGGTGTTTTGTCCGACAAATGTCAACCGAACGGTAAAGCACGGTGGGGGTTCTGTTATGGTGTGGAGTGCAATGGGATCGAATAGTGTAGGAAGTCTAGAATTTATTGAAGGCACAATGAATACATTTGGCTGTTTAAATATTTTGAAAAATAATTTGCATACTTCTGCTGCAATACTGGGTTTATGGGATAACTTTTGCTTCATCCATGACAATGACCAAAAGCATTCATTCTCTGTTAGTGAGGCAAGGGCACCTATATAACGTCAAAAAAGTACTTCCCCATCTGCCTCAAAGTCCAGATCCCAATCCCAGTTAAAATTTATTGGCTCGTAAGAAAAGAAAATTAAGAGACAGGAAAGTAACGAACAGAACTCAGCTAAAAATTGAGAAGATATGACAGACTGTAATCCTGAACGTTAGCAAAAACTTGGTGCTTTCGATGCCTAAGAGGCTTCAAATGCTGAATGGCATTACTGAAGTGTACACGTTTTTTTTTTGGTTGAACAGTTATTTTTTTTTTCGTTTATACTTCTGAGAACTACAAATATTGTTACGTTTAAAATAAAAGCATAATATGGAGTCTCCTTTACACTTTGTTTCGATTTGTCAGGATTTTTAGTTAAGAAGTTACATTTATAACTTTGGTATGTATAACTTTTTTTTTTGTTCACTGTAGATGCATGTGACCCCTGGGTGTCTAACGAAAAGTGAAATTTTGAAATTGTTTCTAATTCCGCACAACTTCAAGGACAGCTTCGACACTATTATCTCTTCTGTTCATTATTTGAATGAAAAGATGAATTCGATAGATTGCTGCTTGCAAAACAATTCATTCCGGAGTGAAGGCCTTTACACCAACCGGAAAAAACAAATCAAAGAAGAGCGTGACTAAAATTAAGTAACCTCAAGCCTCTAAGCAGAAGGTTGGCTTTAACCGACTTAATACGTCGCCAAAATGCAAAGAGGATAATCTATGTGATTAAGAAGTCTCTAGAGTAGACAAAGATATCTTCTCTTGCATTTCTTGAGGTATCCAAAGAATGTGACAAACGCTTTGATCTTCAAACCTAAGCTGAGACAAGTTCTTTTGATATAAAATGATTAGATTTCATCTTGTTGATAGACTTTTCCGCATGAAAAATGGAAGAGAATATTCAGAATTTGAAGTTGCTGGAGTACCGCAAGGCAGAGTCCATGGACCAATGAGGGTACGTTTTTTATACGAGACCTAAACGGAAACATCGGAGTACAAAACAGTCAAATAAGTCAACTAAAAATTATTAATATTTTGGGACGAAGGAAGAAGGAAGTATGCAGCCACCCTTCTCACCACATTTTAAGAATAATAAGGAACATTAAGACCAGCTGATATACAAATGGGAGTATTTTCCGCATAATCCGTTAAAAGATGCGTCTTTAAGAAAAGGTTGATCTTATTTAATCCGATCCTTCTTTGAGATAACAATGGATTCAATAGGACCTAAGTGAGAGATTGCTTATGCGTGTTTACCCACTAACCAAACACCTCTTAAAGGCCAAAGGGATGATCAATTGACTTGCAAATCCTGTTTTTGACACTTGTACATTTTAAGGGATTGAAAGAATCACATATTTGAAACACGATATCCTAACTGAGAGGGAAATGGAAGTCTGGAGAGCTACTTCATATTAATGCGTGAAACACAATACTGCGTAAGTGGTACAATTTTTGCGTTACTTAGACACGCAATATGTTGAACGATTTTCGTGAGCGAGTCCGTTGTTACGAGAGCTTATGTATGCTCTGATTTTTTTAACAAAAGTAAGATGCAAATGTAGCACAACGCGGGTTGTTGTATTTCGGGTTGTGCCATTGTATTGCTTGTGTTTGAAGTTAAACGGAATTTCACGGTAGCACCAGAGCAGTATTGTATTTCAGGCATAAGTGATCCCTGAATTTCTGCAAAATCTGAACGACAGCCGAAGTATGCAAACAGTATTGATTGAATAGCAATTGTGTTTAGAAAACTGAGGGTTGAGCTTCTTGATATAGATACTATTTCTTGTCCAAACAGACTAAATTATTATAATGGGATTATTGCAGTTTTTTATTGGATTTCTAAATTTGCAGCTTTTTTTGATTATCTAACATTCAATCGTTTTTGATACGCACACAACAACAATCTGACTTGATCTGACTTGATTTTGGACGTCTATTCACTATTTCTTAATACAATAACAGTGTACATTCATTTTTGGCTTTTAGTGTAGATTTAAGGAAACAAATTATGAGTCTTCTTCCTACCTGTGGAAGAAATGTCCTGCTCATTCTATAAAATGTTTGTTCTCCCTTGATGTCGTATGAAGTACAATTTATCATTTTGGGGATTTTAGAAAATCTGTACGAGTACACTGCTTACTGAAATCATAAGACCACTTGTTCTCTTGTGTCCTATTTTATGATCTCCGTACAGAGTACGAAATACACAAAACAACGATTGGACAGATTTGATGTTGTATACAAGAATCGTATCGGTTATTTCCGCACAACCAAACGTTGTACCGATATAGTAAAAGGCAAACGATTTATTCGACACTGAAGAGAAGCCAGTTTTTATGGCACAATCGACTCATAGTGATCTAAGTGAGCCGATGACATTTTTATGTCAGCAAGGGCACCCATTTACCTTACCTTACCGATATAGTATGGTCGCATGCGTGTGAGTATACAACCGCTGTGGCTTGAAAGAGATTGTATGGAAGTTGTATGGTCTGTATTCGGACTTAACATTTTTGTATGGATTTCATTTTGTATGGATTTATTAAGGTTGTTCGAGTGACGGAGTGAGGCAAAGGTTAGGTAATTTTGAATAAACTGTCCTAAAATGACTAAATTATACAGTCTGCGTATAATTTACGTACAGTGGATCAATGAAGAACTCGGACTCTTACCTTTTCACTTTTTGATAGAGATCAATTTGTTCAACTCGCAAAAACCTATAAAAACTATGATTTTTTTTTTGCTTTTCGAATCAAATCTTATTCTCGGATGAGAGTAAATTCAGTTTACTTAGATTTCAGTCTTGCGAGTGGCGAAAACCAAATGAAGAGTAAAAAGAATAAAAGGCAGGGTATAACATGGCTGATGGTGGTGACTTTGTACCAAGGTAAGTGTCCGAGTTCTTTAGTTATCCACTGTACGTAAAATGTATGCAGACTGTATAATTTGGTCATTTTCGGGAAGTTTATTGAAAATTACCTAACCTTTACCTTACTCCGTCATTCGAACAACTTAAATAAATGCATACAAAACGAAATCCATACAAAAATTTTAAGTCCGAATGTATGTCCTGTCGGTACAACCATTGAGGATGAACTGCTCGTAAGTGATTTTAGGAAAGAAATAATCAACACTAACTTAGGCTTGTACAACGGACCAGTTTTTAAGTCTGAGTGCTGAGTGCTCCAGTGTAGTGTTTCAAAAACTTCCGACAAAAAAAATCAAGCTTAGAATTCAAGAATTTGAAAATTAAAATGTATTTTCTTTTTGACACTGTGGATAAATCAGAAGAGGAGCCGCCTGAATAGGAGAAGATGGATCACAACCATTGGATGAGCTACATTAATGCATGCACAACCCAATATTTACGGATTAGAAAAGGGCAAAAAGCAACTAAGAAGCTGATGGGGAAAGGATTTGCATAAGAGCTTGCGAAGTTTAACAGATGAATGGAGCAAGGACGCGCAGAATAGTCACTTTTACAACGAGAAAGAGAAGAGAAAGTAACGTAAGGATTTTTTTTATCAACTAAGTCAATCAATCTTTAAATTTTCGAAAATCCGGATGAACTAAAAAATGGTTAAATTTGCACATTTAATTGGTTTTTTCTTCAGACATGATGAAAATTAATCGAAACCAAACGTTTAGAGATGGTTCTTTTTTTAAGAAACATATTTTAGATTTATCTTGCGGAGGGCCTTAAATAAACTGTCTTGGTTCTCTTTTCTTTCACAATGAAACTTGCTTTGCTACGGTAGGTAAACATTTCGAAGAGGTCTTATCTACACCAGAAGTAAGTTTTTTACTGCAGGGAAGAGGTCTTTGCGTAATATTGAGACCGGAAGACCTAGTTTCCCCCCTTTTCCAGACTCACCAGCAATGTACCAAAAACCAAACTCCCAAAGTTGTCCAATCTCTAAAATGAAGGTCTATCACTTCAAAAGCAAACCGAAACCCGTTGCCAAAGCGTATAGTCTCGAAAAAAAACCTCAAGAATTTCTTTTAAAGGATCTAACTAAAATCATGCTCATTTAGTGTTAAATATTCTCTACAAGTTAAACTTTGAATTCATAACTAATCCGGTAGGTAACAAGTTTTGTGTCCTAAAATGACGGTAAGTTTCGCATTCTCCAACAGAAATGGGACCTCAATCAATCTGCAACATTACCGTCGTCCAAATGTTTTTTCCTCTTTCTTTCCCATTTCATTTTGCTTTAAAAATTTAATTTAGAATTCTACTTTACTTTATGCTCTCATTTATTTCTTGTATATTTATATGTATATATATATATTTTTATGTAATGTATAAGTTATTCATCTAGTTTTATGTTAAGAATAGTAATTGATTTTTATACTCTACATTTCCTAAATGGTCGTTGAATTTTTTTCATGTATAATTTACTTATTAAATGTCTCTTCTATTTTTAATTATAATTTATAACCAATAACTCTCTTTTTTTGTGTTTTTTTTTCAAAAATGTAACAAATTCCCTTATCCTAAGGATATAAACGAAGTTTAATTCAAAGTTCAAACGGATAAACCATTATTTTTATCCAAAGATTTCGAAGGAGTCAAAGATTGACGCCGAAAGAGTCAAACTAAAGGGAAAAAACGAAGAATAATTTATAACAGTAACGGAATATTTTTCACTTCCATTTTAATATTTTTTTCTTTTAGTTTTCTAAAGCTTTTAGTGTTAAGTTTTATTTTTTTTTTTTAAGTTTAATGTTTAACTTTTTACTTACAAACTTTGTTAGAGTTCTGTTTTTTTTTTTAAACTTCGTTTTCTGTTAATTTTTTTTTACCCAAAAAGCGTGAACACGTTCCTATGTCGTTAACTGTTTTTTTTCTATGAATTTGCAATTTTTTTTGATTTAGAACTTAATTTTCTTAAAACGATTTTTAAGAGAATTAATTTTTAATTCAAAAGAAAGTTCCCTAAACCCCCGCACCTGGTGCAGAAAAAATGTTTTGTCCAAGACGCCCCCGTATTGGTGCCCCATCTGCTGAACTACCCGCAGCCCACAGTCGGTCGGCTCGCCCCAGAGGCCTACAAATTACAATACGATATTTTACAAAGAACTCCGTTTATGAGTCAATTGTCTCAAGGCGGCTCTAGCGAGGGTCTATCTATTGCTGGTTTGCTTAGGTAGTCGTGGATCTCAGACTCGGTGCTTTCGCTCAGTCTGAGCAGGTCCTCTCGGCTGAGGCGTTCGAGGGACATCTCGCGGAGGTTTGATCGGGATGCACTTACCTGCTGCCGGGTGTCGGTGTCAACTGAGCTCCGTGGAGGTGAGGGCATTTTGGGCCGCTGCTCCAGGCCGTCCAGGCTGCGTTGACGGTGCCGCATGAGAGTCGGTGGTGAGCGGTTTGTCGATCGAAAACTGGTCCGCTGGCTGGAGGTTTGGGGTGGGCTCGATTCGGAGATGGGTATGATCACCTCGTACTCGCACTCGCCGTACTTTGTGATCAGCTCCTCGTGCATTCGTTCCCGCAGAAGCGCCTGCGTGCGATCTTCCTCGTACACCGGCGCCACAAGACCTTCTCGGAGCACTGGCAAGAGCTGAACTGTTGGACTGTCGGTGGAATTGCTGCTGCTCTCGCCAGAGTTCTCCTTTCCCGCGGACTTGAACGTGTCCGAGTTGAGCGGTGCTCGTCGATTTTGATGCTTCTTTCCGGGCACTGTCAGCTCCTTCCCGCTGTACGTGTCGAACTTCGTCTCTTCGATTTTCTCGGTGGACAGATCTTTGGCGGAAAACGTATCGAACTTAACCGTACTGCCGGATCCTGTGTTCGTGGCACTTAGGGTGTCAAAGCGTCGTCCAAAGTCCGGTGGGGAATTGGTGAGATCGCGACTGAGGCGACGACCGATCGTGTCCAGTCGATCGCTCAGGATGCTGTCGTTACTGAAACGCCGCACGCTCAGGCTGGACGAGTTCGATCTGGAGCGCTTGTGGCGACTGGAGAACAGTTTCGAGCGGGGACTTGAACGGGGTTTCGGCGATTTCGAGTGGGGAGTGATGATCTCTGGAATTTGAATTGTTGGATGGCCTTCGCCCTCGGCGTGCTCGTTCAGGACTTCCAGTTTGCTTTTCATTTTCTCCGCCTGCTGGACTCTGTTTGAGAGTGGAGAGAGAAGGAAGATGCAAAGTCAAGGTTTTTTGAACGGAAATCGGGCCTATTTTGGCTAAAAAATGATCGAAATACTTCTAAAAACTAGAATTCAAAGCCGTTCAAAGGACAATCGAAGGACCCTCATACATACCTCCGTATCTCCTGGATCATCTCGAAGAACTGTGCCTTACTCTTCCGGCGGCGCCGCTGCTCATCTTCCTTCTAGAACAAAGTTTGTTATTCGTGAAAGGGGAAAAGAAAAATGGAAAAACAAAGAAAAAAACGGATACACCATAAATGTCACTGAGCTACACGACACAAAACAAAAAACAGTTCATCAATGAATTTTGTTTTTTGAACACTTGAAGCAGCGCATTCACATGTGCACACACGATGCACAGCATCGTCAACGCATCTGACTAGAGGAAGTGTAGCAAAAGTGTAAATCGCAAAATCATAACAAAAACTCAGCAAAAGAACAACAAAAACTCCAACAACAACAAAGCCGTGAACGAATATCGTGGAAATGAAAAGAAAACAAGAGAAAGCGGAAACCATCTAAAGGAAGCAAGCAACAAACCCTCTTGATGCTCTTCTGGAAGAGGCTAGCGATTTGTCCTTGCCGCAGGGTGTGCACTAGCTCCCGCGCCGCATGGTGCGGCGACACAAGTTCCACGCAGTTGATGAACCGGTACAGCTTCTGACTGAAGAACATGATGTTGCGGGACCGCCACACGGTGCCCTTAGGCTTGTGGCGCAGCTTCGGCAGCATGAACTTGTAGAACCAGTGCTCGAAGATGAGAATCACCACTCCGATGGTGATCCCGAGCCCGAGCAGGAGGAACACCCCGGCCACTGCCGCCACACCTGAAAGAAACCTCCCTGTAAGAAGATGGCAGGAGGGGAGTGGGACTATCTCTCTTACCCAGGGGTCGTGGCATGATGATGTCGCTGTCCAGCTTGAAGCACGGCAGTCCGCCGTACCACTTCTCCGCGAGAATGTCCAAGTATCCGTTGCTGGAGTACTTCGCAATTAAGGCTGATATGGAATCTTTGAGCGGGAACCTGTGGGCGAGGGTCAGGGATGGGAAATGATGATTTTGCGAAAATGGCCGCCACTTACCCCTTCTTCATTCCGATGGCGTATGTGTCCTCGACGTACGTCTCGCCAACCCGCAGGAGATTGCACCCGTGGTCGATGGCGCGGTAGTAGTCGAGGATGGGAGTGTCCCCGATGAGGAGGTCAAGCGAACCATTTCTGTGAAATGTCATGGAGATGAAACAATGATTTAATGCGTGTGGTGAGAATCCTTTCATCTGCTGGTTTTAAGAGACAGTGGATGGCTGGCAGGTTCAAGCAGTGGCCACATGAGTCACTGATGGGCAGTGTGTGTGGAGAAGCAAATGATGTGTACTTTCAAGTAGGTTTTAAGGATGAACTGACATCGAAATCTCTGAGGATAGGCGGTGGGGTTCCCTGGGTAGTGGTTTCCTCATGGAATACCACAACTAAATGGACTTTCAGGAGGTCTGCAGTTTTGATGAGGGCACTGCAGATATTAATTGAACGGGATATTTGTGAGGAAGTCATTCCCCAGGACTCTTTTAATCCAAATGAAGATTTAAGAACAATCCCTACATAAATGGCTTTGTAATGAATTGGAATATCAAGGGAATGGTGTGAACCAATTCTAAGAACGGAATATCACAAGAATCAGGGGAACGACTAGATTTCTTTCAAATCTTACTTAAGTCAGTCCCAAAGGAAAATCGAGAATATACGGGGTTTTCCAATGATTTAATCATCCAATAAAATCCCAAAAATGTCGATTCAGCGCCGATCAGTTGAATTGAGCATCGCCGGAGAGTCCAATCGGCTTATTTTCCGATTGGATTTGGGCCTACATCCGTATAAGATTGTGGTGACGCAGCAATTGAAGCCGGGATACCATAGTCAACGCCGCCGTGAGTTTGCTAACTGGGTGCTAGAAATGTTGGCCAGAAGTCCGAAATTTTGGCCAAAAACTCATCTTTTCGGACGAGGCCCACTTTTGGTTCAGTGGCTATGTCAACAAGCAGAATTACCGTTATTGGAGCGAAATCAAACCAAAAGTATTCGACTAAACGTCAATGCATCTGTAAAGATTGACAGTTTGCCGCGGTTTATGGCAAGGCGGCATCCACGGACCTTATTTCTTTCGAAATGAGAAAGAAGACACCGTTACTGTCAATGGTCTCAGGTGAAGAGCGATGTTAAACGTCTTCTAGAGCTCGACAACATCGGTATATCTGTACTGTTGTTCCAAGAAGATGGCGCTATATGTCATGCACGACGAAACGCGATGCAACGCTCGATGTTGTGAAAGAGAAATTAGGTCATCTCATGGCGAGTGTTCATCAATTTGCGGACTTGGGACTTGGGCCTAGCCTCTATAGCAAGCACTCGTGGTGTGCATGTTCTCTCACGAGTGGAGGGGACCTACAGTTTAATGCTGACTCCGAACGGCGATTTTAAGAACATTTTACTAGACAGCTATACTCTTGAGCATTGTCAGGGACTCGAAAAAGGTGGAGCCGTGAAAAAATGTCAGATGTTTTTTTTCGAGATTCGAATCTTAGACCTCGAGTGTATTTAGGATTTTACAAGAAGAAGCTCTGTAATTCTTGGGGCTGAAGTGTCTCAATTCGAATGTCTTAGGTGGATAGGGCATGCAAAACATACATTGGCATGGTCAAAATCTGAGTCAGAACGACGATGCTGATGAATTTTATATATGCTTTCGAAATCTGCTAACCGTAGGCGGTTGTCGATTGAGACTTAGATTCCCCCACAAAGGAGAAGAAGAAGAATGTTGAGAAACTTGAAAATTACTTCATTTCAATTACACATCAAAGCATACAGCCTTAGCCGAATGTATTAGGCACCCTTTAAGATTCGTTATATCTTCGAAAAGCAAAAAAAAATGTAATGAAATGAGAGAAAAAAATAAAAATCGTTTACAACCTCAGATAGTGTCGCCGAAAACCATAAAAATCAAACTAATTACTTCCGATAAGTGATTTGGCAGCAAAGACAAAAAGATAAGGGTGCCTAGTGCATTTGTCCGAGCCTGTACATTATAACTTTTTTTGCCATCTCTATGGTTACGGATACCTTGTCAATGAAAACATTCATCTTTTGAGGCCACAGAATTTAAGCCAATTTTAATAAAAGAGCATTCAGAGTGAAGTCTGGTGAATATGGCATATGAGAGAGGACGTCCCATTGAAGCGACTCCAAAGTTTCCTCGACAACCTTTTTAAAATTTGGCCCAACGTTATCTTGCGGAAAGATAACTTTCTCATGGTTTTTTGTCATATTTTGGGCATTTTCTCTTGTGTTTGGAATGAATCTTGATCCAATAACGCCTTTAACATAACACATCTTCTTCTTCTTCTTAGGGCACTACAGTCCGAGGTGGACCTGGGCCTCACTCAACATAACACATCAGCGTCTTCAAATGTTACTGGCCTCCCTTTGCGTTTTTTGTCACTAGTGTCAGAATCTCCACTTTTAATATGCCGGAACAAACACTCACCTCTTTTTATTGATAGAACATGTTCTTCAATTGCTTCACACGACAATCGACGCCCATCTTCAAACTGAAATAAAAAAGCAGCGCTTTCTGCAAATTGTGTTTTCTTGGCACAATCATTGACTTCGTCAGGGCACAATAATATTCTGTTTTCACACTTAAGCGAAACGGTACATATATTGATTTTTTTTTTTTCATTTTTTAGAGAAATGACAATTTGCAGCACTCAAAGCAGGACAGATGATTAAATTGGTCTTTCGAGAGAGGGTTCTATTACTCAATTGCCATTTGAGCTAAAAAAAAGCGGTTGGCAAAAGTTATTCTGTGTTTGATTGACCAATAACGTCAATATCATCCGTGTAAGCTGTCAGTTGTGGGCACCGTGGCGTAGTGGGTAGGTGCGTCGACTCCTACGCTCGAGGTCTAAGGTTCGAATCTCGAAAAAAAACATCTAACAATTTTTCACAGCTCCACCTCTTTCGATTCACTGACAATGCTCAAAGAGTATAACTGTCTAGAAAAAGCTTCTGAATCTCGCCGTCGGTATTAAACTGCAGGTCCCCTCCAACGTGAGTGGTTGCTGAGAAGCAAGGCCCAGGTCCACTTTGCAGAAGTGAGTGGTTTCTGAGAAGCAAGGCCCAGGACTGTAGCGCCGTCATCCCTTTCTTGTGGATGGACTCAATATATTGACGTTTGATTTCCAACACAGCTCATCCAAATATCGATTTATTGCCGAGATGGGTTATTTCGAAAAATGACTATTTCAAGCGCCCGTTGAAACCACGCTGTCTCACACTTGAAATATCAGAATTCCTTGATCTACGAGCATACGACAGAAATTCATTACCCACCAGACTCGAAGCACTATTTTTTTTCAATAGAGTAGCCGTCATTATAGATCACTGCCTTACAGGATCTAGTGTTAGTGGACTATGTCTCTGGCTCGTCTTGAATAACTTCTTGTTCTCCATTTTTTTTGTAACTATCCGTCTCTCAAATGCCTCGGGGCTTCTATTAAAACAATTCTGCGACGCCAGCCAAGCACCTATTGGATAACTTCTTGCCTTCATTGAAGTCTGGTTCTCGTAAATGGATCGGAAATTCACGTGGAAGCTCAGTAGAATCCTCTCTTGGTCTAGCTAGTTTAGCCTACAATTTACTTATCATGAGTGTAACAAACGTACATAAGCCAGTCAGACTACTACCACTGATCGACCGCTCCAGTGATAGTGCCGTTAATTTGATCCCAACGGCAAATGGTGATTGGACCAGATACACCGGATAAAGGCGTATTAACTTTGCTTTCACTGGGATTCGAACCTGGGACCCCTCTTACTCGAATCCCAGTGAAATCGAATCTGGCCCAGTCACCATTTGCCGTTAGGATCAAATAAACGGCACTGGAGTAGGTTGCTACCTGGCAGTACAATGGATCAGTTTTGTGTCTGAGTGCTCCAGTAGAGTTTCAAAAAATCGAAATTCGAAAACAAAAATATATCTTCTTCTACTTCTGATGGCGCTACAGTCCGGTGTGGACCTGAGCCTCAACCAACAAGCCTCTCCTTAGCCAGCTGCCTCAAATTACCCACGCCAAGTGGGCTGAGGTTCTACTCCACTTCTGTGCGCCATCGGTTTCGTGGGCGTCCTCAATTATTCAGTACATAACATCCTTTAAAACACATCCTGCAGCCATTATCAACGTCCTACCCTTAAACATCGAAAAAAAACAAAAGTAAGTTCCTTACAAAAAAGAAAAACCCCCTTACATAATATTTCCGCATTTCCCCTTGAAAACCCTTGCAGACACACTTGACAGGATTTGATTACTTGTACCATCCACCTGCTGCACTAAGCACTAAATCCGCTTTCAAACTTCTGAAGCGTACACGGCCCTTAGGTCGGCGGCAAGACCAAAATTCATTCACCCCAAAGTTGAGGGCAAATTAAAAACAAAAAAAATCATTTAATGAGCGCCTCGTGCACCAGTCAGCCGTACTGCGACCCCTACTTTCTGCGCCCTCCCTCTGCCACACACACCCTCGGAGTGGGCGGTTTTAAACTACGAAAAAAGTGGGTTACAAGAGCATGCATACTCGTAATAACCATCGCCACCCCATCACACACTCCGGGCAACACTAATTACTTGATCCTCAAGCCAAGGATGTGCTCGTAAATCTCAACTACCAGCGTCGCAGAAGAAAGGAAAAACGAAAAGAAAAAAAAACCAAGGCCTTCATTACTCACTTAAGTCCTCGAATCCCTTCCTCGATATTCCTTAGCGTGTACTTCTTGATATGCTCCCATTCGTGTGGACGATGCTGCTTCATAAACGATTCCGTTGACGATGACAGCGGCGCTCCAACGCGCTGTGTAAACAACTGCAAGCAGACAATAAACGTAAAATAAAAATTAATTCCCTCCAACAAGGCCTAAATGTCTAAATGTCTGTAAATGATTGCGCCGAACAAGGGCCGACGCCGCTGCCGCCACCGACGACGACTACGACGACTACGACGACTACGACGGCTTTTCGGCTAATTCTCGGATATGTCTGAACGAATGCGAACATTTTTAATTACTCCGCCAGAGATACTTTAATTAATACAACTGCGCGTGGAGGCATCTTGCTGGCTGTCGCCTTTGACTTCGTTCTCTGTGTTTTGGTCAATTTGCTGCTGAGGTGGACGACGACGCACGGGGGGACACCCAAACGCCACTAACATCCCCTAGGGGGCTGGTTCCCTTTGTTCCCCGACACAAAGGGGGGGAGCTGATGAATGTTTGGCGTAATGTTGTCAGGAAAACAATTATCTCGAGATTGAATGGAGGCGAGAGTGTGTCCTTTTTTTCGTTTTTCTCGCTTTTTTTGGTTTTTCATTTTGAAGTTGCTCGAGAGGATTACTTTGAGGATGATTTGCATGCACTGTGGGTTTTTGGGGGACGTCTTCATAAATCATGAGCTTTGCCTTCTTCGTCACGAAGTCGAAGCAGGCCTGCTCGTGGCCTGCCATGATATGACAAAGTTGTCGGCGGAGGCATGGGGAGGAGGATAAAGTTCCTTTCGGAATACTTGAAGCTTAAATTTAATACCGGATGTCGAGGGGGTGAATGGAAACTTGTAAGGGTCCAGAAAGGTGAGTCGTTGCTTTTTGATGAATTTTAAACTGAACCTCAAATGGATTGTTGGGCGTGAGTGAAAATACTCGTAGCGAAGTGATGGAGGCACCTTGAGGGTGGGTGGCGTGGAGAATAAGGATTTGTTCCTTTTGCCTTTTGATTAAAGGCACGAAAGATTGTGTTTTTGAAGAGCCCTGACCGTGAACACTGAAATGAAGCAGAGAACATGTCCAACGAACGAAACTTCTAAATTTTTCGGTCAACAGTTTTTCCAAGTTCAAGAAAATGGAACTTGATGCTTGAAACTAAAGCCATCTTCAACAGGGAGTGTGGTATCTCTGGTAATATACCCATCCATTGACCTTTTTCTTTCTGATCATTTCTTTCGAAAGCCTCTCATTGTAAAGGGATTTCTTCTAATAGGGACTTTCGAAATCTGACAGTTGATAGCGGCCATATTGTTGAAGCTACATACATCTGTCAAATTGGCTGTCATTTATTCAATTTGTTTTGCCAAATCACTGTGGACAGACATTGCGTTCAAAAACACGTACAAATGATAAAAATGTTTTATCAAATGTTTTATTCTGTTCGGGCAAGGATCGCCATAATCGTCTCTCCGGGAGGACTATTCGCAGTGTGGTAGATAAATTTGTATTCACTGGTTCAGTAAACAATAAACCAACACTTGTACGTCGACGAAACGCAAGATCTGTCGAAAACATCGCTGCTGTTCGTAAGAGTGTGTAGCAGAATCCCAGGCATAAGCGGATTTTGCGTCGTGACTTGGGCCTTCACCCGTACAAAATTCAATTGAACCAGGAACTGAAGGTAAACGATCATAGACAACGACGGGTGTTCGCTGAATGGGCTCTGGAGGAGTTGGAAACTGACCCTAATTTTCATCGAAAACACATCTTCGACTACTAATACTGGGCAGGAACATCTTCGGCGAGCTGGATGATCTGATAAATAGAGCTGAGGCGCCTCCTGAGATATATACAACAATCTGGGTGGTTCTAATCAGCGGTGGAAATCTATGTCTCACGGAGTAGACCCCCCATATCCAGGGCACAATGGACCCAACTGTTGGTTTAAGTGAGCCGCGGCACAGTCGCAAGGGCACCCTATCACCTACCTACGACTGAATGGGGAATTTCGAAAATATTTTTCAATAGTTTTGGCACGTCAAGCAAGCGTGAAACGATCCATGGATAAATGGCAAACCCTACTGAATATTTTGACAGCTAGATGTCATTGGTAACTTTGACAGCTGCTACAACATATCAATTGAAAAATCTTTCATTGTTATCTGGTCACCTTTGAGTTCGATTCGAAAGCGGGCTTCGACAACACCGCGTATGCAGTATTGCGTCACGTCAGGAGTGAATCTGGAGGTTAAGAGGGTGAACAGGATCGAATTTCTTTCTGCTCATCACCAAGTTTTGCGTATTATAAGCCAATGTGACGCCTCAACAAATCAAATGCATGGGCAACAAAGCAACGGCAAGGAGCTTTCAAGTGTCGAATGAATTCTGTAAAAAAAATTCATCGAATGAATAGCCCTAAATTTACGTACTTTACGTCCTTGAAGCGAAAAGAAAACATGATTAGGAAAAGACAAGAAGTTCCAAGGCTTCCCAAGAGAACAAGCAGGCGTTACAAAGTCCGAATGCTTAAAGATGGAGTCTGGCCGATGGAAGTATGTCACGATGAACATACAAACGAAGTACACAACCGTGAGAGTGTGCTGGAGAAGCCGAGGCAGTCGATTTCGCGTCGCTCACAAGAGCTCGGCCTTTCGCAGACCAAAACTTGTCGAATTTGGCGTCGTAACTTGGGCCTGCACCCGTACAAACTTCAACTGACCCAGGAGCTGAAGGTAGTCGACCAGAACGACGTGTGTTCGCTGAATGGGCTCTGGAGTAGTTGGAAACTGACCCTAATCATCTTCACCGATGAGGCCCATTTCGGGATGAATGAACGTCAACAAACAAAATTGACAAATTTGGGACGATTCCAATCCACATGAGATCCAAGAGCGTCCAATGCATTCCGAAAAAATCACTGTTTGGTGTGGATTTTGGGCTGGCGGCGTTATCGGTCCATATTTCTTTAAGAATGACGTTGGCCAGGCCATCACCGTCAACAGCGAGCGCTACAGGTCGATGATTACCAACTTCTTTTGACCTGAATTGGATGATACGAACACCAACGACATCTAGTTTCAACGGGACGACGCTAAGTGCAACACAGCTGACGCCACATTGGAGATTCTGCACGAGCGATTCGGGGGCATAGGTAGGTAGGTATGTGGGTAGACGGGCTTAAGCCACGTCTCACTTAGGTCCTTAGGGACCCATTGTGATGCCCAATTGGAGGATAGTGTCCCCTTCTTTACCCTTGTCGCACTCATGGTCCTTCGTTGCGCCGGAGCCATCCCGATTTCCTTATAAACCTGTAAATAGATCTAAGAGGTATACTTGAGATTTCATGTAAGTCTTGGAAGAAGAATTCTCCCAGTGTTCTATGACGCAACTGACAAAGACTAGGGCAGTGACAGAGGTAGTGAGGAGTATCCTCACGTTCCTCCTCGTCACCACAACCTCTACAAATGTTGTCGTTGGAGAGTCCCATTTTCATGGTATGGTTTCTAAGATGATTATGGCCAGTGAGAGCTCCAACCACCATCGTTAGCAACTCTTTGTCGCACTGAAGGATCTTGTCGGTTTTTGCTCGGTCGTATCTGGGCCATAATGCTTTAGTAGTCCCACATGTAGACAGACTGCGCCATCTACAGTTTGCCATTTCAATGATCATAGTATCCACCTTTTTCCTCAGCTCTGAGAGTGGCGGTTTAATACCCTGAATTGCTTGTGACGCGTCGGTCACTGACCCTGTTCTGGCAAGTTCATCAGCTATCTCATTGCCGGCTATGTCCCTATGTCCTGGGACCCAGCACAGATTAATCGAGTGCTGTGAGCCAAGAGCCTTTAGATCTTCGCGACAGCTTGCGACTAGCTTGGACTTGACTTCTATTGCGGATATAGCTTTCATGGCCGCCTGACTGTCAATGAAAATGGTAATATCAGCTGGTGATATCGCCATCATTAATATCTTTTTGGCCGCTTCTTTGACCGCCAGGACCTCCGCTTGAAACACACTGCCATAATCAGGTAGTCTGATTGAGCAGTGCAAGTTTAGCTCGTTGGAGAAAATGCCCGCGCCTGTGCCTGCTTCCATCTTTGACCCGTCGGTATAAACCTTTATTGACGAGTTGTTGATGGGTTCATTGGACGCCCACTCCTCTCTGGTGGGGTATTGGCATTTGAAGGGTCTCTCGAAGTCGAGGAATGGGAGCCTGTAGTCGCTCTCGACTTCTGATACTGCAAGTTTGTTGAGAATACTTGCATGTCCAGTGGTACCTGAGCGCCAGTTGCAAGATTGACTGATTCTCAGAGCACTTTTAGCGGCGATTGCCTGCATATGAAGGTCAAGCGGTAGCATGTGTAGGATCGTTTCCAGTCCAGCTGTTGGGGTAGAGCTGATTGCGCCAGTAACTCCCATACACGCAAGTCTTTGTATTTTCGTCAATGCCTTAAGATTAATGGCTTTCAATGCTGCCTGCCACCAGACTACGCTGCCATACGTAAGGATGGGTCTGACAATAGCGGTATACATCCATAGGATGGTCTTGGGGCTTGGTCCCCATTTTTTACCGACAATTTTTGCGCAGATATAAAAAGCGCATGTTGCCTTTTTGACCCTTTCAGAGACATTAAGCTTCCAATTTAGTTTCCTGTCAAGAATGATACCTAGGTATCTAGCACTGTCGGATAGCGTCAGTGTGGATCTCTCGATAGATGGTAGCCTAAATTGCGGTATGACTCTTTTGTTGGAGAAGAGAACCAATTCGGTCTTACCTGGGTTGACACCCAGTCCGCAGTTTTTAGCCCATCTAGCTAGTGTGCTTATAGCGCTCTCAAGTACTTCACTTATGGTTGGGAGGAATTTGCCTCTAGCTATCAACACTACGTCGTCTGCATAAGCAACTACTGTCACCCCCGAGTATTTGAGCTTCTCTAAGACTTCGTCGATGACAAGAACCCAGAGCAGGGGTGAAATTACCCCTCCCTGCGGTGTGCCTCTAGAGGCAATGGCTTTTACAAGCCTGTCACCCATGTTCGCGTAGATTGTTCTTTTACTGAGCAGGCTAACAACGGTTGATGTTATTGATTGCTCAATATTGGCCCTCTCGAGGGCTGACTTAATCGCTCTCGTTTCCACATTATTGAAAGCGCCTTCAATATCCAGAAAGGCTGCGAGTGCGTATTCTTTGGCTTTGAGAGAGCTTTCAATTACATTGACCACGCTGTGAAGTGCGGTCTCCACACCTCTGCCTTTAATGTAGGCATGTTGTGCTGTGGACATTGTGTTGGTAGAAAGCTTTCTGCGAATATAAGCATTGATTACCTTCTCAAAGGTTTTGAGAACAAAGGAAGTCAAGCTTATAGGTCGGAAATCTTTTGCAGCTGTGTGGCTAGCTTTACCGGCTTTAGGGATGAAGACAACCTTTACTTCTCTCCAAGTCGACGGTATGTAGCCGTTTATTAAGCTGCATCTATATATCCTACTCAGGACAGGGATTATCATATTCTTAGTCTTTTGCAGCATAATTGGATATATGCCGTCTAAGCCAGGAGACTTATATGGGGCAAATGAGTCAATGGCCCATCCAATTCTATCTTCGTCGACAACGGTTTCCGGAACGTAAAGTTCATTCACCGCGTCGTCGGCTGGCGCCGAGATGTCGCTGCCAAATGTGCAACCCGGGAAGTGAGTGGACACCAGAAGATTGAGTGTTTCCTCTGCAGACTGTGTCCAAACACCGCCGTTATCCTTGAGATACCCTGGGACAGCAGGTTCTTTGGAGAGAAGTTTCCTTAGCCTAGCTGTTTCAGTGGTACTCATTATTTCACTGCAATAGGTACGCCATGTGCATCGCTTAGCAATGGCTACTGCTTTTTTGAAGTCCCTTTGACTAGCCTTGAAAGCTTCCCAGTCTTCGGGTGACCTTGACGCCTTGGCTACATTCGGGGGCATGGTCAACTGACGTGGAGGTGATGTAAACTGGACCCCGAGATCGTGCGATTTGACTCTTTTAGGCTTTTCTAGTGGGGTTTTCTGATGTTGCAGGTCTATGCGAAAGAGCCACAAACCACAGCGGCCTTCAAAGCCAAGATAACCAATGCCATCGGTCAAATTCAAACTGATTTATGCACCAGAGTCATCGAAAATTTTACATTTCGGATGCGCGTCACCCAGACAGGCTGTGGGGGAAATATGAGCGATTTTATATTCCATACATAATGGCATCGATGGGCCTCTCAAACGAATGAAAAATGTTGATGATACCTCACACACTCTTTGTTTTATTTAAATTTAAAGGTAGGAAGCGTTCAATGAAATTCACTTTAGAAACTATAATAAAAATAATAATAATGGCGGCGCTACAGTCCGAGGTGGACCTGGGCCTAGCTTCTCAGCAACCACTCGTGTTGTGCGTGCTATTGCTCTCTCACGAGAGGAGGGGACCTACGGTTTAGCACCGACTCCGAACGGCGATATTGAGAAGCTTTTTCTAGACAGTTATGCTCTTTGAGCATTGTCAGTGACTCGGGAGAGGTGGAGCCGTGAACAAATTTTTAGGTGCTTTTTCGGGAATCGAACCGAGAACATCGAGCGTAGGAGTCGACGCATCGACCCACTATGCCACGGAGCCCACAGAAAACTGTATCGATCCTTAATTCACTCTTTCCCCGATTCAAAGACCAAATTCATTGACAGTGAGTCCGATTGAACAAAACTGCTTACAGTTTTTACGACAACAACGTGACTGTCAAATGTCAACTAAAGACGACCAAAATATCGACCCTCGACGAAATAAGAGGTCCACTTCCACAGGCATCCTTGTAAAAATCACCTCGGTCGCTACAAATGCAAATCCCCTCATCATCCGCACGTCTTAGGGTTTCGCATAATCTGCATTGCGGGTCCCGTCACCATCGTCAAAATCAGCTCATCCCCTTAACATTCGTACTCCCATTCACATGCACGTTATCTGGAGCATGACATGAATCCGATTCACCTCCGCATGGCGTATTGAATTGCAAAATTTCATCACGCTCCTTATTCAAATTCAAGCACATCCTCTAATCATAAGATAGGTCCGCACCACTCCGACTCCTGCCGGGAAGCGCCCTCCTCGAAACTATCTACAAAACAGTCCCCGCCCCCACATGCCATTCCTGCAGCAGGAAAAAACAGGATATTTCAATGCTCTCTCGCCGCACCCATCGAGCAGGTGAATGTACCCTTTTTTAGCGTTAAGCCTAATCCTCTAATAGGAACGCGGCCAAAACCACCGCAGCCATTACATTACACCGTTATGCATCTCTCTGACTCCGCTCTTATTTTCTTTTGTAAAATGACAGATAAACAAACATTTGGCCCGCATAACCGTTAATAGACTCGACTTTTATTACTTTCCAATTTTGTTTGAATAAATAAATGGCCGGGCCCGCAGGCACGAGGGCCGTGGCTAATATTCTGATTTATGTAACATTCGTTTTGCCAAACATTTTATCGTTAACGGTGCTCCAGTTTTGTTGCTTTCTTTTTCGATTTCCTTGTCGAAATCGATTTTCATAAAATATTACGACGTAAGTTTCATTATTTGGAAAATCGCTTATTAATGGCGGCAAGATGGGCCGGGTTGGGGTGTTGGCTTTTGCGAGGGCCACTGCATTGAGAGCCTCTCAGCGGAGGGGGAAGACAGTTAAAGTGGGACGGGGCGGATCGGTCAGGCTCTCAGGGAGTGGGGGTTGAGATGGGCGTTGCGGTTCTATCGATTCGCTTCGTCCTCAGCGTCGACTGTCGCCAGAAGAAGGTCAGTGAAGAAGGGCCGAAGAGTTATGGTCCTTGATCGAAGGACTCTATTGCGAACATAATTGAGAAAGTGGAGAATTAAGTTTGTCAATGAAGAAAATATCTATCATTCGTATGAGATGGGATGTGTGGGGCCATTACTCTTCATGGAGAGCCATTGCCTAGCAGCTGAAGCAGCAAGCAGGCGCGTCGTGCGTGCTATTGTTCTCCCACGAGTGGAGGGAGGCACAGTTTTATGGCGGTGAAGTTCGAGTGCCTTTTACTCCTGGAGAGTTGTCAATGACTTGGGAGAGGTTAAGCGGTGTTGACGTTTGTTTGCCCTGTTGAATCGGATCCGATTCGAACCTCGAACTTTGGACGTAGAAGTCAACTGATTTACTCACCAAGCCACGGGTGACTAGGCCATGGACTCAGCCACTACAAAGATGACAACGTTCAGATTCTAGCCTACGAGCAAGTGGGACAAGCGGAACACGCGCAACAAGGTCTACAAGCGTAACACGCACTACAAGCACGAGAAGAGCGACAAGCGCGACAAGCATTACAAGAGCGACAATGCGACAAGCGCGATAATGCAACAAGGCGACAAGCGCGACATGCTTAACGTGCGACAAACGCGACAAGTCGACAAGGCTACAAGGGGACAAGACGACAAGGCGACAAGTGGACAAGGCGACAATATGACAAGGCGACAAGGGCGACAAGCTTAACAAGTGCTACAAGTGCTAAAAGCGCGACAAACGCGACAGGAGCGACAAGCGCGACAAGTGCCACAACGCGACAAGGCGACAAGCGCGACAAGCACAATAAGAGCGACAAGCGCGATAAGCGCGACAAGCGTGATAAGCGCGACAAGCGCGACAATTGGGACAAGCGGAACAAGCGCGACAAGCACGAAAAGCGCGTCAAGCGCGACAGGCGCGACAGGAGCGACAAGCGTGACAAGGGCGAAAAACGCGACAAGCGCGACAGGCGTGACAATCGCGACAAACTTAACAAGCACGACAAGCGCGACAGGCGCGACAAGCGCGACAGGCGCGACAGGCGCGACAAGAGCTACAAGAGCGACAAGCGTGACAAGCGTGACAAGGGCGACAAACGCGACAAGCGCGACAACATGACAAGGCGACAAGCGGGAAATGCTAGAAATGCATGACAACTGGCAACGACCATGATGAAGATTGCGTCCACAAGGCGAACATCTTCTCTACTAACTTGAGGAGAGAAAGACTGTAGAGACTAGTGAGGGCCCGGGTGACAGCGCAACTCAGAAATAGGACAAGCCTTAGGCCAACATCTTCTTAAGCACGCTCTTGGTCTCAGTCACTTTTAGTTTCGCGTTTGCAATAAAAGTTCGTTCGCGCCTTAGACCCTCATCAAAAATGCATTAAAAGTCGTTTCGATTTTATTTAACTTCTCAACTCATGCCAGCATAAAAATTTGTGCGTCCGAAGACATAAATTTGCACGAAAACTTTCCACGACATCATCACGCTTTCGCATTCAGAGCGAATGCGAAAAACTTGATAACCACTTTCCTCGCCTGCCAGGGCGCTGATATTGACAAGTTTAAGCTTCAATTCGCACCCACCCCTGCATTGTGACTCGAAAACCAATTTCGCCCGAACCCACTTTCCCATCGAAACCCTCTCGCAATCCTTCATATGTCACCACCAGCACTCTTGCGTCACACTGCTTCTCAAGACAGGATAGCATGCAGGAGGAGAATGGATAGAAAAAAACTGCAATTTCATCCGATAAACTTCTTTCAAAGACGTCACGCCAGAATCTTCACGATTAACGAAGAATCCTTGAAGACGTTGATAATGACGTTGAATACAGCGATACCGCATCGCAGTGGGCTCTCGCCGCTGTCACCACTCGAGGGATGGAGGAAACCATCGCAAACGGGTCACACCCTAATCATCAGTGATGTCGAAGCCATTGTTGCATAACTGCTTCAGTTGCCTCATGGTCGTAATTTCACTGCTGATCCAGTTCCCCCCACACGCTCTCCATGACACACACTCTATCATTATCTGTACTTTCGTCTGCCACTGTGCACACAGAAGGACATCAAAGCACAATAACGGGGTGCACTCCTTCACGTCTTCATTGTCGCTGCCATCAGGAGCAGAAGGGAGCGACGAAATAATGTCATCGCTGTCATGTCCGTACATGGATAACATACAGCTCCTCCATTAGACGGTGGGTGGTGCGCCGGGACGAGCGAGAATTCCTCTCGAGCCCTCGTGTGCATCCCACCCAATGGATTCTAATGCGAACCCAGTGGCTGCACGGGATACATGTACCAGGGGGCGATGCGCTGGAATGCAGGCTGCCATGTGGCTTGCTGCGCCCTCGTCTATGGTTGCCGGCTAAAGAGCGTAATTTATTTATACTGCCTTCCGATGGGCAGGGGTTAATTTTTTAATGGAAGCCTTTTATGAAACGGGAGATGCAGTCTTTTTGGTCTCTTTTGCTGGGGACGCCTGTTTTGGGGTGGGTGCAGGGATTGCGGAGAACTGCGGAGAGTGACTTTCTACTTTGACCGAGTGCGCAAATTTATGTGATGGATCCAGAAGGTGGATGGTGGGTTAAGTTGACTTCTAAAGAGTCTTTATATTCGACGGTGAGCGATTGGACTGACGACAGTGCTTTGGGTTGAGTTTTAAGTAAGGGAAAATGTGGAACGCTGCTTTTTCATCATTTAACGGTGTTGACTGGATGGCGCAGTTGGTTAAGTGCCTGCCCCAAGTTCGAGAGGTCCCAGGTTCGAATCCCAGTGAAATCGAATCTGGTCCAGTCACCATTTGCCAGTCAACAGATTTGAAAAACCGGCTAGAAACGTATTAACTTTTACTGGGATTTGAACCTGAGACCCCCCTACCTTAGCGTCTTTCTACTTAACCAACTTCGCCATTAAGTCGTAGCTGGCAGTTAATACCCAAGCTAGTTGCGGCACTGATGTGAATAGGATGTTCAGAATAGGGTGTTTTATTTTAGACTTTTCCAAATTGTTTGGTGTTCAAAATTACATATCTTCAAAACTATGTTCTTGGTGCATCAATCAAGATACCAACGTTGTAGCGCTCTTTAATGGTCTCATGAAATGTCTTTCAACAATCAAACTATAAGTTCGATCATCAATTTGAAAAGATTGAAGAAAAGATCGAGAGCTATGGAATCGATTTGCAGAGAGCTTACAAAGTCGAAGTCGCTGCATAGTTCGTCGTTGTTACTTTTCATTCGCCACTAAGGGTGGGGCACATACCACCAAGAGTCTCGAAATTTCATGGATGTTCTCGTTGTGGTGTAAGGTGTCAACGCATTTCGATCCGCAGACAAATGCATTTGCAAGTCACACAGAGCGTGTGATGAAAATATTTTCGGTGTTCCCACGACGAGTGTCTGGTTCATCGTACATGCGACACCTGAACCACATTTTCGAACTACTTTTGAGTCGAGTCGTGAAAAGTCGCTTAAGTCGATCGGACATGTTTGAATTATTTAACATCGTCTCGACACAGAGATTTACGTAGAGATTAATGCAGGATGAACGGAGGGCAGTTTCATTTTCCGAGAAATAGTTTGTATTCTTAATTCCTTTTTCTACTTGACTAGCAGACAGTCTATGATGACAAGGATGCCCTCTACGATCTCCTAGAAAGAACATACGATCAATGCTCCAGCTACGACACACACAAGATTGTTTTATGAGATTTCAACACTAAGCTAGGTAAAGAGGACGTCTTTGCCAGCCTATAGGACACCACTTACGAAATCGGGCTGAGGCTGGTGGACTTCCCCACGGCGAAACTTCTCTGTACCTAGCACGCGGTTCCCACAGCTCAACATCAATAAAGGGACCTGACGGTCGCCTGATCAATCAACCGTCAACCAGATTGGTTACATTGCGATCGACGTAGGACACTCTACAGCTCAAGTGTAAGGTATGGTCGGAGAAAAGCATGCCCGATGAGTGGAATCTCTCGATTGCCTGATCCACAAGAAGGGAAACTTCTTTGACTGTGCAAATTATCAAAAGATCTTAGCTACTATTGCGTGTGAACGCCTGAAACATTTCGTCACCAATAAGACCAGGGAATCGACGAAATCTTCACACTACGGCAGATTCTGAGAAAAAACTCAAGAAATGCAGACACACACCAGGTGCATGTCTAGCTTTGACATTCCTGCCAAACTCGTCAGACTGAGCGACGAGAACACGATGTTGAAGAACTCACGCTGCTCTATCAGTGTCGGTAAGAAACTCACCGAGACCTTCAATATCAAAAAGGGTTTTAGACTTGTCGACGCGCTGTTATTTGACCAGCTCATCTGTAAGATATGGTCGAAGGAAAGCATGCCTGATGAGTGGAATCTCAGTATCGTTTGCCCGATCCACAAGAAAGGAGACCCCTTTGATTGCGCCAACTATCGAGGGATAAGTCTCCTTAACATCGTCTACAAGATCTTCTCTGCCGTTTTGTGTGAACGCCTGAAACCACTCGTGAACAAACTGATAGGTCCTTATCAGTGTGGTTTCAGGCCAGGGAAGGCGACCATAGATCAAATCTTCACACTGCGGCATTTGTCGATTTCAAGGCCGTATATGACAGCGTGTATAGAGACGAGCTATACAGCGCCATGTCTAGTTTTGACATTCTTGCTAAACTCGTCAGACTGAGCAGGGTGACGATGCAGAACTCTCGCTGATCCATCAAGGTCGGTAACGAACTCACCGAGACCTTCAATGTCAAAAAAGGTTTTAGACAAGGTGACGCGCTGTCGTATGATTTCTTTAACATCGTTCCTGAGAAGATCGTCCACAACTCACTGACCAACACTAGAAGTACGTTCTTCCAGAAGTCCGTACAAATAGCATACGCGGATGATATTGATGTGATTAGACGAACTCAGCGAGCAGTCAATGCGTCGTTTGTTGGCGTTGAAATGGAACCGTTTTGATTCTGACGGTAAACGAGGGCAAAACGAAGTATACGCTGCCCTCAAGGAAGAACACACAACATCGACGACTTGGCCAGAACGTCAGAATATGCCAGTATAACTTCGAGGAAGGACTTCGTCTACTTCGGCTCCACGGTAAACAGTCTCAACAACACCAAACCGAGTTCAAACGTAAAATAATTCTTGCTGCTTGGACTCAAGAGGCAATTTAGTAAGAAAGCCCTCTTTCAAAAGGCCAGACTGACTTTGTGTAGGACATTGATCATCCCAGTCCTGCTTTACGGCGCACGTATCGAAAGCGGATGAATAAGCTCTTGGTCTTTTCGTAAGAAAAGTTTTGCGTGCGATTTTTGATCCGTTTCATTAGGAAATAGATATTTTGTGGCAAAATCTGGATGATCGCTTAATTGCTTCCGAGGTCAATCTACAAATTTACAATGTGAGCGATGATCATCCCGTTTAACTTCTTGACACAATTAACTTCAGACCTTAGATCATGAGCGTGGTAAAAAAAATCCTCAAGAAGACATCAGACAAAGACTTAACTGAAAACGACTGGATGGCGCAGTTGGTTAAGTGCCTGCCCCAAGTTCGAGGGGTCCCAGGTTCGAATCCCAGTGAAATCGAATCTGGTCCAGTCACCATTTGCCGTTGGGATTAAATTAACGGCACTGGAGTACAATGGCCGTACAATGGACCAGTTTTGAATTTGAGTGCTCCAGTAGAGTTTCGAAAATGCTCCGAAAAAAAAGACTTAACTGGGCTGAGAAGGATGCAAAGTTGAAAACCTTCACATCGAAGTCGAGTTGGTCCTTCCATCCAGCATTTCAAATTTGTCACACAAAAACTCTTTAATTTTTCAGGGATAGTTCTTGCAACTGAATGACAAATGCAACGTACACTTTAAGCCTTTCAAAGCCCTCCCGCGGGGATGAACCAAACGAAGGACTTCCTCTTCGAGAGTAAATCACTCGCACTACTAAATACCCATCACCATGGTCCAACAACATTCCGAAAAAGCCAATGAATGTAACACCCCTACTTTGAGAATTTATTTCGCCACTTCAACGAGAAAATATCGAGCATATCTTATCTCCGCCCCCGTCCATCCTCAGCGTTGCCTAATTCAAGACGAATTAATTCAATTTGGCTAATCCCGTCCACTTGAGCTCACCGGCAACGAGATAATAACGGGAAGACCTTGAAGACGAACAGTCGAGGGAAAATCATTCGGGACACAGTCTAATGATAGTCAATAAAATCGGAGACGGAGGAGCCTGACAGCCCCCAAATAATCTCCTGGAGATATTTACCATTATTCAAGCACATTCATCCTTTGACTCCTTCCGGCGCTGGGGACGAGAGTATCGCACTCGCAGCAGAATAAAATGAAATATATCCTTTGTTGTCACCCGAGCAGCGTCGCCGGAGTGTGTGTGGCGGGGGGAAAAAATGATAAGGACATCCATTGATGCTGACAGATGGATGAAGTGTTTTGGCGAGAATTGTTTGAGGACAGAGATTCTCTGGGGTCCGGGGGCGCTGGCGATTGGGGTCCATGTGTTTTATTGAGAGTCCTGTCAGTGATAAATTTGGTAACTATGGTGTTTTGTTGAGAGAAGGATTATGTAATTGTCAGGGATATTTGGACGCTTGACGCATGCCATCAATTCCGGTGACAGACGGACCTCGGTGGGGTGTGGGGAGAGTGTTTATGGATTCTGGCACAGTTGAAGGTCAAAGTTGGGATTTGCATATGAGTTGTGGCAAAAATAAGAGATTTGCACAGTTGACGGGAAGATCGAGTGAGAGTTTGATAAAATGGGTATGGAAGAGTGCCCAGAAAGCAGGAGATACATCATCCAAATATTTGAAGTGATTAACTAGACAACAACAGAGATCTGGAATGGGTGCATTTAACGCGTAATCATTGAGTTTTATGTTTCGGGACGATGTTGGTTTTGTTTTGACATTTAATTTTTGACAGCCGCAGTCCCTGGTTGGTAATTATCCACTGTTTTTCCATTTGAGGGCATTCAAGGATAGCAGCGTGTCATAATTATCAAAACCTTTCATTTGAATAGCTTTGTTTGAACGTTGTAAAGGGTGACCAGGTAATAATGACAGTTTTTCCAAATTGCCATGTTTCAGCAGCTGTCAAAGCTACCAATGACATCCAGCTGTCAAAATATTCAATAGGATTTTCCATTACATCATGCTATGTTTCACGCTTACCGAACGTGTGGAAATTATTAAAAATCGAAATTGGGGTTCAGTTGTGCTCAGTACGCAACGCCAATTTCGTCGTGACGTAGGTCGTTATCATGGCTTCAGTGTGCAGGCAATTCGTCGCACCGTGGAAAAGTTTAAGTGTAAGTACACTAGTCTGGACCTAAAGCCACCAACCAGATAGAGATTGGTGTGAAATGAAGAAAACATAGCCGCCGCCCCGCACAGAGGCAGTTATAAGTCGAAAGATGCTAAATTTATTTGCGATTTAAAGGAAAGATGGTTAGCCTTAAGCAGAAGAAAGCATTGAGTCTTAAGGCAAAACAAAGCATGGCTTGAAGGGAGTTTCACACTCCCAGTTGTTATGAAATATAACGCCGTTCAAGTCGCTCCCTCGGCTGGTTTTGTGGTAGTGCATTCTTTCGCCCCAATTTTCCAAGACCTTGTTCATGGTTTCGGGCTGTAGCTGTAGCTCACGGATTGCTTGGTTGATATTGGTCTTAAGGGCTTGACTCGTTTCCGGTTTGCTGGTATAACATCGGTCCTTCACGGTGCCCCACAAAAAAAAGTCCAAAGGGGTCAAATCGCACCTCTGAGGCGGACAATTGACATTGCCCAGACGGCTGATAATACGATTTGGGAAATTGGTGCGCATCGGACTGATGGACGGATGGACACATCGAAGTTATGAGGGTTCCGTTTTTGTGGACGGAACCTTAAATAAGTAGTAGCATGGGCACCGCGGCCGTAGGGCATAGGCTATAGGAAAAACAGAAATGGCCAGATCTCAGCGATACACGACGGAGAATTCTGAAGTTTTATACATACATATGTATATGCGTACAGGACAACTAGAAAAAATGTGGTGCACTGGAAAAATAAAGCGACACAACCAACAGAAGGGGGCGTACCCCAGAACGCATTATAATAAAATGCTTCCCAAATCCTGTCCGATTCCTCAACAACAAAGTAGGACTCCCGAACTTTGCTTCCAAATGAACAACCAAGTCGCTTCCGTTACAAAATCTCACCTTTTTACGCTCCTCTAATCAATTTCCTATCGAATCTGTTCTTGCATCATTCCACTCGTCGTAATTATCGACAAATTTGATTTACATCTTTTAATCATGACATCCACTTGGAGAAAAATTCGTTCATTTTGAAAATGGTAGTGAATTGTGTTAACATTTCATTTTTTCATGTGATATATGCCATTTTCTTAAAGTACAGAACAGCCTCGCTAGCCCGGACACTTCAGTAGTCCGGACACCTCCATATTTCGGACACTTTCAAAATGTTACCTCTACAGTCCGGACAGAGTCTTAAAATTCATACATAATTTGACTCTGTTCTATGTACATACATGGAATTCCCCTACAAGTTGTGTCGCTTGCAGTCGGCTCTTGAGTCTGGGCATTGTGTCATTGCTATTTGCAAGGTTGTGTCGTATGTGTCTGTAGATTTTTCATGCTCGAGCCTTCTCAGTTGCATTAAGTTTTCACTACTTCTTTTTAAGTTCTTTTAAGGATAAGGCGTATTGTTTGCGGTTCGGGCTTGAACTTTTCACTGAATGTTTTCTCAAAGATGGTACCAAGCATCTTTTAACATTTATTATGACTTCTGCATTCTTTTTTCTTTTTAATCCGGAATTTTTCGCTAATCCGGGCACACCCGAAACTTTGTGTGTTCGAACTAGCGAGGCTGTACTATTGTTTTTTTCACGTTTCAGAAGAAATTCCATTGAAATTGAAACATAAATTGAAGTCAATTCAAAATTGCCTTCTCAATCCTTGAAAATATGAGAAAACCGAAATTGGGACATTTCGTGAAGCCGGAGTTAAACTCATTAAAATCGCTAATAACACAAGAATTATTGCTTGTCTTGCATGCGAATTGAGTTAATGCTTGTATTCTTTGTAGCTGATGTTGTGCTTTATTTGCCGCTTCCTGTCTTAGACAGCTTCACACATTGAATCAATCCAATGAATCACTTGTGACGGAATCTCCAAGAACCCCCAAGATCCTATCGACAGTTTATCAAATTCCCTCCATCCACAAGAGCAGCACAAGAGCAGCCGTATTTCTCAGAACTCACTCAAAGATTAATTTGTTGCCTCATTTAACTTCGTTGTGATTCCAGCAGAGGATTTCGATGAACCGACATCGAACATCAATTCGATGGTCGAGGTCAATCAAACAATCTCTGATGAGATGAATCAATTTCCCAAGTCAAAGAACTTCCCCCTCTCATCCCGCCGGCCCACAAACACAGACTTTCAAATGCCCAACTTTGTCAAGGAAAAGATTTGCCCGAAATCCTCATAACTTAGCACCTGTTTCCATTGTTAAAAATTCTCCGAGTGGTGAAATTTAATTTCAAAACTTTTGTGTTCAATAATTTTTTTTTGCGCTCTTCCCCCACGTCGTCGTCGGCGCACTGCTGTCGCCAGCTGGCCCCCCGGGAGCCTCCCGGAGAAACAGCGTGCCTCAATTTGTAAATGGGATCTTCTGGTCTTGAAGTGTTTTATTAGATGAAAATGTTTTCCGATTTCCTCAATCGTTTGGCATTAATCGAGCGGAAAGCGTAAATGCAATAACGTTTCATTGCTGAAAGGATGGAGCGAACGAAAGTGATTTTTAATTGAGCGTGATGAAGGCTTGTGGGACTCCTGCCGGGACTTACAAGTCGACCCGCAATCGGAATCCTTAACTTATGATGGGTGTTGAGTCTGCTCGGTCTGGGCATGGAGATGCCTCAGTCTTGTGGTTGGCATTCGTTCGGAGGTGTTTACACTTTCATGAGCTTGTTAATGTACATTTTGAGGTGGTTGGCGGGCTGGTGTCGGGGGATTGGGTGATTACACATAAAATTAACATTTTCCGAATTGAAATTCAAGGTCTCCTCTGGCAGGTTTAGTGCAGAGATATAATTTGTGTTAATGTATCTCTGGTTGTTATCAGGTTAAAAATGAATTTGGTTAATATTCAACGGGGATGGGAGTTACTATCTTGTCCCTCTCTCGGCTTAGAACTTTTATTTTTTACTGAAAATTGTGCGCCGGCTAAATATTGGGTTGTACAACATGAAATGTACGATTTAATAGTAAGCATTTAAAAGTGTACGCCGTGGCCGTGTGGGTTCGTGCGTCGACCCATGCGCATTAGACTCTCACAGTCTAGGTTCGAATCAAAGTTCAGACAAACAATTTTTCAAAAAAAAAAATTGTTCGCGGCTCCATCTCTTTCGAGTCACTGACAATGCTCAAAGGAAAAGTTCTCAATCTCGCCGTTCGGAGTCGGCATTAAACTGTAAGTCTTCTCCACTTGTGAAAGAACAATAGCACGCACAACACGAGTGGTTGCTTAGAAGCTAGGCCCAGGTCTACTTCGGACTGTAGCGCCGCCATTATTATTATTATTTAAAAGCCAGTATTATTTTTCCGTAAATTTTTATTCGATCAAAATAGGATCCGTTGGCGTCTATGGCATTCCTCCAACGTGATGTAAGGTCAAATACTCCTTTTTCGAAGAACTGCTGACTTTTTGAGGCAATGAACCTTCAAAGACTTTTAGGACCGCTGTTCGGTTCCGGAAGACCACAAAATGAATCGAGATTGCGGAAAGATGGTTATTCATTGGGGAACTATCAGGAGAGTATGGTGAATGCGGTAGAATTTCAAATCGCAACTATAGCAGCTTTTGCACCGTTACTTGTGAGGAATGGGGTCTAGCATTGTCATACAAAAGCATCGGACCGTGCCTATTGACCAACGCAGGTTGCTTTTCAGCCAATATGTCGATTTCCTCACATTAATTAAAAGTGGATTGGTCCTTTCGATGTCCACCAAATTGTCACCAAAACCTTTTTTGGGTGAAGATCAGGCTTGGGGTGTGTTTTGGTTTTTCGTCTGCATCCAACCACTCCCCAGAGCTTTTACGATTATCATATTTTTTCCTCTTCTACAACCCTGCCGTAAAGGCAGCTATACTGTGACCTAAAAAGATCTATTGTATCGACGGGTTGGAGTTAATCCAAAAGATTTACCACTTCCCTTATGAAAGATAGTATATCTCTTGTAGTGGAGTTTTTCAATTCCACTGAAGTCAGTATTTCCCTATGGAGAATACGTTTCCTTAACCAATGTAGTGCCGGACATTCACATAAAATGTGCTGGGGTGTTTCGTCTTCTTCAAGACAAAGCCTACATTCCTTGTTTTGACACAAGTTCATTTTGTTAAGGTGGTAATACAAGCCGCAGTGGCTAGTAAGAAAGCCCGTTAGCTTTCTAATGCTCTCCTTATCTAAGCTAAGGATTTCCTTATAGGAATAGGTTCTGATTAATTGCTTGTATTGCCTGAGACCTGACCCATTGGTCCAATGATCTAGGCGAAGTTTGTTTTCCCATTCGTTAATCAGCGCTGCAGCCGTTTTCCAATTGATACTGCAATATGGTTCAGGACCTATGAACGCAGTACCTGAACCCGCTCTAGCGAGTTCGTCTGCGGATTCGTTACCAACAATCCATTTGTGTCCAGGGACCCAGCCAAGTTTCACTTTGTTGTGTTTGGCTAGGGATTGCAGAGCATCGTGGCAACATTTGACGGCTTTGGAGTCTATTTGGCTGGACGATAAGGCCTTAAGTGCTGCCTGGCTATCTGAAAAGATTTGTATAATTGCGCCCTTGATACCTTTACCAGGATTATGTCTAGCGCAGATCTCAATGGCATGGATTTTGGCTTGAAACACATTGGGACTAGACCCCATAGGTACAGCGATCCAAGTGTTGTGTCCATAGACACCAGCTCCGACTCCAGAATCTGTGTACCAAACTAGACTCCTGGGGTCTAGTGTTGGAACACCATTGGACCAGTCTTCCAGGTCCAATAATTCAGCATTAAATAACCTGCCGAAACAGTTCTGCCTGACCATAGTGTCCGGCATTGTGCAAAACATGTCTCTATTAGTTTGCAGTTTAATGGCATAAGTGGCAGCTATTTTCCTAACGAAGATGGGTAAAGGTGTCAGCCCGATAATAGCTTCGAGAGCTGTTGTGGGGCAGGTGCGCATGGCACTTGTTATGCCAAGACAGGCAACCCTTTGCAGTTTTTGTAATTTGTTTGCCGATGACTGTTGAAGGGTTTTTGGCCACCAGACGATGACGATGTATAATTTTGGGAGAGAGACTCCAAGTCCTACCGTAAAGACGTCTACTGGCCCACAGTGCTCTGGTAGCTCGCTCTATGGCGGACTTAATATGTGAATTCCAGTTAAGTCGTCTGTCCAGGATTACTCCAAGATATTTTACCTTGCTGAAATAAACTAGTGTGGTGTTGCCGATTATTATGGGTTCAAGGTTGACTCGAGTCCTCCTTGAGAAGGGAACTAGAACCAGGTTCGAATCCCAGTGAAATCGAATCTGGTCCAGTTACATTTTTCTGTTGGGAACCAATTAATGGCACTGGAGTAGGTCGCTACCTGGTAGTACCAGTTTTGAGTCTGAGTGCTCCAGTAGTGTTTCAAAAATTTCCCGAAAAAAAAACACCATCGTGGAACTTGTAACACCGCTGTGCAATGACCGTTTGCCAAAACAATTGTAGTTCGAATAAGGTCGGAGCATTTCAAAACAAAATATAGTGCTTCAAGTTCTTGACCATTTCTCCACTCGACACCAATTCGCAGTCGAGTGTACCGCAATTCAGTTGAGTTGTATTAACATTTAGCTCACGACTCAACTAACATCGACACGACCGGGCTCTCTGGCAAACTACAAACGTCTTCCATCTCATCAAGTTCAACTACACCGCCGACCTCCTTAACTCGAAAACCAGAGAACGAGAACCTAATTTTAATTAAACTTAAACACGTTCCATGGGCAGCCCACTTCGACGTGAGAGGGAGACTCCCCATTCCCAATCGCAGCCCTTCAACCAAACTGCAATAATTAACATCGTTACCCCTTTGGAATTAATTCTGCCCAACACCTCATTCGGATACCATATTCGCGCCAACGTTCTCGCTAATCTTCGAAAATGTTTACGACGGAAACGCGCCACAGGACGCCACCCGACACAAACAAAAAGCAAAACAAAAGCCAACCGAAGCACACTGAAACAATGGAATCTTTCAGCGAAGCCCCCCTCGAACGCAAATGCATGGGGAACCAAATTAGCTCCGCTGCTGCTTAGTATTCCACTCGTCTCCCCGGCCGCATTTTTGGCTTCTTCAGGAAGGATTCGCCGGATGGGCGGAGAGCCGAGAACACAAAACTTTTTCCCATGAATGGCTCCGCCTCGACAGCATTTAATTAAAAACAAAAAAACGAATTGTTGAGTTCTTTCCTCGCGCTGCATACGTAGGATGTTGGTGTGACCTCTAATACGACCAAGTTTCCGGAGCGCCCGCTACCGGTTGCGTGGGGCGATGATGTGTGAAATGTTCACTTGAGTTCTTGTTTCGTGGCCAAGGAGGAAAACAAAGAACGCGAGCAGTCCCCCGTGTTTTGTGAAATTTTCACGACACGATTTTAATTTTCACGAAAGGATCTGAAGTTGACGAAATACGTCTTGTTCGCTGACAGAGAATTACACTTTTGTGCTTTGTAACGAAGAATCGGGCGAAGTTCGGGGTTCCCTTGACATCGTTCGCTTTCGAGGGCAGGTGTTGAAATCGATTCTCGGAGTTTGCCTGCGCTGATGACTTGAGAGACTAATTTCGGAGAAAGGTTGCGATGGTGACGGTGCTCGAGGATGTGAAGTGAATTTTGTTGATTCACTGAACGAGTGGATTTGGGAAAGGCGACGAGACGTGTTGACTGAGTGAGGAAATTTGAAAATATGATGTTTATCAGCGAAGGTGCTTGGTCCTTTGAGGGGGAGCGGGATTTGGGATTCGGGATCACAAATTATTTCTTCTTTCAACAAGATGATAGGACTTGTTTTACAGCCCCTCAGACTATCGATTTATTGAGGAAACAGATTTTCCTAATCGGTTTCTTTCGAGAAATTTATACGGGGGCTGTTCGATAAGTTAGCTACTTTGATGCAAGATGGCGCGCGGATTGTCAGATTTGGAGTCAAAAGTGCGTTTCGAGTTTTCATAAAGCACTACTTTTTGCGCGGCAAAAGCATTTACGAGACTGAGGACAGATTTAAGAAATATTATGGAGAGCTCATCCAGGAGCTTTACCGGAAGGCGTCCTGCAAGGTGCGCTTCAAGGTGCGGCAGCAGAGACAAACAAAGTTGCCGGACAACTCCGGCAAGAAAAATTATGAAGAAGAAGCCTCGTACAGTGGCAGCGGAAACCTGTACGGGGAACTGGCTTCTTCCGAGGCAGCAGATCAGGCCGAAGATGAAGTAGAATTGGCCAAGAAAATTAAAGAGAAGAACGAGCTGGGGGATTTAATAAAAGCCCTCCAGCTGAAGTTAGAAAAAAGAAAAAAATGGAGAGAGAAAGTTTGCAACAAACGCAACAACAAGAGCAGCAGCAGCAGCAACAACAACAACACCATCAGTAGCAGCAACAAAAGAAGGTGAAGAAGGTTAGAATGCTTCCAATCAACATAACGGGAATGGACGCCGAAGACACTATCCAGGTACATATATAAGTTGGCCGTAAGGGAAATCTTTTCTGTAAAAAATAAGGGGGTGTGAAGGTGCAGTCAGGTACTTAGGTATTTGCCTGGATCAGTATCTACAGCCTTGGCCAAATGTATTAGGCAACCTTTAAGATTCGCTATATCTTCAAAAAGCAAACAATTTAATGAAATGAGAGGAAACAGATAAAATCGTTTACAACTTCAGATGGTGTCGCCGAAAACCATAAAATTCAAACTAATTACTGCCGATAAGTGATTTGGCAGCAAAGACAACAAGATAAGGGTGCCTAATACGTTTAGCCTGTATAATGAAAAGGAGAGGTGACAAGACGCACCCTTGGCGAAGTCCAACGCCCACGGTGAAATGTGTTGATTTATTACCATTAACCCGAACACAGCTGCTACAGTTTGTGTATAAAGACTGAATGACCCTCAACAAAGCCCCATCAATCCCATACTCCTGCAGAACACTCCAGAGTTTACCTCGAGGAACTCGGTGGTATGCCTTTTCCAAATCTACAAAACAACTGTAGATCGGTTTGGCGTACTCCCAAGCCTTCCCAAGTACCATTCTTAGAGTGAAAATCTGGTTGTACTTCTGCCGGGACAAAAACCGCACTGTTCATCCCCCATCCTGGATTCGACCATAGCTCTAGAACGCGCCTCCAACACTTTAGCATAGACTTTACCCGGGAAACTTAAAAGAGATATGCCCCTGTAGTTGTAGCACTTTTTTTTGTCCCTCTTTGTGAAGAGAGAGAGAGAGAGCCCTACTCAAGTCTACAAGGTCTGTCACCCTCAGTGCCCTGTTCGGGATTGAGCAGCTCCGAAAAGTGCTCACTCCATCTGCGCAATATGTCCACCTCAATGGAAAGCAACACGCCATCTTTGGATTTAACTCCTTCGATGGTGTTGAATTTCCTTCCTCTGAGCCGGCGAATGGTTTGCCAGAACACCTTTTTCGCAGATCTAGGGTCGAATTCCAACTTCTCTCCGAACTCCACACTCATATCTCAAGATTTGACCGCTCCAGACTTCTTTTTTTGGGGTTATTTGAACAGCGAAGTGTAGGCTAGCAAGCCTCAATGACCGTTGACGAGCTAATGGCAATCATTCGTGCCGAAAGCATCGCTATACCGCAGGAGATGCTCGAAAAAGTGATGAAAAACGCAGCAAAAAGGGCTTTCGTCAATAGAGGCGACCACTCAGTAACAGTCACTGCAAAGCTCCTTCCGATTTGGCACTGAAGTAAATTCGTGAACTTCTCTAGTTACTCTTAAATGTGAAGGTTCACACAGCGTCCTCAGTCAAGCATTATGACTTCGATTTCCGTCACTTTCCTTCACGCCAAGGAGCTTCACCACTTTAAAGCAGCGAGTGCTTGTCGAAATTGCTTAAAGCACTATTTGCTCGTGTGTCTATGACTTCTCTCTGCGAACTCTCTTCTGAAAACTAAAATTGAACTAAATTGTTTGTCTTATCGTCGTCGCTTTAAGTGCACCCTCCATGATTGTTGAGCGAAAGAAATTTCGTGCAAATGATCCTTGACCTTCACCTCTGAGAATCCATTCTCAAAATCTCCCTCCCTCTCTTTCTCTCTCTCATCACATAACGTGAAGGATGAGTCTGACTCAACATTTGTCCAACTGTGCCGCACGGAATAAATTCAAAAGCCTTTAAGTGGTTTTGCATGTGACACGTTATCCTGTTTCCCTTAAACGAGAATTTTCAGCTTCGCACAAAAGCCCACCCATATTCTTCCCTCTGCATATGCAATCATTTCACACACACACACACACACCCGCGCCTCCATTCAAAGCCAAAGGACATCCACTCCAAATGCTTCAATTCATATTTTTTTTTTGAATGAATGCAATTGACATCGCCGTGAACACGAATCCTCGGAGCTCTCGACAAAGCCCATTCGCTGTCAAGGACGAAAGGGGTTCCTGTGAATTCCAAAACAAAATCTCCTTTGTGAACTCGTCTTATTTAGGAATCCCTTTGTTCGGCTAGGGGATTTGTGTTTTTTATTTCTGTTTGCAGGCGAATTTAAGGAGATCCTTGCGTCGAAATTTAAGACACACCCGCCTCCGTGGGGGGGGGGATGGAGGACATTTTACATGCGACATGACAACCGACGTATTCATCTCCTCCATCGAGGAACTCATCGCACACGCGATTTTATGCATCACGCGGAGGAGAAGGACCCTCGCGCCGATAAAATAAATATTCACTGTGTGCGCGCGTGGTGGATACTTACCGACACTTCCGGCGTATTGCCCGCGTTGTGGAAGAAGAGGCCGGCTATCAGGGCGGCGATGTTTGCCGTGTACGAGGCGATGAAGATCACACTGAAGCCACCCCAAACGTTGATTAAGAATTTATTCGGCCACGATTTGGGAGCCTTAAAAGCCACCAGGTGTCCGCACAGCAGGCCCCACATAACCCAAAGTGCTGCGGAAGAGAGACAAGAATACAAACAAATTTATATCCAACACCCCACCACAGCCACCCACCCGACCACGCCGAATAAATTGACTTCGTTCCACGGCAAGCAAGTGGGCGAATGGGCGGATGGGTGGCTGGCGGTAAACATTAGTAATGCACTCACCTGATGACATACTGAAGTTTTTGCTCCTCTGGCGGCCCCAAGGATTCAGGCCAAATGGGCTCAGCCACTCGTAGATGGCAACGGCGATGGCTGTCACATTGAGCGACGTGAAGATGGCAATCCACAGCTCCGGCGAGAATGGCAGCAGGAATGCCAGGAGTGGAATCTCGGATTTGCCCTGCGGCGCAGCCAGCAGTGACACCCCTCCGTGGAAGTACGGCGCGCTGAAGTCTATCACCTCGGCGCGGGCCCTAAAACAAATGACTGAGTGAGTGCCAGGATGAATCTGATGAGGGGGGAGGGAGGGGCAAATTTGATGGTGGAGGCGACAAAGGTGTCCTCAAATTGCGGGTTAATTTAAATTCAAAAGGAAGTGCTTTCGTTTTTTGCTGCCGATTCCGTCTTCTGCTCTCCCTTCTCTCGTCCTTCGCATTCGTGAGTCACTGCGAATCCTTTTGGCAAATCCTTTAATTGTGTCAATTTAGGTTGGGGATGAGCTAAGCTGGCTGAAGACGATGAAGGAATTTTGTTTGCGTTTCGGGCGGCAAAAATTGACTGCGGGGGTGGTTTCTTTCTTCGATTTGATATGCAAATCCCATTAGGAGGGTGCAAATTGGATATGACAGAAGTCGCTCGGGGTTGGGGTTGATTTTTCGGTGAATTTGCTTCGACGGAATTTGATTATCCTGATGGCTTACTGGTGGTGGTTCCTTTATTTGATTTTTTTTTTTTGATTTTCTTTTTGGTTGGTTTGGGTTTGGTCATTGTTGGGTGTGGATTGAATCGGATTGAGGGAGCAGCGGTGGCTGGTGATGGTGGGTAGTCAACAAGTAAATTGGAGTTTGGTTGATGCACAGACACCACATTGCGTGTGGGAGGTCGCTGTGTTCAGCTTGTGAGTTGGATAAACTTGATTTTCGTTTTTTTATGGTTTGTGGATGAGGTCACAGCTAGTAAGAGATCGGCGCGCTGGAGCGGTTTGTTGGTTAAAGCCCTGGTCCATCCCGGACCACAAACGCCACAAGAAGAAGAAGAAGATGAAGTCACAAGAATAGTCAGTGGTAAGCACCATTAAGTGACAAATCTTGGGTTTTAAGGGTTTTTTTTCGGGGGAAAATTCATGTTTTGATGGATTAATCTGCTGTCAACGGCGATTACCCGTTCCCTAAAGTGGCACAGAATTAAGCGCCAATTTGATCACTCATGGGTCATTGGCGAGTTGGCTTTACTGGTCTACAGAAGCATTCTCTCGCCATGATGCTCATTCTGTTCAATTTGGTATCCATTCGCCTACGATTGTGCGTGAAGTAGAAAATCCTGCGAACATTTGTGCGACGCCCTCTTGTGCATCGATACTCCGATGCCTCCGTCGGCAGGAGATGCCACATTGACGACCAACTCTCTTCTTGTTAACCACTACAGCAACCACTCGTGTTGGGCGTGCTACTGTTTGCACACAAGGTGAAGGGATTGTAAGCCTGCGGGCTATACCGACTCCAAAGGCTGAAGTTTGAGTAGCCTTGTCAGTGTAGCGCCCTAAGAAGAAGAAGAAGAAGAGCCTTCTCAGTGACTCGAGAGAGCCTAAGTCGGGAATATGAAAGCCCCAACCTTCGGAGTCGACTTACTCATCCGCTCGTAAATATTTTTAATTTTAACGTTGGCAATAGAAAACTGGGCACCGTGGCGTAGTGGGTAGGTGCGTCGACTCCTACGCTCGAGGTCATCGGTTCGAATCTCGAAAAAAAACATCTGAGATTTTTTCACGGCTCCACTTTCGAGTCACTGACAATGCTCAAAGAGTATAACCGTCTAGAAAAAGCTTCTTAAACTTGCCGTTCGGAGTCGGCATTAAACTGTAGGTCCCCTCCGCTCGTGACAGAACAATAGCACGCACAACACGAGTGTTTGCTGAGAAGCTAGGCCCAGGTGACTGGACCAGATTCGATTTCACTGGGATTCGAACCTGGGACTCCTCGAACTTGGGCCAGGCACTTAACCAACAGCGCCAGTGCCAATCGATATGTCTTTGGGCATAGAAAGCAATTGAGGACTGAGACACCCGGCATTCCCCGCATGGAGGTGAGAGTAGGAGTTGGTAGATAGAGGCTAGAGTGTCGACGCGTGTGTCTTCATGCGTGAAGAAAAAAGATGTCTGTGTATACGACCTTGATAGGCCCAGTCCTGCTGTATGACGCGGACCAAAGCGGATGAGAAGATTCTTGGTCGCTTCGAGATTATATCTGGTCCCGTATGCACTTATGCTGTTTAGAGGAGGAGGTGAAGAACTGTAGAGCAATATCGATCTGTTCAAATGAGTTCGAATCTACCGTCTCAGATAGTTAGGTCATGTGGAGCGAATGGACACCAATGCTTCGACCCGGAAGTCTTCGACTCCAAACTCAGGGGACAACATGGTAAAAAAATAAACTGGACAAGTGCGACTTGATCTCGCACGGGAAGGTTCCGTCGCATAATATTGATGGACGATAAACGACGATTCCAAACTATTTCAGTTAAATTTTCTTTTAACTTTTGAAATTTATCATATCTTAATGCTTACATTGATGTCTTCAAAACTGCGTTCTCAGATCTTCAAAATTCGCGTGTCGACGACTGACCGTTTTTGGCCAATATCTCGAAAACTATTAGAGCCAGAAAGCTTGAAATTAGAAGAAAGTACTCAATGAAGCGAAGTTTTTGTGATTTTTTCAGATTTTTAAATACTTTGGTTTAGAAATGACAGGAGGGGACGCATTAAAAAAAATGTGGAGCTCCATATTTTTTAAATGGAACTTTGGATCAAAAACTGTTGAAGCGAACCTCTACCTCATTTCAAAAGATCTGTCGATTGATATATAACTCGATAGGGTGCGATAATGTTTCAAAATTAATGGCAACTTCACCTATACTAGAGCCACCCCAAAATGGCCCCACTTTTTAGATTTGGGTGCATGGGCAATGACATCTAGATCTGAAGTACCTAATTCCAACATTTCATGCCGATATCTTTATAAACTTCGGAGATAAAAAAGTGTGATAGACACGACGGATGGACGGACGGACGGACACACCGAAATTATAAAGGTTCCGTTTTTGTAGACGGAACTTTAAAAACCCGACTCTGGTGACTAACACAGCTGGAAAGAGACCTCAATCAGCTGAACGTGCGTTGCACGAAGCAGCTAGCACAAGACTGTACTGAATGGAGAGGAATGTTCACAGAGGTTTGTTGGTTGAGGCCTAGGTCCACCCCGGACCGTAGCGCCAGCTGGAGAAGAAGAAGTGTGCACTTAATCCAAGTCTCTCGTCTTGAACACTTCGTTTGGTCATGAGTGTTAAGTGAATCGGTTGTTTATGCGTCATCTTTTGGCTATCATCAGTCTTACAAGTTTTGTAATCTACTCGGGGCGTTTGACGTGAAGGATGAACCAAAGAGTTCCAAAAGGCAGGCAGAGATGATCAAGTTGTTTCGCACAGAATATATGAGAAACTGCAGTTAAGTGCCACAGGTGTACATCTGGTGTTGGTGAGGGTATTTCCGCACTCGTACACCTGTTTGGCCTGATGTACAACAATGGCGCCCAACGTGGGTATAGGCTCATCTTTAAGGAAAACACTAGGTAAGGAAGTTTACACGTGCGGACTCATTATCGGTCTCTTAATATCTTAAGACCCTAAGTAATTTTCCTTCTTCATCTTTCCTGTCTCTACTTTTACGTTTTTAAGGTTCCGTCTACAAAAACGGAACCTTTATAATTTCGGTGTGTCCGTCCGTCCGTCCGTCCGTCGTGTCTGTCACACTTTTTTATCTCCGAAGTTTATGAAGATATCGGCATGAAATTTTGGAATTACGAGTAGCTACTTCAGACCTAGATGTCATTGCCTATGCAGCGATTTTAAAAAGTGGGGCCATTTGGGGGTGGCTCCAGTACAGGTGAAGTTGACACTAATTTTGAAAAATTGTCGCACCCCATCGATATATATATCAATCGACAGATCTTTCGAAATGAGGTGGAGGTTTCGTTCAACACTTTTTTATCCAAAATACCGTTTGGAAAAAATGGAGCTCCAAAGTTTTAAATGCGTCCCCCCCTGCCATTTCTAAACCAAAGTGTTTAAAAATCTGAAAATATCACAAAAACTTGGCTTCATTGAGTACTTTCATTTAAAACCATTGCGAGCATTCTGGTCCTAATGGTTTTGGAGATATTGGCCAAAAACGGTCAATCATCGACATGCGAATTTTCAAGATCTGAAAACGCAGTTTTGAAGACATTAATGTAAGCATTAAGAAATGATAAATTTCAAAATATCGATTTATGTTGAAATTTTGAGATATCTAAGATTTAAAATGAGAACGATTTTCATTTTCACATATAATTTCATGCTGTGTTCGGCCACTCTATTCGTTGCTGAGCGTTATCTTTTCGATCTCACCCCTAAATGCCCAACAGAAATGAACACACACACCGCAGGCATGAGCGGTGATTGGGTATGTGTATGATGGACGGGGTTTTCTGTGTTGGATAAACTTGGATAGAGATATAGGTATATGTAGGGATGAACGTTTGTTTTTTTCGGATGTATAAATGTATGAATGAATAGTTGATTTGGGTTGAAGTTAGAAGAAAATTCAACTGAAATAGTTTTGAAACGTCGTTTGATATTCAGAAATCATCCATCAATATTATGCGACGGAACCTTACCCGTGCGAGTACAACTCGCACTTGCCCAGTTTATTTCCTATTTTTTCAGCTGTGCGTTCACAGTCAGAAAGGAGAGTTAGGCTTACTTCTTTGTCTTCTTTGTCTTCTTCGTCTTCTGCCATCATCTTCCACCAATTTTGATCTTCCATTCGACTACCTCTTCTTAAGCACAATCGTTTTGGTTGCCGACACCGAACTTACCCCTATAGCCATGAGTAGCGTTATAACAAGACATGAAGATTACCTTCTTCTTTACTTTCAAGAAGCAGCCTTTTGAATAGCTTTAACCTCTTCCTGAAATACACTACAGTGGTTAGGTAGTCTTCGCGTCTTGTGGGAAATCGATCGTTATATTCTGAAATTCAGAGGCCAATAAGGTTCTCTCTCAAAGGATCAAGCTGACAACCCCTTCATCATCCCTGTCCTACTCTATGACGAGGAGGCATGAACAATCTCAATAGCAGGTGAAGAAGTTTTTTCAAGAGTAAAGTTCTGCGTGCGATCTTTAGTCCTGTTTGCGTTGAGGGTATGTGGAAAAGAAGATTCAACTACAAACTGTAGTTGTCTACCCAGGCGTAGAGCGCATGGAACATCGCTCCTGTTCTAAGAATCTTCGACATTATCAGCAGCTGTCAAAGTTACCAAAGCCAAAAGCCAAAAGCCTGGCCAAAGGCTTTAGGAAAGGCACCCAGGCTCTTCGAAATTGTGAGGGTAATCTACGAGTAATTACTGACCCGCAGGGAATAGTGGATGTGTTTAAGCAGTACTTCCAACAGCTGCTTAGCGGGCCGGAACAGGAGAGAGTAATAGAAAATGAAGAAATCCCAACTAAAGCCGATGAAGTAGTCATCCTACCGAGCTTTGAAGAAGTCGGCACAGCCATCAAAAAGCTGGAAAACAACAAAACCGCAGGCTCAGATGGCTTACCATCAGAGCTCTTCAAGGCCTTTGGCAATGTTCTGGTAGGGAGCATGCACCAGATCATTTGTAGAATTTGGGAAGACGAAAGTATGCCCGACGACTGGAATATCAGCTCATATGGAGCTGCCCCATCCACAAAAAAGGCGATCCTACCTCTTGCAACAACTATAGAGGTATATCCCTGCTCAACGTCGCCTATAAGATCCTGTCCAGCGTACTGCGTGAACGTCTAAAGCCGTTTTGCACCGCACTAATCGGCACGTACCAGTGCGGCTTCCGGCCCGCCAAAGCGACTATAGACCAGATCTTCCCACTAAGGCAAATCCTGGAGAAGACCAAAGAGTTTCAAATCGATACGCATACGACATCATTCATCGCAAGGAACTATTTGAAGCAATGGATGAATTCGGGATCCCGGGAAAACTGATCCGGTTGTGTCGCACCACGCTAACACATACGCGATGCACCGTGCAGTTTTGAAACCTGCACCGGACTTCGGCAAGGAGATGCGCTGTCGTGTGATTTCTTCAATTTGGTACTAGAGAAGATAGTGCGGCGGGCTGCTGTAAACACGGAGGGCACTATCTTCTGCAAGTCAGTCCAACTGTTGGGATGCCCAGATGACATCGACATCGTTGCGTGTCCCCAGCGCGCCGTAGTAGAAGCATTCACAGCGATTGAAGAACAGGCGAAACGAGCTGGTCTTAATGTCAATGAGGATAAGACGAAGTATATGCTGTCGAGCAAGAAACGAACCGCCGCACACCACCTAGGGCAAAACATTACAATCGACAGCCACAATTTTGAGGTAGTGAAGGGGTTTGTCTACCTCGGGGCAAACGTGAACTCCGCGAACGACATCACAATGGATATCCGACGTAGAATCGCTCTTGGCAACCGATGCTCCTTCGGGTTGTCAAAACTACTGGGCTCAAAACTCCTGACTCGAAGGACCAAATTAATGCTCGACAAAACTCTTATTCTGCCAGTCCTGCTATATGGAGCCGAAAGCTGGACACTAAGCAGAACTGCGGAGCTGATTCTTGGTGCCTTCGGAAGAAAAATTCTAGAAGGCGAATGGAGGAGAAGACACAACCGCGAACTCTATGAGCTGTATCAGGATGTGGATGTAGTCCGGAAGGCAAAAATCCGTCGACTGCACTGGCTCGGCCACATCGAGCGCATGGACAACAACGCTCCAGCTAAGAGGGTCTTCGAATCCGAGCCTCCTGGTTCGAGAAGGAGAGGAAGACCGAACCTCCGGTACAAAGACCAAGTCATCGCGGACATAAGACAGCTTGGTCTTGATGACTGGAAGCAGCGTGCCCAGGACCATCAGCAACGGAAGGCAGCGATAGATCAGGCTCAGACCCTACGTGGGTCGAAGGCCTGCTAAGTAAGTAAGTAAGTCAAAGTTACCAATGACATCCAGCTGCCAAAATATTCAGTAAGGTTTGAATCATCGTTCATCATTTCGTGCTTGTGTGAAAATTATGGCTCAGTTGTAAATACGCAACGCAACGTGAATTTCGTTGTGAGGTCGGTCGTCATCATGGCTTTAGTGTTCAGGCAATTTGTTGCGTTTGAGCGCGGGTACACTCTCTGGGGCCTTAAGCCACCAACACCAGACAGAGATTGGAGCGAAGTGAAGAAATCACAGCAGAGACGGCGGACGACTTGAAAGTCATCATCTGCCTCATCAATTTGAAATTTGAAATTATTACAGCTGCTCGAAAACTGGTCTAAAAATGTATTGGTTTGTCAGTCTGACTGAAGAATTGAATCAAGAGAGGAGAGAGAGACAAACTGTCGCATTTTTTGATTGACGAGTTGATCCTCAGGAAAGGCTGGGATTGTTCGAGTAAATAAAGTTGGAGTGAAATGTTGTTTAGAATAATGGACGTCTGAGCTTGGTGAAGAAACACCGAGAATTACTGAAGACCAGAAGTGAAATGAAAGCAGCTCATTCAAAAGCTTTTAAAATAACCACCGGAGAAAGTCATTGGACTTTTTTTTGAAGAATCTCATTTGCTGTCCGTAGTCTCTGTCATCCTGAAGGCACATGTAAACCCTTTTTAAGATAAATTTCGAACGTCGCAAAGAAGACCTCCTTGATTTCATATCTAAACTCTCTCTCTTTCTTGTCCTTTCTACCGCAGGAAATTAGATTGTCTCCTCTCTCAACCATTTGACACAACACTGCTTTGTGAACAATCCGCACTCCATTTCCATTCAAACCATCTCATAAATCTCAACCACCGCGGCGCTCCATTCATCTCCCCCACTGTGATGCGCAATAAACCTCAATTTCCCTCGTTGGTTACGATTGTGCACGTCCTTTGCATCCATAGCAACCCCTTCGCATCGAACTCCCTGCCTGAAGTACTCGCCCCACCACGAGTGTAACTCCGAACCGGATACCCGTGAATCAGTTGCGATTGTCAACGAGCACAACAATTCAATTGCACCCACCCCCCCACTGAGAACCTGTTGAGTGTACTCACCTTGAAACCGTAAGTGGGGCAAACGACATGTCTGCCGATCCGGATATCAGATCTCCAATTATCCCGTTCCACTGCACTGCAATGGAAACATTTGAAATTCAGAGTCGACCGAATTAGTCTTGATCCGTGCTTAATTCTATTTGAAGGCAAAAAAATGAAACGGATACTGTTCGATTTCGTTACCTTTTCGACCGTTGTGCTGGGGTGTCTTCGCCTCTTCAACGACCGGCGCTGCGTCCTGCTCATCGAGGGGGTAATCATTCAAAACGTCCCAGCCCTTGAGGAGCACATCGACGACCGCATCGTTAGCACCTTCTGACACGTTCTCCACCTCCGCCTCGGCGAGGTCTACCGCGATTTTGGTCTGCGTGGTCGCTCGCCCCTGCTCGCTCCTGAGGTTTCGACGCCGCTTCGTGCTGTCGGCCGGCGCTGCATCGACTTCGTTGCTATTCAAGCGGTTTTCACGCTCGAAGCTGGCTGAACGAAAAGGGATATTAATTGAACTCCTTCACTCGTAGTCAAGTGAAAAGCAAACGAACCCCCTCCCCCCGCCCACACACATGCACTGAGAGTGGTACCTACCGCTGGTGGTGCGACGCCGAGTACGTGTACGTCCTTCGGGCGAGTGATACCGGCGCTGCTGCTGGTTGTTGGAAGCGGAATTGGCAGGATATTGATCGATCCCATCGCCCGTCGATGTATCTTTCGATTTGTGTGATTGCTTCTGCTTGGCCCCTGCCGCGCTGCCCTTCGCAGCGCCCCTTCCCGACGAGTGCTCGTTCAGAGTGGAGAACTTAGCGCCGAATAATTCATCGTGGACGATGTACAAGTGAAACTCGAACTCCAACTCGGTGGCAATGTTATCCAGCAGATCCATTGAAAGTCCATAACAGCACTTTGTTCTGTAATTAGAGCGGAGGTGGTTTGGTTAAGTGATTGTGGGAGCTGTGTTATCCTTGTATGTCATTTTGTGATTTGACGGGGAAGTGTGAGGAGGGAGGGGGGAAGTGCAAGCGATGGAGTTTGCGGTTCAGGTGCTATGACATTTGAGACGTGAGATGCAGCTGCATGGAGGAGGAAGTTGTAAGCCGTTTGACTGAAGACAAATGAGAACCAAGAAAGTGCTTCACTGCACTGTTTACCTGGTGGCGGATGGAATGTGCACAACTCTAGAACTCACTCAGTCGGCTGCTGTTTCAAAGTGGGTGTCAAATTCCACTTTGGTGAGGAGATGAACATTTCTGAGTTCAGTGGGTGCTTGTTGCCAGAATAGTTTTGTTTCAAAAAGCCTTTGAGCTAGGTGCGGATCAAATGACGGTGATTTTGACAAATTTAAGTCTGAGGTGGAAGTTGGAAGCAGTCTTATCAGTGAGATGGTCAAGAGGGTACCACGACTTAGAATTGATCTGTTTTATCAGACCCACTTTACCCTAGTGGAGATTAAGGCTCATAATGAATCTTAGTACATCACCTTAGAGGGGGACGTCTCAGTCTCGTCCCAGATGTGGACGTTTACACTGGCGGCTCAAAAATGGACTGCGGAGTCGAAGTTTACTCCGAAGCACTTAACATATCCCCCTTTGTCACACTTCCAGACTAAGCTGGTATTATCCAGGCGGAAATGGTCGCTACACGAGAGGCCTGTCGTAAAGCAAGATCACACCAGAGCACTAGACCACAACATTCTTGTTCTTTTGATAGCGCTACATCCCGGGATAAACCTGGACCACAACACCGTTCAGTTTTATATGTTAACAGTCAATCTGCTGGGCGCCGTGACGCAGTGGGTAGGTGTGTCGACTCCTACGCTCGATGTTGTCGGTTCGATTCCCGAAAATTCACCTAAACATTTTTTCACGGCTCCACCTCTTTCGATGCACTGACAATGCCCAAAGAGTATAACTGTCTAGTAAAGGATTCTCAATCTCGCCGTTCGGAGTCAGCATTAAACTGTAGGTCCCCTCCACTCGTGAGAGAACAATAGCACGCATAACACGAGTGGTTGTTGAGAAGCTTGGCCCAGGTCCACCTCGGATTGTAGCGCCGCCATTATTATTATAGTCAAGCTGCTATTAGGGTTGTTGAGTCGGCCTCAAAGACAGTCAGGCAATGTCACTCTGAGCTGACTTCGATGAATGAACAGTGCAGCGTCACCTTAATTTGGATTCCAGGACTTAGCAACATTCTGGGAAATGAGAAAGCTGACGAACTCGCTAGATTAGTATCCGTACTTTATTGTTAGATCGCAATGAAAAATGACAATGCTCGGATTGGTCAGCGAAAGAATATCAGCACATTTCCTGAAGATATCCCGCAAAAACACACATCAAGTACGCCAGCAAGAAGGCATCGTTGGCGCAAAGAGCGCTCTCCCGAATGCTTCCGAACATCGGTGGACTCGGTAATGGGAGCAGAATACTTTCACGGGTAGTCAGTTCAGTTCTTTTAGACGCTCCTCCGATTTGGGCAGAAGCTTTGAAAATCGGGAAAAACCAAAAGGACCTTGACATCTGTGCATAGGCTCTGTGCAATAAGAGCAATAAGCGGCTTTAGGACAATCTCGGATGATGCTCGAAATGCTCCCCATTGTCATCATGGCAGACGAGTTCAAAAGGGTGTTTCACAGGCGAACACTGAATCTCATTTTGACCGCATGTTCCACTAAAGGGACAATGCATGTACGAGAGATCTCCAGTCCACTCGATCCTCCGCCATCGACTCAACTCATCAGGAGCTATGCCCAAGCGCAACCAGGCGAGCTTTTGGACCTGGTCCAACCATCTCTTCCTGGGTCTGGGCTACCTGATGGAATCGTATTCAAGAACAACAAGTTAGAAATATAAAAGGTGAAGAAAGAGCTACATCAAAAGCTCTGTGGCAGACTAGGTGGAACAATTCCACGAAAGGTAGATGGACGTATAAACTCATCCCCGACATTGTCACATGGATATCGCGGCCAATGGGAAACTGCAACTACCACATTGCGCAGTTCTTGTCCGGTCATGGAGGCTTTCGTTAATATCTCCACAAATATGGACACGTTAGCTCGTCCCTTTGCCCCGAATGTCCAAATGTGAAGGAGGATGGGGAACACGCAGTATTTCACCGTGGTCGCTTCTCAGAAGAAAGACAGTCGGTAAATGTACCTAGTCCAGAAGGCCTTATTTACTGCATGGCAACTTCAGACAATCATTGGAATGAAATTTGTGGTAGCTGTGCCTGCACTACGAAGAGCAGAAGTACAAAGAAGAGCCCATGATACCGCCTCCTTGAATATACCACAATTATTTCTAACCAGCCCTGCGAAGTAATACCTAACGACTGTCCCGCGGGGAGAGTGGTTGAAGTGTGTAGGGTGTGTAGTACGTAGGCGTATTCCCGAATAACACTCATCAACGCATAGAGTGGTCGAAAAATGAAAATAGTTATCATTTTAATTCTTAGATACACATTTGATCAAAAAAATAGATACACCTTACATTTTTCGTCTTTAGTGTTACACAGTGAAAGAAATGATTAAAGTTCGCAAAAAAGGCTAATATATTTTTATTCTATATACTTATTAAAAACTTAAAACATAAAAATATTTTCAATATTTACGTAAATAACTTTTTTATGAAAATTAAATTGTGTGATCAAAAAAGTAGATACATTGTAATTTTTTCCAAAATTTTTAAATTAAGAGCTAAAATGCTTACTTATTTCAGTTGCAAAACCAATTACCACTAATACCCTGGGAAGTTACGCTTTTGCATTACATTTTTTGCCATCCTTTTTACTGGTGATGAATGCTTGACATGTTTCTACTGGTATTTTGAACAAATTATCACTGTTAGTCCGTATTGGTAAATATTTGCTCAAACAATTTCTTCGTTAGGTGCGCCCACACATTTTCAATAGAGTTTAGGCCTAGAGATTGACTTGGCCAAGCTAGCAGGTCAATTTTGTTGTGAACAAAGCATTTTTTTACTAGTGTGGAAGTATGTTATGGAAGTATCCTGCTGAAAGACCTAACGCAGAGGCATGTTTTTCTTGGCGTTTGATAGCATTACCATTTGCAAAATGTCTTTAAAATCGGCTGCCGTCATATTGTTTGTAGTCTGGAATATGAAATCATCATTCTAAGAAAAAACATCCCCAGGCCATTATGTTGCCGGCTCCATGTTCCACTGTACTTTTTATGCAACGGTTATGAAATTCCTTGGCTTGAGAATCTATTCACTCTTTTCACAGTCATTTCCAAAGATATTAATCTTTGTTTCGTCGCTCAACAAAATATTTCGTTATTTATTTTCACCGATATCGCTCGTCCTATTTGCATCTGTCAGGGCAACTGTAGCCTCATGCTTAATTTTTTTCTCATCAGGCAAACTTTCCTAGCTATTCGTCCGAGAAGTTTGGCTTTTTGTAAGCCACAACGAATTCTTGGCGCACTAACGATGTTGTTAATTTCTGCGGAAATAGCTTTTGATAACTTAAAAGGGTCAGTTTTTGATAACATTATTATACGGCAATCATCCGCGGGGTTCGTTTTTTTTCGATCTGCCATAAAATTATTTTTGGGCTGCAGCTTTTAAAACATTTTGCGCTAAATAAAGTGACCGTTACACACTTTTCGCGATTTCACGTAGAGATTTTCCTTTTTTTTATGTGCGAAAGAAGCAAAACTTACTCTTCAGTAGTGCATTGACTATTTCGAGCCATGGTAAAACTAAAATGTTTTTATTTGATACCAAGCAATTACAATAAAATATTTTAAACATTTTTGACAAAAAACTCGCAAAGAAAATTATGATATAATTGAATTTTAATCACAATCTGAAGTGTATCTATTTTTTTGATCACACCATTTTTATGTGCTAACACAATTTTATCTTCATAAAAAAATTATTAACGTTAATGTTGAAAATATTGTTAAGTTTTAAGTTTTTAAAAAGTGTACAGAATTCAAATATATTAGCCCTTTTTGCAAACTTTAACCATTTCTTTCATTGTGCTACGCTAAAGACGAGACATATAAGGTATTTGGAGGTGTATCTATTATTTTGATCATTTGTGTATCTCAAAGTTTCCACATAAATCGATATATTGATACTTATCATTTCTTAATGATTACGCTCAGGTCTTCAAAATTCTCATGTCGATGGTCGACCGTTTTTGGCCAATATCTTGAAAACTATTAGGGTCAGAATGCTTGAAGTGAAAGTATTCAATGAAGCCAAGTTTTTGTGATTTTTTTCAGATTTTTAAACACTTTGGTTTAGAAATGGCAAGGGGGACGCATTAAAAAAAAAATTGGAGCTCCATATTTTCCAAACAGTACTTTGGATAAAAAAGTCTTGAAAGAAACCTCCACCTCATTTCGAAAGATCTGTCGATTGATATATATTTCGATGGGGTGCGACAATTTTTCAAAATTATATTAAACTTTACCTGTACTTGAGCCATGGCCTTATTTTTTAAATTTGGGTGCATATCTAATTCCAAAATTTCATGGCGATATCTTTATAAACTTCGGAGATAAAAAGTGTGACAGACACGACGGAAGGACGGACGGACGGACGGATGGACACACCGAAATTATAGAGGTTCCGTTTTTGTAGACGGAACCTTAAAAAAAGCAATGGCTATTAGTAGGGATGGAAGAGGTAAATATTTGCCATATGTTACATTTAATAACTATCCTTAAAGCATTTACTTAAGATTTAAAGGAAAATATCAGTGCTTCTTGTAGAAATGCTGCGTTTTCTTATCGATTTAAAATGACACCTCTTGTTGAATGACCCAACATTGAGCACATATGCACGCGGATTGCTGTTTGAATGTTCTCATTCACTGCACACCCTTTTATTTTATTCACAAGCATTTAAGATCTACTTCTTTTTATAAAAAGGAACCAACAGTAGTCTGAGAGTCAGATTGTAACCTCTTATTGGATTCCATTTAATTCCGTGAAGTAATCAGCGATGTTAACATAGAAACAAATGAAATTCCCACGCAATTACTGAAGAAGCTTGCAAAAAGTGTAACATCACGCTCCGATAGGGCAGAGTAAATGAATTAAGTTTCGCCAACACAGCAACGTCATTATCTTAGCCAAAACTACCGAGATTCGTTAGCTCCAATAAACTCAAAAGCGAACCCCCCTTTTCCGCTGTAACTGCATGCACTTAGTAGTTGTAAACTTTTGTCCAACGAGACAAGGAAACTTACACAATTTCAATTGCATGCAAAGTTTTACAACGAGTTCTAATAAATATTTAAGACGTCGAACTCGTTTCAGATACTCCACGAGCAAGCAAGAGTTTTGATTGGTATTCTTGCAGAATACCGCTAAACGCAAGTTATTAAGGAATTGTCTGTGTAATTTGAGTGGCAGATGTGCGAAGGTATGGATTAAACGTTTGCGGGGATATGGAATGGGGTTGGGGTGGCCCCGAACATTAATTTCAGCTAAAGCGGGAGATTTTGAGTTTAAGGAGTAAGAAAAACCGGCTGTCGCAGGGAAGTGGTCTTGAAAGTTTAACTGCAACATTCCACGACAATATACTACCACTTCTGGTGGCTGCCTCCAAGTTTCGTTCGCATTGACAGTTCCCGTGGCTGGAACAATGGATGAGGACAATTGTTTGGATCTTCAGCTAATGGAACATGGATGTAACTGAGCACATTGTTCCACAATTCTGTAGCGGGATGAGTGGGCTGGGGTGACCCATATTTTAAGGAACCATGCGGCTATGAGGATGGATGGATGGTCGGGAGAACATTCTTCTTCAGGATTTAATGGGAGTGTAAAGACACACTCGTAGGAACGTTGATTGAGAGCGTTTCTTCTCAGTTTTGGTTTGATGCCCTGCGAGTTTTTGCTTCGCCATTCAAAATGGAGTCTATTCTGAGAACTAAGAAGCAGGAGTCCTTTTTGGGTCGAAGGTAGTTAAATGTCTAGCTCAAGTCACTCTTGTCACCTGGACCAATCTGGAATTGTGGCTGGGTATCCATAAAACTCACGCTGTTCGAATTACTAGACACTCGACTACGTGTTCCCTTCTCAATGAATTTCACCAAACTTCCATCGCAATCGCGAAAAACCACACCTCCAGTGGAACCCTTATTCACATTTATTTCCCAACCCAATTCCAAAATGTTCCCTTTTTCACTGCTTGCAGCAAATCAAAACAAAACGGTCCCTTAAACGCAAGCCAATTATTGTGTGCGCCCTCAACGCGAACGCATAAACCGAAAACTCCACCACCAACTTTTAAAAATTCATTTAAATGAACACATCGCTCAGCGGACCGGCAGAGCAGCAGTCGTTGTTTGCCAAAAAAGAAACCCGATTGGGGAGAGGGACCTTAAATATTTAATTTCATTTCCACAGCAGCCGTGGGGGATTAACACATACCCGCCGTGTCGGTTAACACAATCGACCACCAGCTGGGACTGTCGTCAGCTGAACACTGTGCCGGCAGCGCGAATAATTATGTACGTTGATTTGCTGCGTGATTAGCGCATGAATGAGCATATCAACGTCAAGGTCTTTTGATTTTAATTTTCTTTTCAAGGGAAGAACAACATTATCCAAGGGCGTGATGGGTTTTGTGATATGTGACCTTTAAGAGGCTGACGTGAAATGTCAAGGTTCATGGGCGGGATGTTGAAATGAGACCGATTAATTCAAATTTCTGCAAATCCAGTGGATGACAAACTATTCATATCCTCATCCTCATCCTCATCCTCATCCTCATCCTCATCCTCATCCTCATCCTCATCCTCATCCTCATCCTCATCCTCATCCTCATCCTCATCCTCATCCTCATCCTCATCCTCATCCTCATCCTCATCCTCATCCTCATCCTCATCCTCATCCTCATCCTCATCCTCATCCTCATCCTCATCCTCATCCTCATCCTCATCCTCATCCTCATCCTCATCCTCATCCTCATCCTCATCCTCATCCTCATCCTCATCCTCATCCTCATCCTCATCCTCATCCTCATCCTCATCCTCATCCTCATCCTCATCCTCATCCTCATCCTCATCCTCATCCTCATCCTCATCCTCATCCTCATCCTCATCCTCATCCTCATCCTCATCCTCATCCTCATCCTCATCCTCATCCTCATCCTCATCCTCATCCTCATCCTCATCCTCATCCTCATCCTCATCCTCATCCTCATCCTCATCCTCATCCTCATCCTCATCCTCATCCTCATCCTCATCCTCATCCTCATCCTCATCCTCATCCTCATCCTCATCCTCATCCTCATCCTCATCCTCATCCTCATCCTCATCCTCATCCTCATCCTCATCCTCATCCTCATCCTCATCCTCATCCTCATCCTCATCCTCATCCTCATCCTCATCCTCATCCTCATCCTCATCCTCATCCTCATCCTCATCCTCATCCTCATCCTCATCCTCATCCTCATCCTCATCCTCATCCTCATCCTCATCCTCATCCTCATCCTCATCCTCATCCTCATCCTCATCCTCATCCTCATCCTCATCCTCATCCTCATCCTCATCCTCATCCTCATCCTCATCCTCATCCTCATCCTCATCCTCATCCTCATCCTCATCCTCATCCTCATCCTCATCCTCATCCTCATCCTCATCCTTTTTGAATGAATTTTAAAATGAAAAAGATTTACTTACTCGTACATTGGATTGGGGAACGTTCCAGTCTCATCTGAAGGCACCTCGCCGCCATGCTCCAGGATGTCCTCGGTGAAGCGATGCTTTGTCTCAATGTTATTGAACATAATCGTCAGATTATGCTTCCTATTCGGCAACAATCGATGACACGGCAGTCCTCGAAGGCACAAGCCGTCCTCATCCAATTCGGATGCCATGACGAAGGGCGGCGCTAAGGCAGTGACCACACGAAATATCGTCCGTGACTTCGCGGACAGTCCTATCGAAGATGCAACGCTGTATAGGGCCAATCTAATGTTAGACTTACGTCGTTGTTCTTTACCTGAGACAACAATATCTCCGCCCGGCCAGACGATTGTGTCCAAGTGCACATTCCTCCCCGAAATGAGACCGACACGACGCCATTTGGTCGAAGGATAACGTTGCCTCCGCTGCTGGCCCCGATGCCGGACTATTGTCATCTCGTCCTCGAACAGTTGCAACTGTCGCCCATTACCGTCGGGGACCAGATTTAGAATTTCAAATTTTGTTATCAAAGGATGCTCCCGGTTGCCGCCGTCAAACGTAAGGTCCCCGGACATTGCCTGCGCCGTTGATGTCTTGAGTGCTCTGCAAACGAGAAGAAAAAAAGGAAACCACAAATAAAATCCGTTTCTTATTTTTATACGCCGCACACACACAGCACAAAAAAAGGGTCAACGATACACAAAAATCCCTGAACCGCATAAAGGACATAAAGGATGCTTTACACAGGCCCCAACAAAATAGTTTGCCCTCCCATGGCCCACAAAGCACAAAAAACTGTTGTGAACCCGCTCCAAATGTCTCGGCGAAGTGGCAAACCGCCCCCACCGCCACACCCGCCCGCACAGGACACCGCCATAAAGATTCACAGTTTATGCGTCCCGAGATAGCCGCTCGGGGAGCAGATCTTCTCGAGCATGCTTTGTGTCCCCTGCCCAGTGCCGCCGCTGTGAGAACAGAATGTGTTGTCCAAGATCAAATCGCTCTCGAGCGAGGCAGGGGGATCGTCCTTTGATTCCTCCCAGCTGTCATGACGAGGACGACACTACAGATAATGATGATGAAAAAGAACATAAAGCGAAATGTTATCGCCGCCATTCATGTGCATAGAATTCAATTGAAACGGAATCTGGGCACTGCCGGAGTGGGCCATTGGATTTATTCGCCACCCCGGTTATCCCTTTGATTCCTGCAGGGGGATGTGTCGCACAACCGTTCCCCTCGGCAAGCAAATTGAATTGATTGTGGGAAATTGGTTTCGTTTCAGCGTGCTCTCCGAGCGATTGCTGCGGGAGCGGTGCCTAGTCGGTGATGTATTTTCACCCGGGGATTAAATTCGATTGAGTTTTCCGACTGAAGTGTGAATTCCTAAAAGCAACTGAAAAGGAAAACAGTTGGCTGATGAGTTATTTATTCACTCCGTGGATGTTTTTAGTCAAAAGTGAGGGGGTCTGAGTGGAGTGAGGTCTGGAAGTGGGGGTGTTTCAATATGAAGTCCCAATTACAACTAAAAGTAAAATGCATCCCCTTTTCGTCTGCTCATTGGGTGTCAATTGTGCAACGTTGCATTGACATTTCAAGGGGTCTTTGACAATGCTGTTAACTATGCTTTAAGTCGGGGAAAAGTACTTGTTTGGGATTCATTTCTGAAAAGTAATCACGTCCAATTCTGTTGCCGTCGGAAGTAAAAATTTAAAACTGTGTTTGGCGCAAATTACTAGAAACGACTGAAAAAAGGACTCCAAGGTAATTTAAATATTAAATGACGGGAAGGACTAAGAGGCAATTTAAATTTTAAATGATTTTTCAGTCTTTTCTAGTCACGTCACACGTCGTTTCAGACGTTTTAAATACGAAACACACGTTACAATCGTTGTGTCAACGGTTGGACCAATTTTGTTGTACACAACAATTGCATCGTGTGTTTCCACACAACCGATGGTTGTACCGATATTGTATGGTCGCATGCATTGTATATTAAACAACCGCTGTCGCATACAACAGATTGCATCAAAGTTGTTTTTGAATACTCTCCGACTGCATCGATTTCAGTTGAGTTTCGGATGTTTTAGTGGCGGGCTAATTTATAATAATAATAATAATGGCGGCGCTACAGTCCGAGGTGGACCTGTCCCTAGCTTCTCAGCAACCACTCGTGTTGTGCGTGCTATTGTTCTGTCACGAGCGGAGGGGACCTACAGTTTGATGCCGACTCCGAACGGAGAGAAGCTTTTTCTAGACAGTTATACTCTTTGAGCATTGTCAGTGACTCGAAAGAGGTGGAGCCGTGAAAAAATGTTTGATGTTTTTTTTTCGAGATTCGAACTGACGACCTCGAGCGTAGGAGTCGACGCACCTACCCACTACGCCACGGCGCCCGGGTTAATTTATTTATTTATTTATTTCTGCTTAATACAAGCGAACTTAATCTAACTTAATAAACTAAACTTAAGAACTAAAACATAACTTAGGGGGAAGAATGGCGAGTCTTAAGACCATTTCGGAGAGATGATTTTGAGAGGTGGAAGTCGAATGAGCGATTAGCGATGTTAGCAAAACGTAACATTCTGGAGATAGGGGATTAGATAAGATTAATTAGTACGGTGTGATCTAACGCGGAATAGAATACTAGATCTTAGGTAGTGGGAATTGGTGCTAAAGGAGACGAGTTCAAGTAGCTGGGGGCAATCTGTGTGACCAGTAAGTAGTTGGTGGAGGAAAAGTAAGTCTGCAATTTCGCGACGCTTTTCAAGAGATTCGAGACGTATAAGTTTTAGGCGTTCCGAATAGGGGGGCAAGTTAATTCTGTTAGCCCAGTTGAGATCGCGAAGGGCAAAACGTAAGAATCTGCGTTGGACGGCTTCTATACGTTGGATGTGAACAAGATAGTAGGGGGACCAGACCGGACTGGCATATTCAAGGATAAGTCTAACGAAGGTGACATACAGAGACTTAGTGACATAGGGGTTTGAAAATTCTTTTGACCAACGTTTAACAAAGCCTAGTGCAGAGTTGGCTCTATTAAATATGTTATCGATATGGGAACGGAAGTTAAGTTCCCGATCGCAGATTACACCGAGATCACGCTGAGAACAGACGGAAGGAATTAATTCATTGCATAGGAAGTAATTTCTAGCCGGTTACAGTCGTTTTCGGGAGAATGTAATAGATTGACATTTGCTGACATTCAACTGGAGAAAGTTTTTCTTACACCAAACAGAGAATCTATTGAGATCACGTTGAAGGGGTTTAGAGTCAGAGGGAGAAGAGATGCAATTAAAGATTTTCATATCATCGGCGTAAACAGAAAGTTGAGAGTTCTTGATGATGTAGACAACATCATTCGTAGTAAAGACGAAAATTAAAGGACCCAGGTGGCTACCCAGCGGAACACCTGATGTAGCGTTAAAAGACTTGGAGACAACAGATCTAAATAAAACTTCATATTTTCTTCGTTCCAAATATGAATTTACCCATTTGACGAGACTTGGTGGGAAACCTAGAGCGTTTAATTTGAACAAAATAATATCGTGTGATATTTTATCAAATGCTTTGCTGAAGTCGGTAGCTATCACGTCGACTTCTTTCCCATGTTCAAATGCGCGTAGTGCTTCAGAGACAAATTGCGTGAGATTCGTCGTGGTCGACCTGCCCTTGAGAAAACCGTGTTGTGAAGAAGAAAACAAAGATTTGCAATCATAAACGATGCTTTCAAAAACTTTAGGAATGCAAGAAAGTTTGGCTATAGGGCGGTAGTTATTTATCTCATTTTTTCAGCCTTTCTTATGTATAGGAACAATGAATGAATTCTTCCAAGGCGGTAGGAAGGATCCTTGCGAGGTGGACATAAGGAAGAGCGACGTCAGAGGTTGGGCCAAGAGTTTTGCGCATTTTTTGAGAACTATTGCCGGTAACCCATCGGGACCAGGAGTATAATCGTCCTTTAATATAATAATAATAATATAATAACGGCGGCGCTACAGTCCGAGGTGGACCTGGGCCTAGCTTCTCAGCAACCACTCGTGTTGTGCGTGCTATTGTTCTCTCACGAGCGGAGGGGACCTACAGTTTAATGCCGACTCCGAACGGCGAGATTGAGAAGCTTTTTTCTAGACAGTTATACTCCTTGAGCATTGTCAGTGCCTCGAAAGAGGTGGAGCCGTGAAAAAATGTTTGATGTTTTTTTCGAGATTCGAACTGACGACCTCGAGCGTAGGAGTCGACGCACCTACCCACTACGCCACGGCGCCCACATAATCGTCCTTTAGGTTATTTAATTTCTCTTCAACGATGGGGACGGTGATGTTGATGGAAACTAGTGAAGTTTGGGCGCAGTTGTTCATGTAGGAGAAATAATCAACATCAACGTCAGTGGAATCGTCGGAGTACGACTGACTGAAGAAGTCCGCGAACAGGTTTGCAATAGTTTGCGGGTCTGACGAAACTGTATCTTCGAATTTAAGAGTTGTAGGATAGTTATCACATTTCCGTTTGGTATTAACGAAATGATAAAAGCTCTTGGGATCTGTAATGAGATTAGATTGCATTCGGTTGATGTACTCTTGGTAAAGACGTTCATTTTGGTCAGCAAATTGTACTCGTAAATGAAATCGCTGGTATATGGAGTAGTCAAAACCAGACCAAGATTTTAAATAGGTTTCCCAGAGTTTGTTTCTCTTGTTGCGAAGCGAGAGTAGGTGTTTGTTATACCAAGGTGGGGAGGAAGTAGAGGTTCTGGTGGTCTTATACGGGACTGATTTTAGAATGCAATCAAAAATTATAGAGTAAAAGGACGAAAGAGCAGGCTAAGGTTAAGTGATTTCGAATTATCTGCTCGAATGACGAATCAAATGCCCGGTTGTATGTAAATTGTACGAAGATTGTATAAGGTTTGTGGGCTTTCAACAGTTGGTCCGATATCGGCACAACCATTGTATCGTGTATTTCCTACTTCAGACTATGCAACGAATTTCAACAAAATCGAGGCTGTATACTGTTCAGAACTTCACCCCCCGATTCACCAAGTTGGACTTTGTTATGAAACGCTTGAAATTAACGGTGAACAAATAGTGAATTAAAGCTTGCTACGAAAAAATTAACAGAGACAAAAATGCACTGCAAACCCGAACTAACTAGCTTGGCTAAATATTTTTGACAAGAGCTGGAACGAAAGTGAGATTTACACAAAAATTCTTAACGTACCTAATGTCGCAAGCATGGTATCAAATGCTTTCTTTCATGAGAAATGGATGCCAGAAATTAAAATAGCTGACGATCAGAAAGATTTTACAAGCAAAAAAAACACGTTTATTTTTGGATGCATTTGGGCTTCCGGCGCATAGACTAACCTGATTACAAAGTCAATGGCGGCGCTACAGTCCGAGGTGGACCTGGGCCTAGCTTCTCAACAACCACTCGTGTTGTGCGTGCTATTGTTCTCTCACGAGTGGAGGGGACCTACAGTTTAATGCCGATTCCCAACGGCGAGATTGAGAAGCTTTTCCTAGACAGTTATACTCTTTGAGCATTGTCAGTGACTCGAAAGAGGTGGAGCCGTGAAAAAATGTTTAGGTGAATTTTCGAGATTCGAACCGACGACCTCGAGCGTAGGAGTCGACGCACCTTTTTTTTTTTTTTTTTTTTTTTTCAAACGTATTTTTTTATTTTATTTAAACAAAATTTCTTACATGCTAGATATAAAAATACTTAAAACTAGCTTATATAAACTAAACATATGTTTTACTTATCTAACTTACTGACCCTATGCGGGTGCTCTAAGCTAACCTAATCTTAGTATAGTTTGCCTTTCGGCGCAAGGGTTTTTCTTTTTTTTTCCTTTTTTATTATTTAAAAAAAAAAAAATAAAAATAAAAACTTATAACTAGGCCAAGAAAATTTAAAAAACTTGGCATAAGCAATTCATTTTTTTTTCTTAAAACTACTTAACCTAACTTAAAATAACTTATCCTAACATACAAACTACCTTAAAAAACTATCTTGACTATGTCCGTAACAACATACGGACGCGTGCACCAGGGCGTAAGTACAATGTATGCATTTCATACATTTAATACGCCGTGGTGCACCTTTTTTTTGTGTTTTGTATGTTTTTTTTTTTTTTTTTTTTTTTTTTTTTTTTTTTTTTTTTTTTTTTTTTTTTTTTTTTTTTTTTTTTTTTTTTCTTAATCTACCTAATATATAATAACCTAAACTATGTGAGTTGGCCACCAAAGCTCAACCAAAAAAGTACTGCTCTACGAAGTTAGCGGCGGCGAAGGCTGATTTTGGTGCAACCACCAATAAAAATGCCGTTCTTTGGCAGACTCTGTCCTGTCCCGGGCAGAGATCGCCCTGCTGAACCGAAGAAGATCCTCGTGGCTGCGAGCGACGTCCGGCTCGTATTGGAGTCGCCTGTCCACTGTTCGGCGTACGACATGGAAGATAATAGGACATCCTTCCATATCCTGGATCAGGCCTTTCTCATCCAAATAGAGGAATGCTTCGGGAGGAATAAAGCCGTTCAGGCGCACCTTCTCATTGTACATTACATTGGGGTAGTAAGCCCCAAAGATCAGACCATTGGTTGAAGTCATAGCTCGTGCAACATGCCTTCGAATCAGTTTAATAATAAAATTATCTATCCTGATCAGGTTTGCCTCGTTGTACAAGACCTCGTTAGGATAGAATTTCTTGTACTCGGATTCGGGTGTGCGATACAAACGGAGGCAGGCCCGAAGACACTGCCTCTCGAACACCCTCATCTGTTCCATCTGGGAAGGACTCACGTTGAACCACACTGGACAACCGTATACCATGACTGGCCGGATGAGGACCATGTAGCAGATTACCTTCACCCTGGTATCAAGCTGGCTGCTATAAAACAACCTTCTTGCCACGGCAAAGGCTTTCTTGGCTTTCGTCAGAGCAGCAGCTATATGTCTGTCGAAATATAGATACTGATCCAACCAAATGCCTAAGTACCTGACTACACTTTTCACTGCTAACGGCTCCCCCTGCGGGTCAACTATGCCGAACTTGCGCCAGTTTCTTTTCGTATCCCCCGAGGCCTTGGACAGCGGGGTTCTGAACAGAATAGTTTCACACTTCCGGAAGTTGATTTTCAACTTCCAGTCGTCGCAAAATCGCTGAATCTTATCGAAGTCACGCTGCAACAAGATATTTATTACTTCAACCTTAGGACCCGATCTGTACGCTATCAGATCATCGGCATACGCTATTAAGTTTGGCATTGAACCTATAAGATCGCTAGTGAATATAGCGAACAGAATCGGCGAGCCAACTGCCCCCTGTTGCAACCCATTTTTTATGTGGAATATTGTGGTAGAAGTTACGTTGCCATTTTTCACAACGAACCTCCTTCCTGTGATCATATCATAGATCATATATAGCAATGGTTTACTGATACCCAGCCTGACCAACTTGAGGAAAAGGCCTTCTAGCCATACGGTGTCGAACGCCTTCTCCATGTCTATCAGGCAGGCACCCGTGCATTCGGTCTTGTTATTATTCCATTGAATGTCGGATACCAATTTGGACGCGGCATGTGTTGTATCATGCCCCGCCCTGAAGCCGAATTGGTTATCCGGTATAATTTGTTTTTCCTCGACCCATTCTTTCAGAGTTCTAATGACAATCTTCTCAAAGACTTTGCTTATACACGGAAGAAGACTTATCGACCGGAGATTTGTCGGGATTGAAGTATCTTTGTCCCGTTTAGGGATCGGTTGTACCACCGCCGTTTTCCAGTGGGCTGGGTAATAAGCATTACTCAGCGCATTGTTAAACAGGACTGTGTATACATCCACCGCCTCGGAGGGGAGATGGTGCAGAACAATATTCGGTATACCATCGATTCCCACTGACTTCTTCTTCTTCAGTGAGTTGAAGATACCCTGGAGTTCATCTCTCGAGATAAGGATGGAGTTGTTTCCATCATCGGCGACGACATTATTTGCCAGAAAATCGTCATTGAACCTGGTGAAACCAGGGTTCTCAGATCGCCATTGATTTATCTCATTCCGGAGATAGAAGTGGTTCAGCAAGGCTCTGTTCTCCAAGTCGTGGTTACGACAACGGGGTTCGTTGACCGTGTACACTTCCTGGAAGACAGCACCAATTGCTTTCACCTTCTCCTGGGGATCCTCAACTACGAAGAAGTCGTTGTCGAGCACTGCCCCATCTGGATCGATGCCAACTGACGTCAGTAAGTTTGCGTTATTTGTCGTTCTGTCAAGTCGAACGGTCTGAATGTCGTTCTGATCTTTTCTCCGGAAGATTTTATTTACTTGCGGGAACATACTCGGGTTGTTGGATATTACAGCCCGAATTTTATTGCCCCAGTGCAAGCTTACAGCTAGGCTGTACTGTTCGCGAATTAATTGTTGGAGTATTTTGATCTCCGACTTCAATGACCGTACTTCGGCGTTTTGTGGATCTGTAAAACGTCTGTACAAGAGCTTAAGTCTTGACAGCAGTCTACTCTTTTGCACGTGGAGTGCATCGATGGTAACATTCCGATAGACGTCGCCGTCATCGGTTTGTGCTACCTTCGGAATTGTTTTGTCCATTGTACGTTTTATTATGTCGTCCATTTGTACGAGGTACCTGTCAACCTCTTCGTTCGTCAGGTTTCGAGTCGACGCACCTACCCACTACGCCACGGCGCTCTCGTGGGTTCTATTTTCAATATTCGCATTATTGGTATTAGCATTCATGGTATAAACTAATGAAGAAGAATGTCGGAAGGATAACTCCGAGTACAGAAGGCATAAAACAAAAAATTTCGAAGTAGTTACACTGCCGAGACCTGCTGCTTTCATCGACTACCACTCAAATGCACGCCAGTTTGGTATTTTAATCTAAGAAGGTACTTCCGCAACGACTTGACCCACGAGAGTGCTTCTGGAAAACACTAAAAGGTTGGCTCCTGCTTTTCTGTGACTCTTCGACTTTACTCTGCAAAAGATGTGCTCAAACAGAAAAGGGTGTAATTTTTGGTGGTCATTTAATTTTGGGATACTGTCCTTACTAATAATGGCGGCGCCACAGTCCGAAGTGGACCTGGGCCAAACTTTTCAGCAACCACTCGTGTTGTGCGTGATATTGTCCTCTCACGAGTGGAGGAGACCTACAGTTTAATGCCGACTACGAACGGCGAGATTGAGAAGCATTCGAAAGACTCGAAAGAGGTGGAGCCGTGAACAATTTTTTTTTGAAAAATTGTTTGTCTGAACTTGGATTCGAACCTAGACTGTGAAAGTCCAATACGCATGGATCGACGCACGAACCCACACGGCCACGGTGCCCACTAAGGATACTATCCTTACTTAGGAGATTAATAAATGAAGGATTCTGACAAGGTGATGTGAAACAAGTCCAACAATTTTCAAAATCGAAATTAGGCCAATAACCCAGTTTGGCTTTATTTCCTTTTCTTAAACGAAATATTTTTGCGTTATTTCGATTTGAAGGCTTAAATCAACCTCCAACGAAATTTGCTCTTGTTTCCATATCAAAAGCGAAATAAAACCAAATTGCGGTAAAAATCAGTTTTGACAATACCTGATATGTATTTATGTAAAAAATGTTTGCAAATGCGTTGTGACTTTATAATTCACGAACGGTCAAACCAAATTCAATAAAATTCGTAGGGCTTGTTCGCATGGTCGTGTAGATGGTTTATCTAAAGTAGTGCACTAAATTGGTCGACGCGTTCGTAAGTCATAACACACTTGTGTCAACATCTGATTTTGTCCTTGTAAAAAAACAAAAACAAATACGTAGGCGCTTATAAGCTTGCGCTATATGTGTGCTGATGTCATACACACACCATACATTGACAGCTGTCAGTGAATGATCATGTTAAGGTTCTTTTTCACCGAACTCGCATTGTGAACGAATGTAATCGGCAAGAGTCGCAATTGATTTTTTCTTGTTGTTTATTGAACAAAAAGTTTTTTTTCAAACTTGCACCTAAACATCATCAAACTTAACTCAATTTTTTTATCGTTTAAATACAAACGTATGTACATGTGCACATTTTATTCGTTCTTGCCGGTAAGTGTTGTTGATTTGTTGTTTTTGGTGTACGAATAATTGTATAATTGAAGCAATGATGCTTAATATAGTGTGTATGCAAACCTATGTTAATAAAATCGTAGTAGTAATGTCTGTCTGTTTGATTGTTCGGGCTAATCTCCGAAACGGCTGGACCGATTTCAATGAAGCCTTGCAGGAATGAAGAGGAAGTTGTCAAGAGTGACTTGGCCGTTTTTTATTTGCGGGGACACGCCCACCATATAGGGCGTAGCGAAGCACGGTGGATACTCTAATATTCCCATAAAGTTTTCCCAAGAGGCTGCCTTTCACAGGTTAGGAACAAATTTCGTTCCGAACTCATGAGTTCTCCTAGGACCAATCGTAGACGGACACATTTGAGACAACGCTTATGAATGTAGTCGATCCCTAACCGACTCTTAATGTCTTTAGCCAAGGTCTAGGCCGAGCAATATTTCAACCAAACAAACCATTGAAGGATATTGAACTACGGGTCACATCTCTGGAATGATATCCCCTGAGCTAGATGCAAAGGGATCCAAAAAGTTGTTTCTTGATAGATCAAAAATTAGGACCTTTTCTTTTTTTTCGGAGGATTTTTGAAGCACTACTGGAGCACTCAGACTCAAAACTACTCCAGTGCCCTTAATTTGATCCCAACGGCAAATAATGACTGGACCAGATTCGATTTCACTGGGATTCGAACCTGGGACCCCTCTAACTTGGGGCAGGCACTTAACCAACCGCGCCATCCTGTCGTATGAGGATTTTGGTTAGTGTCATTACAAGACAGGGCAGCATAGACGAATATGTCAGATGACACGAAACAAGCTGGCTAGTCGAAGAGGAAGTAGTAAATGCTTTACTTCTTCTCTGTACTTATCTAGCCCTGACGTCCCTTAGATGCCTCCATCCGGGGGCCTACATCTTTGCCACCATTTGTTACCTCAGCATCTAACAACAGTCTTCTACGCTACATCAGAAGTTCAAAATGATTTCCTACAAGTGGACAAGTGGATTAACCCGGGATCACTCCGCGTGGCGGCACAATGGACCTACTCTCCTCCAAGGGCACAATTAAGCCACTTTAACCTACCTACCTAAGGCAGTCAAGTATGGAACGGAGCTTGTTCAAGACAGTGATCTGCCTGGTGTCTCTCAACATATGAGATATCAGTAGCTCTGGCCACTCTATCTTAAACCAGTACTGTCTCGATATAGAGAGACGGATCTAGCCTTGGAATAAACTGTCAAAATGAAGGCCCTCTTGATTATGATTTTGATACAAATTTCTCTCGTTTTTGGTTGTAAAGGAAACGCCCCGATCATTCAAACATCCAACAAGGGCCCCCTCTCGCCTTTAAAGAGCTTGAATCACATTGTTTTGATGCTCCCATTTTTAAGGATGCCAAGATATATGAGGACCCGTCTTTCTTAGACGACTATCGACGACTGGATGGCGCGGTTGGTTAAGTGCCTTCCCTAAGTTAGAGGGGTCCCAGGTTCGAATCCTGGTGAAAACAAAGTAACCTAACCTAGACGACTATCACAGAAGAACATATTGACATGCATAACAATCAAGAGGAGTTCTGCTTTATTATCACCAGCACAAGAGCTGAATTTAAACTCCACATCGAGATGGAAGAGCACACGTCGGAATGACAGACGATGTTTATCCTTGAAATACCTAGAAGCATGTAAGTCATTTACTCTGACTCCTAAATACTGTGCATTTAATACCCCCGCACACATGTGTTCAAATGCAAAGGCATTAACTTGATTAAAGCCACGCTGGAGAAGTGAATTGAGCATCGACATGCATTGCCAGTTCCGCCCGCCGAACCCCGCGTTACCACAACTCACCGCATCGAAACAAATGACTTCAAGGACCGCGCACAAATGAGAAATTCACTCGTCGAATGCCACCGCTCCTGTGCGGGTGTGTGACTCCGTGGGCGTGTGGGTGGACTTGTGTTCATCAGATACGTTAACGAATTGAGTGCAATTTTTCGCTAGAGTTTAATTCTCTCGATACTTGTGCAATCTGTAATTGAAAATCCAGTTCAGCCCGCACACATGCGGAGCGAAGTGATATTAATTAATTTCGATGAACGCCGACAGAAGGCTATGCCGGCAAAAATATCGAGCACGTGAGCTACGGGCGACCACAAGTGCAAAGGAGGATATTCTCTGGGGGTTGTCCGGCGCACAAAGTGGCGAATAGTGTGCATTATCTAAAGCCTCAAGCTCAATTATATTGTGACGGTGGAAAATCGGAAAATCGGAAAATCGGGGGGATGGCAGTGGGAAGTGGGATGTGCATTCCATCGCTCGAGTATGTGGGGCAAATTCGATGAATGGATGCTTTCAGCTGCAAGTCGATGGCATGGATGCACACGCAGAGCCGGAGAAAATTATATCGGATTTGGGTTAAGCGATATGTGTTAACGGGTTTTGTTTTTAATTTGTCGAACGCTTTTGTCAAGTGATTCATCCTTTTTTTCCCGGTTTATTTGTTTGTTTTCGTTTTTTGCTGGTGGAGTGTGAAGCTGGTTGTATGTGGGTTGCGGTTCGGTTAATCCGGAATGAATAATTATTTCAGTGATACTGTGGCTTCCTTTGTTTTGGGCGATGGGATTTAGGAGGGAAAGTGCTGCCAGGTCTATGCTAACAAACTCAAGTGGGGACTTAATAAACAAAACATTCTACTAGTCAATTTAGAGTTGAAGCAATGCAATGCGCTGTGATTACACTTAAAAAACTGGATCATTGTAAGTTAGAGTGGGGGATTCAATGGAACACCACTTAATTTCTCTGCCACATGGTCTTTACTTCTTCAATACAAATATGGCTTCATTTCCGATGAGAAATTATTCTGATTTAAGAGCGTTTACGAGCTTGTATCCACTAAAACGAGCAGTTTTTGCTTTTAACACATGCTCAGCTCTTTTTTTAAGCAACGAGCATGGCAATCACCGAGTAGTGATGTGCCAAACCGAACATTGTCCAAACCGAGTTAATCCGAGTCGAAATTTAAGTAACTCGAGTTGAAATCGAGTTGAAACCGAGTCAGCTAACTCGGTTTGGCCCTTTTCGAGGCGATTCTTTCGGCAATTACATTTCTTTTCTTAACCTAATGTGCGAACTCTAAGTTTAGTAATGGAATAAAATATATGCCAAAATTCTGCCGTGTTATACCTACAAAAAGTCAATCTACTAAAGAATTCTTTCATCACACTTTTGAATATTTTTTCCCGTATTTCGAAATATTTCGAATAACAGCTTGTTCTTTTAATACATGAATGGTTTGCGTAGAATTTATCTTCAAAGCCCCAGAGAAAATATTCTAATCATCTCGGCGATTACTCAATATTTAGGAAATTTGCCATTACTTCACAAGTTGCGTGGCATGCGACGTGTCGTTTTGAAAATAAACATCATCCATCTGAGGCACCTAGTGTAGCATCGATTTCAGACGAAAAATGAATTCGACATAGTTCAATAATTCACTAGAACAGTCACACCAGCATAATTTTCGAAAACAAATGTGGCCCAGTAACACCCCCTTCGATTCTGAACAAGTGGTTACTGACAGGTCCATACAGGACTATTGAACCAAAAGAAGTAAAAGTAACACCGCAAACCCGAAAAAAGAGAGCTGTGACTCTTTGTAGTATGGAGAGGTTAATTCATTTGGGTTTTCGGAGCCTTATACGCGACAGTTGTTGTAGAAGTTAAGCCCAAGTCCACCTCGGTCTGCAGCGCCACAATATTTATCATTGTCATAAAGTTAAAGCCAAACTTTTTTTTTTTGAGGTGCGAAATGAATATCGTGCATATTTATTAGTTCCGTTCAAAGGATTTGAAATCAAGGCCTTAAGAGTTGCAACTGAGAAAGTTAATCGGTTCTCCAGGCAGAATATATGTTAAGATACGAAAGATTGCTCTTGCATGAGCCAATGCGCACTTTGAACCTCTTCCGGATTTGATTTGGTAGCAGTATCTTTGCCAACCTGCAGCTGTGTTTATTTTCTTGTATTCTTAACCCTCCTTTCAGTCCGATGAACAGAATTCTTTTCTGCTCATCTCCAATTCATGACCCTTTCAATTGAGTGCTTCATTTGGTTTGAGGTTGTTGGGTGATCCCTCTTATGCTCCCAATGTGGTTGTAAGTTTTAATTTGAAAAAATTAGATTCATTTCCAAATTTTGATTTAACGTGATGTAAGGGGATACACTATTTTTCCTTAATTTATTCAGTCTTAGCCAGACAGACAAATGATGGTAAGTGTAATCACTGTATACGACTGGATGGCGCAGTTGGTTAAGTGCCTGCCCCAAGTTAGAGGGATCCCAGGTTCGAATCCCAGTGAAATCGAATCTGGTTCAGTCACCATTTGCCGTTGGGATCAAATTAACAGCACTGGAGTAGGTCGCTACCTGGCTGTACAATGGACCAGTTTTAAGTCTCAGCACTCCAGTAGAATTAAAAAAAAATCCTCAAAAAAAAAGTGTAATCACAGGACACTGCTTCATAGGTGGATATGTTAAAAGACTTGGCCTAATTTTCAATAACTTCTGCAGAAGTTGTCTGAAGAAAGAGAGGAAGAGGAGGATATTCTCCACCTTTAGTGCATATCTCCAGCTCTGGCTCATCTTATTAGAATTCCTACAACGTGCTTCAACATTTTGCAAGGTCTTCCAAATCTGTTCCAATAACACTCAATTTTTTCGCGTCATGTCTTTGCTTTGCTTTGCTCTGCAACGCATTCAACTAATCACGCAACCATTGCAGCGTTGCGCCACTTTTAGTTCATGTCAATTCCCTCACGGTATGCTTCCCTATCGTGCTGTACGATTGGGCCGAAATAGTTTTTAAATGTTACAATACTCGGTAAACTCGGTTTAAAAATATTCACAAATTCAAAATAAGGCGGTTTACATGATCCGACAAGTCGGACAGACTTGGTTGGATGAAAGTTTCTTCTTCTTCTTCTTCTTAGGGCGCTACAATCTGAGGTAGACCTGGGCCTCACCCAACATGCCCCTCCAGCCATCACAATCTTTCGCCAGCTGTCTCCAGTTTCGCACACCAAGCCGTCCGAGGTCCCCCTCGACTTGTGTGCGCCACCTTGTACGTGGACGTCCTCTGTTGCGTTGTCCCATAGGCTCAGAGACGAAGACTCTTCGGGCCGGAGCTAAGTTGTCCATACGCTCTACATGGCCCAGCCATCTTAGGCGTTGAATCCGTAGACGCCTGGCTAGACTCATGTCGCTGTACAGCCCATACAGTTCGTGGTTAAACCTTCTCCTCCAAATGCCATCAACGCAAACAGGACCAAAGATCGCGCGCAGAACTTTTCTCTCGAAAAGACCAAGGGACTGTTCATCCGCTTGGGATATTGTCCATGCCTCTGCGCCGTACAGCAGGACTGGGATGATCAAGGTCTTATATAAAGTCAGCTTGGTCTTCCGAGAGAGGGCTCTACTACTCAATTACCTTTTGAGCCCATAAAAACAGCGGTTGGCAAGAGTTATTCTGCGTTTGATCTCGGTACTATTTACCGCTGAGCCGAGGTAGACGAAGTCCTTAACTACCTCAAAGTTATAGCTGCCTCTGATGACGTTCTGGCCAAGTCGTCGATGTTGTGCGTCCTTCTGGGATGACAGCATATTCTTGGTTTTGCCCTAGTTTATCGCCAGACCCATTTTAGACGCTTCCGTTTCAGTGCCAGCAAACGCACCATTGACGGCTCGCAGTGTTCGCCCAATCACGTCAATGTCATCCGCGTAATTTAGCAGTTGAACGGACTTCTGAAAGATCGTGCAACTTGTGTTGGTCAGTGAGTTTTGCACGATCTTCTCAAGAACGATGTTAAAGAAGTCATATGACAGCGCGTCGCCTTGTCTAAAACCTTTTTTGACATTAAAGGTCTCGGTGAGTTCGTTACCGACCTTGATGAAGCAGCGAGAGTTCTCCATCGTCGTCCTGCTCAGTCTGACGAGTTTGGCAAGAATGTCAAAACTAGACATGGCGCTGTATAGCTCGTCTCCATACACGCTGTCATATGCGGCCTTGAAATCGACAAATACGTGGTGTGTGTTGATCTATATTTCTTCGGTCTTTCTCCTGGTCTGCTGTAGCGTAACGATCTGGTCGATGGTCGATGGCCTGAAACCTCACTGATACGGACCTCAGATTGGTGACGAAAGGTTTTAGGCGTTTACACAAAACGGCAGAGAAGATCTTATAGGCGATGTTAAGGAGACTTATCCCTCGATAGTTGGCGCAGTCAAAGGGGTCTCCTTTCTTGTGGATCGGGCAAACGATACTGAGATTCCACTCATCGGGCATGCTTTCCTCCGACCGTATCTTACAGATGAGCTGGTGCATGCGCCCTACCAGATCATCTCCAGCTGCTTTAAACATTTCAGAGGGGAGACTATCTGCACCAGCAGCTTTGTTAGACTTCAGTCTCGATATCGCTGTCTTGACTTCGTCTAGGTCGGGGGGACGGTATTCTCTTCTATCATCGTCCGTGGGACATTCTGCCTTAAAGCGGTATTTGTATCCTCATCGCCGTTCAACAGTCTGCAGAAATGATTTTTCCAAATTCTCAGCATCGACTGCGAATCTACTATTAGTTGTCCATCATAGTCCCAGCAGGCAGTGGGATATTTGGTCCTGTTTGCAAGCATTGCGAATAAAGACGACGACAAAAATGTGAACTCTACGAATTCTGATGTGGATGTTATTTGCACGGTCTGGTTGATTTCCTTCTAAACTAACTTTCTTTTTTTTCGGAGGTTTTTGAAACACTACACTGGAGCACTCAGACTCAAAACTGGTCCATTGCACTGCCAGGTAACAACCTACTCCAGTGCCGTTAATGTGATCCCAACGGCAAATGGTGACTGGACCAGATTAGATTTCGCTGGGATTCGAATAACTCCATGACTTGTCAAACATCTGGCATTAGCTCCGTTGCGTTTCAAACATCATTCATTTCAAGAATCTGTTACAACAAATGATGGAATTGGTCCCACTTAAAGACCTGCATTCAAATTCTGATTTTTGTTGCTGCTTCTGCTCAAAGACTTCAAAGACTTCGTTCGAGCCCTAGAGAGACTAAAATTTCTTCTAAACCAACAAACACTCCTAATCATTCCCGTCAAGTGAATTCTTTAAACCCCAAACTTCTGTCTCCTCCTACGCACCGGAATTCATCCACCACTCCATCGCCGATTAAATAACTTAAAGAAAAAATGAATAACGACGAATTTATGTACTCCTCGAGGGTCAATTCTTGAAGGAATCCCTACGATTTCCGGAACGTCAACAGAGAGACCTGCCCCGACAAAAGGCGAATAATAAAACCTCTTATGAAACATGACTAAGCCATTTCCCGGCAAACAACATCCCATTACCCATAATTCCAGCCCCACAAAACACTTCCTTCCGTTTCCCGAAAAAGGCAAAGCAAAGGAAACCCCGGAAAAGACGAACAGAATGCCGAAGGAATCCTATCTGTCAAGATAAATCAGGTTTTCACAATCAAAAGGCGACCCTTCCGATACCTTTTTGCCTTCACCTTCGACATCCAGCAGGTTGTGCTCCTCCTCCTTTGCCGCCGCCGCCGTCGGCTGGTCCTTTTGTCATGTACTCTCAGACCACCTTCGTTTGACAATGAAAAATGCTTGTCGATCTGAGTTTTCCTCTTTTTTACGCCCGCATCGACTTTTGACTGAATCGCGCGATACAGGCTAGTCACGAACACGAAATCGACATTTGTCCTCGCCGGCAGAGGAACACACACGCACACGTGTGCACACATCCCTCGGAGTGAATACATATTTGATTTGGACAAACATAAAATGGCGGTTTATTGCCACATTCGTTGGGTGGCGCTGATAAGTGTCAATTTATTTTATTGTTTCCATTCGGCTCGTTCTGCTCAATTTTTTGTCGTTTCCGCTTTTAATCGAACCGGAGCTTAACGCTCGTGTTTCTCCTGAGTGTGAACCAATAACGGTTATGTGCTGTTGGCATGCATTTATGCCGCACACGGTACTACGCACTTGAATCATTGAATTCGGGTTTTTGTAGTGCCATCAAAAACTTCGGTTAAAAGGTGAGCAGGTCTTGCGTGTAAGTTTTATGGACAAGTACGTGATTGTGATTTATTGCATGGACTTTAGTTGCTGACTTGTGGTTGAGTTATACTCGAACAAATCAGAAGCAAATTTTTGACGCGACGAGGCGTAAGAGGGCTTTGAAGAAGTATGAGAATGGGAGTTTGACTCAATTCTAGGTTACTAATTCGATGTGATAAGAATGAGCACGAGAAGCGCGCGATCGAGGAGATGGAGAGGTGTTATGGCAGGAATGATGTCCGAAAGTTTTACCAAAGGGTAACTTTTATCAAATGGGTATAAAGTTCGGACAGAATCCTGCCGGGACTAGAATGGACAACTAGTAGTAGATTCGCAATCGATACTGAAAATTTGGAAAAATCATTTCTGCAGACTGTTAAACGGCGATAAGGACACAAATACCTCCGTCAGGCAGAATGTTCCACTCAACACAACGGACGATGATAGAAGACAATACCCTCCCCCCTTCTAGACGAGGTGAAGATAGCGATATCGAGACAGAAGTCTAATAACGCTGCTGGTGCAGATAGTCTCCCCTCTGAAATGTTTAAAGCAGCTGGAGGTGATCTGGTTGGGCGCATGCACCAGCTCATCTGTAAGATACGGTCGGAGGAAAGCATGCCCGATGAGTGGAATCTCAGTATCGTTTGCCCGATCCACAAGAAAGGAGACCCCTTTGACCGCGCCAACTATCGAGGGATCGAGTGGGCGCCGTGGCGTTGTGGGTAGGTGCGTCGACTCCTACGCTCGAGGTCGTCGGTTCGAATCTCGAAAAAAAAAACATCAAACATTTTTTTCACGGCTCCACCTCTTTCGAGTCACTGACAATGCTCAATGAGTATAACTGCCTAGAAAAAGCTTCTCAATATCGCCGTTCGGAGTCGGCATTAAACTGTAGGTCCCCTCCGCTCGTGAGAGAACAATAGCACGCACAACACGAGTGGTTGCTGAGAAGCTAGGCCCAGGTCCACCTCGGACTGTAGCGCCGCCATTATTATTATTATTATTATTATTATTATAACTATCGAGGGATAAGTCTCCTTAACATCGCCTATAAGATCTTCTCTGCCGTTTTGTGTAAACGCCTAAAACCTTTCGTCACCAATCTGAGGTCCGTATCAGTGAGGTTTCAGGCCATCGACCATCGACCAGATCGTTACGCTACAGCAGACCAGGAGAAAGACCGAAGAAATATAGATCAACACACACCACGTATTTGTCGATTTCAAGGCCGCATATGACAGCGTGTATAGAGACGAGCTATACAGCGCCATGTCTAGTTTTGACATTCTTGCCAAACTCGTCAGACTGAGCAGGACGACGATGGAGAACTCTCGCTGCTTCATCAAGGTCGGTATCGAACTCACCGAGACCTTTAATGTCAAAAAAGGTTTTAGACAAGGCGACGCGCTGTCATATGACTTCTTCAACATCGTTCTTGAGAAGATCGTGCAAAACTCGCTGGCCAACACAAGACGCACGATCTTCTAACAGTCTGTTCAACTGCTAGCCTACGCGGATGACATTGACGTAATTGGGCGAACACAGCAAGCCGTCAATGGCGCGTTTGTTGGCACTGAAACGGAAGCGGCTAAAATGGGTCTGGCGGTAAACGAGGGCTAAACCAAGTGTATGCTGTCATCGAGAAAGGACGCACAAAATTGACGACTTGGCCAGAACGTCAGCATTGGCTGCTATAACTTCGAGGTAATGAATGACTTCGTCTACCTCGGCTCCGCGGTAAACAGTACAAACAACATCAGTACCGAGATCAAACGCAGAATAACTCTTGCCAACCGCTGTTTTTATGGGCTCATAAGGCAATTGAGTAGTAGAGCGCTCTCTCGGAAGACCAAGTTGACTCTCTACAAGGCCTTGATCATCCCTGCTTTACGGCGCAAAGGCATGGACAATATCCCAAGCGGATGAACAGTGTCTTGGTCTTTTCGAGAGAAAAGTTCTGCGCGCGATCTTTGGTCCTGCTTGCGTTGATGGCATTTGGAGGAGAAGGTTCAACCACGAACTATATGGGCTGTACAGCGACATGAGTCTAGCCAGGCGTCTACGGATCCAACGCCTAAGATAGCTGGGCCATGTAGAGCGTATGGACAAATTAGCTCCGGCCCGAAGAGTCTTGGACTCTGAGCCTGTGGGACAACGCAACAGAGGACGTCCATGTACAAGTTGGCGCACACAAGTCGAAGGGGGGGGCCGTGAAATAACGCAGAATTTTGGACTTCGACTTTCGTTATTTCGCTCGGCGTTATTTCACGGCATCTCGAGGGGGACCTCGGACGGCTTGTTGTGCGAAACTGGAGACAGCTGGCGAAAGATCGTGCTGGCTGGAGAGGCATGTTGAGTGAGGCCCAGGTCCACCTCGGACGGTAGCGCCCTAAGAAGAAGAAGAAGAAGAAGATTATTTTGACACTGACAACTGTTTCCCGCTCAAAATCTTGACAGAAAGTCAGTATCATACCTCCGCGGAAAGAAATGAGTCGCTTTACTCTTAAAAACGTTGGGAAATATTGAAAACTTATTTCCAATCACAAAATAGTAGAAAACGCTTGATGATGATGTTTGATTGCGGAATTCTAAACATTTTCAGAAAATTATCAACCATTTTTCTCGTTCTCGCCACTCGTGGTGGTCCATCAAACTATCCCACAATTCCCAACAGAGTTCGAGCACGAAAAATGCTGCCCATTGATTTGATTCAAATCAACTCTCATCATTAAGTGCCCGTCCATTTTCTGTCAAAAAACTGCACATTTATTCATCCCAAAAACAAACTGAATTCAAAAACTAATCGCAACTAATGGAAACCCGTTCTAGAAACATGCATGCACGCTCTAACTGATAAAACTTTTAGTTCGAACCCAAAAACCACTAGCTGATTGCCCTGAAAATAGTTGAAACTTTCGAACACAGCCCTCAAATCGATGACCTCCTCGCTCGCATTCCACTCTTGCCTCCCAGCCAAAACCAATGCATCACCATTTAGACGAGCAACATTCACAAAACTTTGTCCCGAAGCACATTCGAGAGCCATAACTCATGCAGGCATCCTTAATTTATCATTTAAACAAATTTAATTATCAACCGGTCGTGTGTGAAAGCATACCAGCCCACGAACACGCCCCGCCCATGCACAAGCGAACACGGAAAAACGGCCAGAGCCAAAGCATTACTGAGCATTAGCATTCCGATTACATAAATTATTGGCGGCACGTCGGCAACATGCTTCCGGGCGCATGCAATTCTGCGAACAGATTATCGAACAGAATTACAGCCCCGGGGTGCCCCAATCCACCCCGGGGCTGTAATGCGGGGGCAGTTCGTAATTCGACACCATTCGAGGCTTGGGCGTGTGTTCGAGTAACTTAACTTATTCATGCAGGATCGGACTGCATCTGTGGGGTTAGCTTAATTATCCGAAGGCTTTGGGTTTAATCTTCAAATTTGCGGCTTCGACTGATCCGTCCTATCACTCTGATTGTGCAGCAGCGGCTCTTGTTTATTGTTTCGACGGATTAAACGAGCTCGTTTGCGAGGGGCCCTGAAAGTTTATCCTTCGCGTGAAATCAATTCAAATGTAATGTGGCAGGGCTTTGAAAAGTTTTGCGAACTGTGCTGGGTCGGGGGGTGTGTTCCTTTGATGGACATGGGGTTCAGATTATGGTCGCAAAGTGTTTTGGGGCAAATGTCGTAGTCCATAAAACGAGTTCGAGCTTGACATGTGGTTACAAGGGTATAAGTGCTCTGCTGGGAGTGGGATGAAGGGAACATGATTTTCGACTCATCGTCAAGGCAATTAGGGGATGGTTTTGCTGTTTATCTTTTCATGTGGTTTTTCAGGTCAAGGTGAACTAAACTATCAACTAATAGGAGTCTCTGGTTGGGGTGTTCTTGGATTTACTGCGACTATTGAGCTTTCACAGGCGATTCTTTGACTCAGAGACTGGGTTACAAGGCAACAGAGGAAGTCCAAGATTCAAGTGGCGCACTCAAGTGGAAAAATACCTCCATCAACGGTCTTTGCAGGTCTTCACTGTTGTCTCCCTAGTGTCTTGCCAATGTCTAAATGTTGTCTCACCCACCAACTCCATTCAAAAGACGGAAATCGTTCTCATCTCAAGCAAATGTAAAATCCCCCAAACATCAACGTTTCTTTTCGCCACCGCCAAATATCTGGGACCTGTCTTGGACAAGAAACTCAGCTGGAGACCGAATGTAATGGAACGCACCCGATTGCCGTCTACGAGAATAAGGCAGCTAACAGAAAAAAGGGTCTACAACCATTTTTGCAGAATTTGCTTAGACGAGGAAGAAGTGGAGAACTTTCCACACATTCTCTGTAGCAAAAGTGGACAATTGGATTGATCCATGTCAATCTATGTGGCGGCGCAGTGGATCTTGTCTCAGCCACTTCAACCTACCTATCCGCCTCCCAACTCCCAACCAACTCCAATTCTACTGTACTTCAGGAAGACATTAGAATCGCTTGTGTGTGTAAAGTTGGCAAGGGTCTTTATATATTTTTTCGGTATTTTTGCTATTGTTTTCTAGCTCAAATAAAAAGTTTGAAATGTTTTTGATGAGATAAACCACTGTTCTTTTGAAGTTTACTACCATTTTTGTAATTCTTTAAGCCTGGAACAGATGTGCAGCAAAACTGAATGCGTGCAGTAATGCACAACGAAAGAGACGTGCAGTGAATTATGACGACGTATCGCAACTATGCTAGGCTCGAGTAAGCGTGAGCTATTGTTAAACGCGCGGCTGAGTGAGCGAATACACGCATCCTCATAAGAGCGACTATACAAGGTGCGCCAAATACAAGTTTCTTTTTAAAAATGAAATCAAATGAACAAAATTAACTGTTTTTCATGTATTATGGCTTCATTAGTAAGAACAAACATTCCCATTAGTTTTGAAATACAACGTCGTTCAAGTGACTGCCACGGCTGTCTTCGCAGAATGGAGTGGTGCATTCTGCCACCCCGATTTTGCAAGACCTTGTTGATGGTTTCGGGCTGTAGGCTGTGGCTCATGGATTACTTGGAAGATATTGGCATTAAGTGCTTGAATCCTTTCCAGATTATTGGCATAACTTCGGTCCTAACCGGTTTCCCACAAAAAAGTCCAAACGGAATAAATCGCAGCTCCGAGACGGCCAATTGACATCGCCAAGACGGCTGATAAAACGATTTAGAAATTTGGTGAGCAAAAGATCGATTGTGGCATGGGCTGTGTGGCATAGCGCGCCATCCTGCATGAAGAAGAGGTCGTCCAAACCCATGTCTTCAAATTCAGAAAAAAAAAGTCGGTTAACATGGCTCTGCAGCGCCCACCGTTGACCGAAACGTTGTTCCCAGCCTCATTTTCGAAGAAAAATGGTCCAATGATGCCACCACTCCACAATTCGCACCAAACTGCCACTGTGGGTGCATTGGCTTCTCGACAATAATGTGCCGGTTTCCCGAGCCCAAGATGCGGCAATTTTGTTTGTTGACGTAGCCGCCGAGATGAAAATCCGCCTCGTCAGAAAAGATGAATAATACGGCGCTTAAAATCGTTGTCCAATTCAAGCTGTTCTAAGGCCCAAACTGCGCTGCGAAGCGATAACGAAGCGGATGGTCGCTAGCCTTCAATTGCTGAGTCAATTGGACCTTGTAAGCGAATAATCCGAGATCTTTGTGGAGAACTCTCCTCAGGCTAATGCGTGCTGCCTGTTGAGCTGTTGAGATCGATGGCGAGTTGATGTTCGTGAATTGAGTCTCACACCCTCGGCCACAGCAGCCACATTCTCATCTGTGCGCACCGTTCGACGACGGGGACCATGAATGTTGACCACTAGCACCGCAGTCTCACGAACTTTGTACACAAAACTGAGTACAGCAGTCGCTGGGATGGGTGCTTCATTTCGGCCAAAACTTCTTTCAAAAAACGTACTGTTTGGCTACACAGCACACAGCACTCACTTGGAAATAAGTCTTCAATATTTCCCAACGTTGTTCCAGCGTAAAGCGACTCCTTCCGTTCCGCGAATGTATGTATGGTACTGACTTTCTGTCAAGATTTCGAGAAGGGAACAGCTGAAAGTGTCAAAATGACCTATGATTTAAAAGAAACCACTAGATGGCCCACCCTGTATAAATAGCCGCGTTTTGAGCAAGTCATTCAAGATATTCGCTAGAAGAAGCCGATTATTTTCCATGACCTGTCCAGTTTTGCAGTAAAATCAAGATCTTCCATCGCATTGAACACCATGTCCATATGCTTTTCGTTGCGGGTCGATATTGGGTATTTTTCTGGAGGACTTTCTAGTTGCAAATTGTAGGCAGAAACAAGGAGGTCAATCCCTTGTTAGTTAACCATAACCCGCTAGTAGATACAACCAAATATCAGTAAGCTAATGACTCGCCGGCAATGAAAATGTTGCCTCAAATGCTTCTCCAAAAAAATACGAACAACAGCAAAAATAACTTGAACGCAAGTAGCATATTCACCCATTCATTCATCGTTGAAGCAAAAAAGAGGGAACCAACAAAACACCCACCCACTTAACAAATCATCTGATTCGGCATTGCCTCAGCTTACATCGCCAACGTGATGCAAACTGCTACATCCCCTCGTTGACCCGAAACAACTCTCTCACAATCCAAACACACCACGCTCCTCCACAGTCAGCGTATAGTCAAAACAGAAATAAAGGGAAACCCCGATGGGATGCAGCAGCGGACCGACGAAACCAACAAAAATGCTACCCC